>JACGWO010000011.1:22955099-23294069 GCA_034509735.1 Sesamum alatum | reverse complement strand
ACAGCACCTTTAGCTACGTTCCGTAAACCGAAGTCCTTATGCCGATCGTGCTCCACACAGAACAGCTACAACTGCTATATTGAAAGAAGCCTACAGGTACGTGAGCTGCACATTCCTTTTACTAAAGATAGGCCGTGAACCAAGTCAAGACTAGAGAGATTAGGGACCGACTGGCCAGCCCTTCCGAAGCCAATGACAAGCCCTTGAACCAACCCGCGCCGGATTACGCTTCACCAAAATACATTTCGACAATTAATGTCGACGCCTTGTTCCCCCTGCCCACCACACAAATCATTCATAAATGACGCCAATAAGGATAATTAAGTTTAGTCGGCGAAGTTAAGATTTATCATTAAAAGGTCGTGAATTCGAGTCCCACCAAGGTATCAGTATTAATTAGTTTATATTTTAACATTAGTTGTTAGTTAGTTATACACATACGAAACTTTTGTCAATAACTTCACTCATGATCGCCTGACAAAAAAAAAAAAAAGACAAATTTTTTTTAGGGCTTTTGTCTAGTATAGTAGTAGCTTGTGATGAACAGTTTAGGGTTTGGATTTTATAGAGATATGATTCTTGATTTAGTGGACAGGAAGCAGATCATGCAATCGTATCAGGATTTTGCTGCTGATTCTGAGCAAATAAACATCACTTCTGAGCTTTGCCCTTAATTAATTATTATGTACAATCATTAATTAGCCTTAATTAATTTTAAAATATATATTAATTAATTAGCACTTATGTATATAAGTATGGTTCTAGCTAGGTAGGTAGGGTAGCTGATCATGGGCATGCATGTGGTGAGTTTTGGGCTTCTGGTTGAAGAAAATTTTGTTAGGGGATTACAAAGGATACTGTCATGTGCATAGGGTCAGTGATTAACTATAGTAATGTGATTAAAATGTTTAATAATGAATTAATTGAGGTTTTCTTTAATTAATTAGTCTCTTCATGCATGATTGACGGTGTTGCTTTCGTATGATCGGAAAGAAAGTGAATTAGCTAATGAGATGTAATTTAGTTTGGTGAAGTTGAGGTCCCGTGATAATAAAATTATGGGTTCAAATTTCATTAACGTGTAGATTGTTCTTCTATTATGATAGTATGTATTGTTTACTTCAATAATAGTTGTTAATTAGTTACGAATATTTGATATTGATAATTAACATATTGATTGTTATAATTATCGATGATTGAAATCGCGATATAATTTATACCTTTATGTTAAGTGAGAGCACCACTTTCGTGTCCCACTATTTTTTGGTATGCTATTTTTAATATTTAATTTAATAAATTAATTTATTTATTAACTTCTCACCTTCCCAAACTACTCTTCTAAACCCTCAATTATTCACACTTTTCAGCTTCTACTAACTCTTCATACTTCTTTCTTTTTAATATATTTTTAATTTCTTCGACTAAAATATATATTTAAAAGTATAAGTTACTCTTTAAATTTTTTAATTATGCACACTAATTAAAGTGTGCCACACATACTAATAATAATAATAATTGATTCGCTCAAAATAAAAAGAAACGGAAGTAAATTGTTGGCTAGGGTTAGGGTTAGGGTTATATAGGGTTTAGTATACCAGAGTCCAGACACTGTTGAGGTATTACTTGGATAATAATGAACCACTACAATAGAAAAAATAAAGATTATTACCACATTATAAATCAGGACGAAGCGATGGAAATTAATATCACAATCAAATATAATCAATGCGAAAATTTAAGTTTTTACCACAATTAATCAAATTCATCAGGATTTAATTTATTATAAAAATATTTGCCATAAATTTTAACGATAGCTAATTAATATCTTGACCTCGCTTAAAAAACAACAATTAATAGTCATTGCGCGGTAGTAGTTAATTACTATTCGCTATGATTTTTTACTTTTAATTATAATAGTTAACCATAAGACCAAGCCATAGTTCTTCTACTGCGAACGAAAAGAGAAGTGTTCGTTCTTTATTTAATTATAAAATCGATGATTGAATACATCATTTGTTTAATTATCATATATATATATATATATACACGAATTAAATATAATTAATTGCTCTAAATAAATATTGTTAAGACTAAAAATATAATTAGTAAAGCAGATAAAATATTACACGTACACCTATATATGTAGATTAAATTATATTCCAAGTCCTCTTTCCACATTGGTTTCCTTGAAGCATTAAAGCACAAGGACCTCCCTCTGCTCTAATTCACCTCCCGAATACTTTTTTTAACTAGATTTCGGAATTGTAATCTGGTATAGGCAGGAGCTTGAATCCGGTATGGAGCCATCGTCGATTTAAACCCCCCATTTTTTGTTGGGTTGTAAATAGTCCACGGTGGAGCTCGAGTAGAAAGGATTAATTCATTTCTCCGAGACAGAATCTAGGATTAATGCCAATTAATTAATTGGAACAACTTCGAAAATGTATCTTTTATCTATAGAAATCGAAAGGATCCAATTCCTCTTCCTAATTGTGAATTTTTAAAGTATATCAATCATAAACTTAATTACGCACGAGCTTGTGATGTAACGCATTGGTCTCATAAAATTCAAAAAATTCTTCGTGATATAACCCCAAATTGTATGAATTGAGGATCTTTTGATCGAAATTTTTCTCGAGATCAACCTGTAATACGAACACACGTTAAAGGGTATTCAGGATCAAGAGTAGGTCCACCTAAGCCCAATTCATAAGCATTATAGGCCCATTGGATTTCATATTTGGACTTAACTGTGGGCTTTTCAGAATCATAGTCATAAAGGGCTTGGGCTGAGATTTCATGCAGCATAAAATGTTCAACCCAACTGTTTATACCTTGAAATTTTAAACTAGGGGATAATTATATTTACATAGAGATAGTTTGTGCAACAATATTTATGATTTTGCAGAGTGTATGTATAGGGGTGGTTTGTGTAGATGATATTGATATTTTTAGTGGGTGTATATATAATTTTCTAAAAGATATAGATAATTTGTATAAATAAACTATATATCAGGGATGTAGATGTAATTATCCATTAAAATAATCAAACTATTTAAGGCACCCTATTAGGATAAATAATTTTGAATTAAAATCCCTATTTATTGGGCCATCAATAAAATGGGCTTTTCTTACGTTTGGTCCGTGGGAAATGAAAGTTGGGACCATTAACCACCACAGAAGAAGCCCAGATACAGTTTCCCCGGGTCGGGTGGCAACCGACGACCGTTGTTTCTCTTCTCTTCTTACACGCAACTGAATGTTCTTGTGGGAGATCCGAGGCTCCGTCCTACCCCACACTCACTTTGCGTCTTCTCCAATCTTCCCAAGTTTGGTTCGAAACAAACACGATTTTTGTATGGACAGGACAGGACAGTCGAAACGCAGGAACCGCACAGAACGGAACAGCTCGTATTCTGTCCCCACCTACTTTTCAAACAGTACACATATGCCATTTTCAATTCTCAACCGTCATACAAAACCACTCAGGGATTGGCTCCCTTCCCCACCACTCTCCACCGCGGAGACACAGAGTACGCCGCCGACGAGCCACCCGCGGCCGCCGCCGCCAGTGAAATGAGCCTGGCGTTCGGACAAACTCAGTTCGTGCTCCCACCCTCAGTTCTGCACCGACGGGCTATCCCTTCCCGCCAGCACCACTCTGCATGGAAGCGCCGGCTTCTGAAGCCCCTCACTGTCCACAGCCGCTTAAACCCTCCGTCCTCACCGTTTGATGACTTATTCCACAGCTTACTATCCCAATTTCCTTCTCTGAACTCCCTCAATTACATTGCCCCAACCCTCGGCCTCGCCTCCGGTCTCGCCGCCCTCTTTATCTCTTCTACTTCCCGTGAATTGCTTCCCGACTCTGAAACTATCGGAGATTCTAATTCTGATATTGGGGAGTGGATCTTGTTCACCAGTCCCACGCCCTTTAATCGCTTCGTGACGTTGCGATGCCCTTCTATTTTTTTCCCCGGAAACGAATTGTTGGAGGATGTGAATGAGAAGCTAATCAAAGAGGAGAGGCATTATGTGAAGCTGAACAATGGGAGGATGATTCGGCCAGTGAAGAGTGGTGGTGATGTTGATGAGAAAATGGTGTATCAGAGAATTTGCGTGGCCACGACGGATGGTGGAGTCTTATCACTCGATTGGCCATCGAATTTGGACTTGGAGGAGGAACGTGGGTTGGATACTACGGTGTTGGTTGTTCCAGGGACTGCGGAAGGGAGTAATGAGAGGAAAATCAGGGTGTTTGTGTGCGAGTGTCTGAGAAGAGGAGTTTTCCCAGTTGTCATGAATCCGAGAGGATGTGCAGGCTCACCATTGACCACTGCCCGGTTAGTCTCGTCGAATTCCATTTCAACTTATACTCTTTTACTTGTATGCTTCCTGATTTATTACTTTACATTAATACGAATCTAGAGACGTATCTTAGTAGTTTAAGATCAAACTATGTACTTAGTTGCTAATTTAAGTGTTTGAGTTGAGCCACTTGTTTTTTGGTTGTACAGGAAAATGATATTGAATTCTTTCTTCCTATTCGTTTTTATTCTCTTTCCTGCACTGGTTGTGAGCGTTGAGGTACAATCTGCCATTGATGCTCAAGCAGCATACTTTTGAAGTTTGTTTCCATTTGTATTCTGCTGCTTCTCTATTCTAAAATTTAGTGCTGTTAGTCAGAGCTATAATTGTTAGAGTCGTTGCAAATTACATGAGTTTGTTCCTTTATGATTACTAAACAAAAATCTTGATGGATATTCTCAAGAAAGGACAAAGTTAAAAGACAGTATTTGCGCCATTCCACATCTCTTACTTCTGCTTCCAACACGGTGAGCATGTGAGGGTGGGCTCTAATTTCCACTAAGAAGATTAATAGAAGAAAAGAAAATGATGGAGAATTAAAAAACTTTCCATAATATCATTTGCTTATTTTGCAAGAGTTTATCTTGAGTACTTTTTCATGACGTCATCTTTGTTCCAAGTAATCACAAGAACATCAAGAGTTTTTAAGTCTTTGGTCTGCTGAGCTGTCAATCAGTTCTCTCCGTCTTCTATATATGATTCAAATGAGAGGAGGATGAGAACTATGGTATTCGTTTATGTTGAGATGACAAATTTTTTTTTTTCAACTCCCATTTTCCATAGGCCCATGTGTTTCGATTGGTGATTTCCTTGTGTTCATGACTTAAAAACAGTAAACGATGATTGGGAGTGATGCTCGGTTTGTGGTCTCAGTGCCATAAATTCAAATAAACTTCTATGTGCCTGTGCTTGAATTCTTTTCATGATGCACATTGTACGAGACAGTTTTTCTTTGTGCAGCCTTTGATGTGTTATCTTTGTCTTCATATTGGTAACTGTTAGATGATTTTGATTACTGTTTTCTTCTGATTCTTTGAGGACTTAAAACAGACTTTTCAAGGTCTGATATTTCATCTGTAAGTTTGTTGCATTAAATTTTGCCACTGACGGGGCAGATTCTCATATCAGATATAAAGTTTGATTCTTTTATCGTTGTGCCTTTTCTGGTTAAACTGTTGTGACAGAGCCAGATTGTATCAGAGACACATAAATGCTTATTTAGCTGTCTGAATACACCACTTTGAGTTTAGTTCCTTTTCCTTTTCTTTAAAACATTATCTTCCTTGTGTTCAGCTTATCTAGCTGTATGCCTGAGTTTCTTTGGCTTGCTAGACATAGTAACTGAAGTATCTGGGCTATTATGGACTCTGAAAGGCCAACTGTTGAAAGAGTTACGCGTTATTCTTTCATCACCTTGAATATTCAAGTTTTATCATGTCCTATTTAGTTTCTAAGTTACCAAGAATCTACGTAAATTAGATGCTTTGGTTGGGTGCAATTGGGTAAAAGCCAAAAGAGAACTGTTAATCTTTTAGTTTCATACTCAGGTCCTGATTGAGAAGATTCTTTCATTCCTGGACTGGCAAAACAAGCTGATAGTAGGACGCTATAATAACTTCATTTATGTAGGTTATTTACAGCTGCTGACAGCGATGATATCTCAACAGCTGTACAGTTTATAAGCAAGAAAAGGCCATGGACAACATTAATGAGCGTTGGCTGGGAATATGGTGCAAATATGTTGACAAAGTACTTGGCAGAATTTGGAGAGAGAACACCTCTTACAGCTGTGACGTGCATAGACAATCCTTTCGACTTAGAGGAGGCCACGAGGTCTGCTGTCCATCATACGTATTTTGATCAGAGGCATACAGATGGTTTGATCAACATACTTCAATGTAACAAGGTTGTTATTTCTGATAATCAGTCTCTTGTGTCCTTTTTCCCATGAATGTTAACAAATAATCACGCTTGTTACGGAGCAGTTTTCGTGTCTGTTAATGAGAAACTTTTAGTGTCATACTCTGTCTTATGAGATTGGCCACAAAGTTAGTTCAGACCTCAAAATTCCAGAATCTAATGCTTTTCTTTTTTAACCTTTAAAGTACTCGCTTGCTATAATACAGCTTTGGCAAGAGTAACTTGCAATTTGGAAGGAAGAATTATTTTTGGTCACCCAGAGGTGGACTGTATTTGTACATCACAAATCAAACTGATCTCTTTCATAATTTTGCTTCTATAACTCTTTATACTATCAGGAATTGTTTCAAGGTCGAGGGAAAGGATTTGATGTTGAAAGAGCTTTGTCGGCATCATCCACTCGGGATTTTGATAGAGCAATTTCCATAGTGTCTCACGGATTTGACACAATAGAAGAATTTTATGCAAAATCTAGCACACGAGATGTCATTGGCAAAGTGAAAATTCCCGTGCTTTTTATACAGGTTTACTCTCTTTCTATTGTTGTGCTGCATCTATGTCACTAATGAAGGTTTTCTCTAATGATAATCCATTACATACTACCAATTGATAATACACAGTGGTTGTTTGTTAGTCTAGCCTGGTTACTCTTGGATGCCAAGAATTTGGGTACAGTAGTCCTAAGTAGAGTAAGAGAAATGTCTTACTGCTATTAACATTCCTTCCACTTATTGCGTTGCTAAAAAATTTAAGCTCCAGAGAGAAAGCTAGCGATGACTTGATTGTCAGCAGTAGTAATGATGTGCTGCTGTTAGTTTCGTTTCCTTCTCCTGTTTGGAAGAATAGTGATTATATAAACTTTTTCAATACCCTCCCCCCCCCCCCCCCCTGCTGGTGCTAATTTGATTATACTTAAATGGTACCATGACAAACCGGCTGTTTGACTTGATTTTGATGTAATTGACATAGTCATATCTCTTGGCTAACAATCTCCCAAGCTATATCTGTTGTTTAGTAATTTTATTGATTCATATCTCTGTTCAGTTCTGACACTTGTTGCTCGGAGGCTATGTACTCTGAATTTTCGAAACGCATAAAGCACCTGCTCTCGACACCTGATACTTGTCTAAGAAATAAGAAGCTCCTATATGGGTTACAGTCATCATGTATTTTAGGATCAAATCATTCATATTGTGATTTGAGCCTAAATTTCAGAATTTGATGAGTTTGGTATTCTTGACTTGCATACAACATTGGCCAATTCTTGAATCCAAGTAACATAATTGAGAATAACCCTGATCAATGAGGAATTGCTAATCATCAACATATGTCTGCTGGTGCCCTAAATTGGTTGTGTAAAAAGAACCTAGTAGATTTGTTTCAAAGCTTGACAGTTGCCTTCTCCATTGATTCATCCAGAATGATGACGGAAAAGTTCCTTTGTTTTCTATTCCACGGAGTTCCATAGCAGCGAACCCATATACAAGCTTACTTCTGTGTTCTTATTTGCCATCTAGCAAGATGATGGGTGATAGATTGACGTTCTCTTGGTGTCAACACCTCACATTGGAGGTAACTATGTTCTTATTGTTAATGTATACTATAACATATCAAATGTGGTTGATATCCATCAATATGATGACCAAATTGCTTACAGTGGCTCATGGCTGTGGAGCTTGGACTTCTAAAAGGTCGCCATCCGCTTTTGAAAGATGTTGATTTCACTATCAATCCTTCAAAGGGGCGAGCATTGGTGGAAAGTAGAACTTCTAGTAAACGGGAAAGAGTTGACAAGCTCTTGAATGTTACTAATGGGAGTTCTACAAGTCCTCCGGTGGATATATTTCAGGAAAATGATGCAAGACATACAAAGGATATAAGAGAACCTCCCCCTATTATCAAAGGAGTGCAACAAGATAACAGTGACATAAACGAGCAATCTAATGCTACAACTGAAGCAGTAGTAGAGGAAGGAATCAATTCTTTCGATGAAAGAGGACAAGTTCTGCAGACTGCAGAAGTGGTTATGAACATGCTTGATATTTCTATGCCTGATACTCTGTCAGATGAACAGAAGAAGAAGGTAATGCTCCTAAATTGATTGTCTCATTTAACTTGATTTATTTTAATGTATTGTGTGGGTATGGCCGTTCTGTTTAGTTTGCAAAGGCTATACCGGGAGCTTTATCTATTGAGCATTGGTATGTTACACTACACTTGGACCCTCAGCAGGTAAACAGTACTGTTTAGATTGCAATTCAACAGTACGTGTAGACTTAATCATCTACATATATTACCTCATTTACATATTTATTTTTTGGAAGTTGTACTATGCCGGCTTGATATGTGCGAACGGTGACCCAAGGATTTATTTTGGAAAATGGAAATATGAATGACCTAGAATGATGTTGGTTATGGGCAGGTCCTTAATGCTGTGGGTCAAGGGGAGACGCTAATTAAAGCTTTGCAAGATGCTGTGCCCGATGATGTTCGTGGAAAGCTTACAACTGCTGTTTCTGGAATTCTGCAGACTCACGGGTCTAATCTAAAATTTGATAAACTCTTAAGTCTAAAGCACATGCCTGATGTGGCACCAGGATTGAACTCAAAAGGGCTAGAAAAAGTTAGATTGACGAAAGCAAAATGTGATGAAGATGTTCACTCTTTTGATCAACAGAAGGGGATTGATGACCCTGTAGATGGTTCCACGAAAGTTGATCGTAACTCTGACAAGCCTCCTGCAGATATAGAATTAGAAGAACAGTCGCTAGAGATTTTAGAGAAACCCAATGATACAAGCAAGTATGAGTCTACTGGTAACCACGGAAGCAACAATCACAATTTAGATAATGTCAACCAGAATGACATGGGAAATTCTCTTGAAAATGAACAGGTATTAGGAGTTAGTAAAGCCCAAAGTTCTGATAAGGAAAATGTGACAGAATCAAATGCTAATCAAGAGTTTTCCAGTATGTCTGAAGGGCCTGGTGGAACTCAGGATATTGTTGCAGAGCAAAAGAAAGTGGAAGGAGAAAGTGGTAAAGGAGAATCAGACCCGATTGAGGAGAATAAGAAGCACAAAGATGATTTTTCAACTGATCAGAAGATGTCTGAAGCCGATCTCACAGAAGATAAATCTTCAGCACCATCCCCTGCTTCTGGGACTCAAGTGGTGGAAAATGAAGCAGAAAACAGTCCTAGTAAGGAAGAAAAAGGTCAAGTCTCTAATCCAAGCCAAAACAGTGGTGATCCTCCCCGCTTCAGCGTCTCTCAGGCATTAGATGCATTAACAGGATTTGATGATTCCACCCAAGTTGCTGTTAACAGTGTGTTCCATGTAATAGAGGACATGATTAATCAGTTGGAGGTGGAAAAGGACAAAAAAAATGAAGCTGACGGTGAAAATAATGCAAGTGAAGTAAATGGAATAGAAGAGGTAAAGGAATTGACTGAAGGCCCTGTATCTAAGACTCATCTGGAGCAGAATGAGCATAAATCTGGAAAGAGAGTAGATTCAAGGAGTAATACAAGCAGACAGTCGGGTGATTCAGATGGTCCTCTTTTGTATGATTCACCTGGCTCTGGATACAAATATAACGAACAGCATTATGCACATGGTGACCACAACAGTAATAGTTCTGATAAAAATCATACAAGGAGGCAGTTTGGGTCCGGAGATAAAAACAGTTTTGTCTCTTCTTCTGGAGAACCTCCAGCGGGTTTTGTGAAATGTGTAAATAGCAGTTTACAAAAGGTTCCAAGTTATCTAATTACTTTTCCGTACGGAGACCCACTTTACAAGGAATACCTCAAGACATATCTGTATATGAGGATGAGAAATGCAAAGCTACAGGATCTGGATAATATGTCAGCGTTGCATCTGGACTACATTCCAGAAGAAGGTCAGTGGAAGCTTCGAGAACAGGTAGAAGAGAATAATGCTTGTCTTGATGAATACGCAACTTGTGGAGGTGGTTATAGAGAAGACCAGACCAAGACGCCACGAAGATCTGAGCATACTGATAATATAATTGAACCCTCTTATGTAATTTTGGATTCTGATCGACAACAAGACCAAAATGAAGAACTCAAGGAAATGCGTGTTGTCAATGACAATATTGAATTTGGTGCGACCGAAATTGAGGAGACTATACTTTTTGTGAAAAGTCTCATAGTAGAATGTTTAAATATTGAAGTTGGCCGTAGGGCCAGTGCGGCCGACATGGAAGAATTGGAACTCAAACTGACCGGAGAAATAGAGTGTATTGCAAATGCTGTATCCATGGCAGCAGGTCAAGGAAAACTGCATATGCGTAAAGGGAATGAGAATCTGCCCGACAAGCTTGGAACCCTTGACGGGGAGAGTATAATAAAAGCTATTTCATCTGCTGTTCAGGACACCGAATATTTAAGAAGAGTACTGCCTGTTGGTGTTGTCGTAGGCTCTAGTTTAGCTGCACTCAGAAAATTCTTTGATGTTGCAACATTGGATGGTAATGATGAAAAAGATTTAGCACTTGATCAGGTTGGTAAATCCACAGAGAGACTTGTCGAAGTCAGTGAAAAGGAGAGTAGTAAAATGCTCTTAGAGAATGGAGAAGAAAAAGACAATTTCACCAGTCCAGGTGGCGAAAAAGAGGATAATGCTGATCTTGAAAAGTCTAAGAGAAAAGATCTTATGGTTGGTGCTGTTACGGCTGCTCTTGGAGCATCTGCTTTACTTGCTCATCAACCGGTAAATAAAAACCCTGACTATTAGTTATTTTTCATTAATATTTCAATTACATGTCATGGAGTTGCTGGTTGAACTTTGCCATGCTTTACTACAGCATTTAGTATATATTTCACATCAATCTATCATGTTCGCTCCCCCCCTCTACTAAGCATTTTGGTGAGTGTAGCTCGCCTTTATTTCTTGATGACAAGTAACACTAGGATAGAGGTTAGCAGTGGCCTTTCCTCAAATGATGCCCGATATGATCACCCAAAAAGGAAAATCTATGACCCAGATGCAATGTATTTGGAAAGAAATCAGATCACCAGGTGACCTATTTCCATTGGATTTATGTGCCCCATATGTTACCATAGTTATTAGTTCCAAATTCTCCAACTCTGACTTGTTCATTGTTAAGAGAAAAACCAGAATGGCATTGCTTTTCTTATTTAAGGCGCAAGGCTTATCATGATGCAAATATTGCTGGTTTATGTTGTCGATACCTATTCTATGTCTTTTGCATACTGAGTTGCAATTATCCTCTGAGCTGCAATAAATTTTCAAACAATCTGCTTGTAGAATACTGCAACTGATGGAACTCCAAATGAGCCCCTCAAAGAGAAACAAAACAGTAAAGAGCCCTCGAAGCTGGATGATTTGTCTGGAAAAAACCAGAACAATATAGTCACAAGCCTTGCAGAGAAGGCGATGTCTGTTGCTAGCCCCGTGGTGCCTGTAAAGGAGGATGGGGAAGTGGATCATGAAAGGTTCGTTAGATATATTTATGTGTTCCCTTCTATCTTTTCTATTTTTCAAATTTGTTTTTCTTACTTGAGAAGATGTTGAACTTTTGGCTCTCTGAAATAGGTTGGTAGCCATGCTCGCAGAACTAGGACAGAAGGGGGGGATTTTGAGACTTGTTGGCAAAGTTGCTTTACTTTGGGGTGGGATACGTGGTGCTATGAGTTTAACTGACAAGCTCATCTCCTTTCTGCGTATTGCTGAACGTCCATTTTTTCAGAGGTGAACTGAATTACTGAATTTCCTTTTTATGATCTATCCCTTGGCTTAGTTCAAGTTTGTTCAATAGAGCGGGACGTCATATTTTCTTAATATTGGGCCTGAATATTAATCAATACTTCCAGAGTTATATGCTAAAGATCTTTTCAGAATTTGACTGTTGTTATTTTTCCTAAAATGTAGCCCATAGATGGACGTTGGTTACAATGTTTTCTGGTTCCGAACAATGTCCAAGTAGACTGATTTCTAAGTATCATCCATGAAAAGGAATTCCAAAAGCTCATATTTGATTAGCATTACTTCTCCTATATCATATATCTATTTGTTACACTTTTACTGCCTGCTACATCGATCTACTGCGAGTTGGAATATGAAAGAGAGAACAAAGATGGAACTAGAATGACAAAGTACTTGTTTTGAAGAATGACCCCTTTTTTGCATGTTATACTTCAATTTGCTTCTCTGCAAGAGTGTCAAATTGTCTCAATCCTGGTAGCTCTGCCTCATCATTTCATTATTTTTTACACAAGATTGAATTACTTGCATATATCACTGAAATCTGCTTGAAGTTCGACTATAATGATAATTTCTACAAATTATATCTTAACTCGTAGCGTTTTGGTAGCACATATGGGAAAGCTAGCTGCCTGAAGTTGCACATATATGGGATCCATTTACTAGCTCTTAGAAGAAGTACTCACTTAGAAATTCACAAGTCTTCCCAGCTAGGCTCTGTATGATATGTAGCATGTATGTTTCATAACTAGATAATAATAGGACCTTGTCTTTCTTCACACATCACATTTACACATTAAAAGAGCTAGCTGAGTTAATAATTGACAATTCCGTCCTGTAAATACAGGATCCTTGGGTTTGTCTTCATGGTGCTGCTTCTATGGTCACCCGTTGTTCTTCCATTGCTTCCAACCCTAATGCAGAGTTGGGCAACACGTAACCCCTTTAAAATTGCTGAGTGTGCTTGCATTGCTGGGCTGTACGTCTCTATTATGATTATGGTTACATTGTGGGGCAAAAGAATTCGCAAGTATGATGATCCTCTAGTGCAATATGGCCTGGATTTAGCTTCAGTTTCAAAGGTATGGATTTGACTAATAATGCAAATATGTCCCTATATTATTAATACGCTGAATACATGCTGCACTGCAGCTCAGTGTGCTCATCTGTGATCAGAATTTATGGAGTGTTGCGGATGGGGATGAATGTTATCCCTGTCTTTGGGTTAGATGTGTAGAGGTCAAAGAACTGTTCCGTTTAGGAGCTTGTGGTGGAATTTTGGTGGGTAGGTCTTAGTGCTTGCTATAAAGTCTCAAGCTACAAGTCCTCAACTTCCGATTCCACTGCTTTCTTCACTGGAGTTACCTGGTTAGGAGAGTGCAATGTTTCTCACAAGATTTTGGACGACTCATAAAGGAAATGAAACTTTTTTCCATTCATTATATTTGTACAGTTAACATTTTAGTTTTGTCTGCCATCTTGGTTCTGATGGAATGAGAATACTGCAGACCTCATTGATGTCTTATTAGACTTGGTATTGGGAGAAAAGATCCTCTGATCAACTTTGTCTCCTTGGGACAGTTCTTGGCAAATTTTGTTGACGCCACACATGAAAAAGTGTGAAGCTTGGATTACTTTTGTCTGCACTCTGGCCCATGCAGATTTCTCTCACCCACCACAACCGCATCCTCCATGTGCCCCAAAGGGATCGGGAGTGGATGGAAGGGATGGGTAGAGGACGGAGTCAATTTCAAGCCGTATTTGAGTGCTTGCTTTATTGTGCTTCCTCCTATCTGCGTTGGTTTTTTAAATTAAGACTTGGCACATTATTAATTTTTACTGCATTATAATCTGACTTAGCATATATGGTGATTGCTGTGCCTTCAGTTCCAGAGTTTTCTAAAGGGTTTGGTAGGAGGAGGAGTCCTTGTTATACTGATACATGCAGTGAATACCTCACTTGGCTGTGCCCATCTATGTTGGCCAACCATTCTATCTTCATCATCTTCAGAACCCGTATCATTGATTAAATCGTGCGGTCGGATGCTTATGCTGATTGTTCAAGGAATTGCAACAGCAACTGGTGTTTCAGTTGTGGAGGAGTTGCTCTTTCGCTCATGGTTGCCTCAGGAAATTGCTGCTGACTTTGGATATCATCGTGGAATAGTTATCTCAGGACTTGCATTTGCTTTATCTCAGAGGTAGTTGCTTTTCAACTCTCTCTCTCTCTCTCTCTCTCTCTCTCTCTCTCTCTCTCTCTCTCTCTCTCTCTCTCTCTCATACACACACACACACATACACATACACATCCATCCACTCAACCATCCAACCAAGTTATACATTCTTGAAGGCTATTTACATCGATAATGTATTCTCCAAGTGAATTTTTCCTTTGCACTTGTAAACTTGTGTATCCTTCATATATCTTTACATTACTATTGACTTTGATTATTAGGTCAATATGGGAAATTCCCGGGCTGTGGTTATTATCTCTAAGTTTATCTGGAGCTAGGCAAAAAAGCCAAGGTAGTCTTTCGCTACCAATTGGACTCCGCACAGGCATTCTGGCTTCAAATTTCATCTTGAGAACCAGTGGCTTTTTGACCTATCAGCCAAATTTTCCTCTATGGCTCACTGGCGGCCACCCTTTTCAACCATTCAGTGGAGTGGTTGGTGTCGCATTTTCTTTGGTTTTGGCAGTTATTTTCTATCCAAGACAGCCATCGTATAGGGAAAGAATAACCAGAGTCATCAGAGAGTAAACTCTCTACTCAAGAACCCCTGCACAAGCTCTCTCTGAGTAGTGGCTACACGTCGTCTGTCGCCCTTCACATATGGTCGTGAACATCTGGACTTGGCAATATAGTAGAAGAGAGAACAATGAAATCACTTGAAACACAGTTGATGGGATTTTTGAGAATTCTGGATGCAGCCAATTTTGAGCACAGAAAAGATATGTAAAACATGTCATACTATGTACAGAACACTGCCACTATATGCTTCAAGTTGTTGTATATATAGATAGATGTTTCCAGTTACGTCTGTAATGGCAGTTAGGGAGAAAACTAGTTGTAAATTTGTCACAGTTGCAATGGTATGATCTGCTGCTGCTCGCCCTTCTTTTTTGTGAATTCTTCCTTGCATTCAGACTTCTCATACATCACTACAAGCTTTTACTGTTATTTTGTTTTCAAATAGTATTTAAAAAATGTTAGTGTTAAATATTAAACTTTAATTAATGTGACTGAGAATATGAACGGATAATAATAATTTCTCTCTAGTATTTTTTGGAATTATTACTTTTAATATTTAGATTAATATATTTTTTCATAAAATTTTCTAGTTAACAAATTGCATTGTTATTTGGGATTTCTTCATTGCACGATTGATTAACATAACACAGCCAAAGGAAATAATGATTAAGAAAATAAGATCTGGTTTTTTATTTTTTTATTTTCACTTGTCATCGTTCATTCCTTTTGCTGAAAAATATTTAGAAAAAGTCAGAGAAATAGAGAAATAGAATAGTTATTAATCCCACCTGAATTTAGTTGCATATTTTTAGTCTTTGTTCTTTTTTCCTTTTCATTGCATGTAGAATAAATATGCATAAAATAAGATTTATGTAAGTATTTTATTCTTTTTACAATCCTAAATTTATAGAATCCTAAATAGTATCATGCAAGAATTAAATATTTCAGAAATTAACTGATTGTTTAGTGATTTAATATATTATTGACTCTTGTGAAGAGATATTTTTGTCTTTTAGAAAAGTTAAGAAATACAAAATATCATGTAATGCTCATACTCTTACAACAGTCTATACGAGTATGTTTATATATAATATATACAATATAGCTAAAATATTTAGATTTAGATTAAATATAACCTATAGATGCACTTAAAAAACTATTACATGAATTTAATAACTTTAGAATTGAATTTAAAAAATTCAATGAACTTTTTTAATAAGTTATAGCTTGATAATAATAAGATTAATTTACATAAATTCTATGAAAACTAACATAATTATAAGGATATTTTTGTCCAACCATAGAATGAAATAATCCTTTTAGCCTATTCATACTTTCATATTATAACATAATATAATATAAAAATAGATACTAGATCATATAATTAAGGGTAAATTACAACTACCTCCGCTGAGGTTTGATATAATTACAAATATCCTCTCATTATTTGAAAAATTATAAATACCCCCTGAGGTTTGTGACCGTCTAACAAATAACCCATTTCCACCAATTTTTATGAGTGAACGGATCAAAATGCCCTTATGCATTTTATTTAATTTTTAAAAAAATTTGAATTTTTTTGGACTACAATGCGCAGGGAATGGTTCTTGAGTTTTTTTACACAGAGAAGTTAATAATACATTTTGCCTCGATTGATTTTTCTATAATTTAACAAAAAAAATCAAGGGCAAAATGGTCAATTTCAAGCCTTTGGTTGAAAATTACAAACCTCAGGAGGTATTTGTAAGTTTTCAAACAATAAGGGAGTATTTATAATTATGCCAAACCTAAATGTAATTTACCCTATATTTAATAAGATGATTTTTTTTCCTTCTGTGTTTTGGGACTAGAACCGAAGTGAGCTTGCCAAGGACATTGTCTAACTTCTCTTTTCTTTCAATTATATATCTTCAACCACATCACATGCAACATCAATTCTTAAAATGCTTTTGTTAGATTGGATTACAATGTACAATTAATTGTGGATCCTTAGTTTATTTTCTTTGTCAAGAGCTCCTATGTTTGTGCCAAGAAAATTGTCATATTTCTTGTCAATTATTTCTCTGCAAGAACATTCATGTCATGCTACAAACCTACAATGTCTGAAATCCCTTTGCAATATACTTTGAGGCATCAATGTTTACACAAATCCTAGAAAACAGCAAAGAGTGGGAAGACAGTGGACTCTAACCACTCATCTGCTCCATGCAAGAATTCCTCAGCTGTAAACTGCCTGATCATGTCTTCTGTGCAGTTCCTTCTATACCCTGCCCACGAAATTCTACGTCTCGTATCCGCTCCAGGTCCTGAATTCATGTACTCAATGTACTCAACCGTATCCAGATTGCTGTACTCATCCCACTCAAACCAGCCTCGAGGGTGTATCAGATCGCCTAGATAGCTATTAACGACAACCGTCCTCGAGTAGTTTCTCCAGGGCCTGCCTAAATACGTTGAAACGTTTCTCCTTTGTGTCAGGTTGAATTCTTTTGCAGCCTCTATGGTGCAATTCTGTAGGCTAATCCCTGTGTTCTGGTTAGGATCTTCTCTGCCTTGAGCAGTGATCATGTTGCTCTGACCTGGGACCGGTCTACGAACGAGTATCGTGCAGTTTTGGAAGACTGCTGCTGCATTTCCAAAGATGAAATCTATCGTTCCTTGAATCGAGCAGTCCTGATAGAACTGGCGCAGAGAATGAGCATACAGAGTGTCTTGATGGGAAACGATCTCACAACGATAAAACGCAGCGTTGGAAGTCACCCTTAGAGCCACTGCCTGGTGCTTTTCTGGAGCTGCTGTGTTTGATATGGTTAAGTCCCTGGCCAAGAATTTGTCCCCCAACACAGCTGCACAAGACAATCATGCAAGAAAGTTAGTTCTAATTTGATTAACATATGATCATGACAAAAAGTATAATGTAATAAACCTACTTAGAGTAGCAGATTCAAAGGTGGAAAATCCATCAACAAAATTTCTAGACCCTGTGATTATTGTTGAGTTCATCCCATCTCCGATCAACATAATCTTGATCTTCTCTCTTGGAATCAGGACATTTTCTTTGTAAACCCCTGCCATTATTTTGATCTTGTACACGTTCGTGCTCATATTCGGTGCTGCAGCAATCGCGTCCCTTATCGTACTATAGTTTCCACTGCCATCAGAGGCTACAATCGCATCCGGCCTCAACTTCCTAAGCGTATTCTTCTTCCGTCCACGAACAACAGGAAGTTCGTCCGCCGGCCCTTTGGTGATCATCATTATCTTCGGTTTCTTGACCGTTTCTTGGGGGCTTTTCTTCTCCACATGCTTGATCAGGGCCAAGCTGTTGCTGATCATGTGAGAAATTGGAGTCAAGAAATTCTGAACATGTTCTCTGTGACCCTTTCGACTATCCGAATCGAGCTCTTCCAAGTCTAGAAATCCATTAATGCAAGTATTCTCATTCGTCATGGCAGCACTCAAGAGGTTCTTGATGTTGCCATACGATCTGTCGAGACTATAACCTGTCAAAGAAGCAGAAGAGCTCAACTCCTCGGTGGCTTCTTCGAGTTCATACAATGTCTGGTCTAGCATTTCCATGCAATCCCGCAGGGCGTTCTTCTCGTGTAAGTTCAAATCTTGGTTAGTGAAATGAGCAACGATGCTCGATCGGGCAACCTTGACATGGCTTGCGGTTCGATTGATTGTGAACTCGAGAATCTTGAGGAAGCTTGTCAAGTTGTTGGAGTTAGGCATGGTGGATAACGTGGAACGACATAACGACGAATACAGCGTTTCCGGGCAGGCTTTCTTGATGAATGAATGCAGGGGAAAGGCCGGCGGAGGCGGCAGCGGAGGACGACGGTTTCTTGAATGTGAGGAAGATGTCGAATTCTTGAGTAATAATGAAACAAGAACAGCTGCGAGAGGAAGAAGAACAATGAGTATGATCAGTTTTCTCTGGGTTTTTGTTAGTTTCTTGGAGAATTTAGAGTTCTTGATGATGTTGTTTCTTGACTCCATTGAAACTTTGGAATTGAAAGGTTTCAGTCTTCTCAAGTGGGAAACGGTAGAGGGAGTGATACCGGAATAGAGACAATGCCTTCAACTGCCAAACAAATACACCACCGCCGCCCCATGCATAATAAAAATGGGGTTAAGATCGTCTCTGAAAAATACGAAATTACACTTATTCTCAAAAAAGTTTTGAAATTATACTTACACCTATTTCAAAAATTCTTCATTTATATCTGAGTTCATTATATTAAAATTTGGATGGAAATGCCGACAAACAAATTATATATATTTTTTAATTTTGTCTCTCATTCACATTTCCAACTATATTTTTATACTTACAAGGGGATAAGTATAATATATATATAGAGTAAGGTTAACGTCGTTACAATTTTTCCCTTATAAGTACAAACTTTAGACATGTAATATTAAATCGGCATTTTTTTGTCTAAACTCTAACGAAATGGGTCAAGTGAAAATATTGAATTTTTTAAGGGGATATAAATATAATTTTAAAAATTGTTTTTTTTGGGAAAGTATAATTTTACATTTTTAGAGAGAGTCTATGTAATTAATCCTAAAAATTAACAATACGAACTTCGTTTTTATTTTTTCAAGAAATTTATGAATTTTCATCTCAGACTAGTATATTAATTTCTGGTACAATTCTCTAGTGTTGTAAGCTGAACTAAGAGTGATTATGAAGATGAATTGTAGTTGGTTTAGGATAAATGTGTCAAGATGAAGTTTAACATGAACATAACCAAACAAATAGCCCTTGTTTGCAGACGGATTAAATGCATTTTTTTATCTTATAATTTAAGTCATTTGGCATTTTTATTTTTAACTTTTTAAAGTAACCCCTTGGTTCTAGCGATTCCAGTCTATTTTCTCAACAGAGTTCCCCTCCACCCTTCTTGAACTCCGGGCCAAAAAATAATTAAAATTATAAAAATTAAAAAAATACAACACCAAACTGCTACAGATAAAAGTAAGTCAATATAACAAAAGAAGAAGAGAGACTGAATCTTGTGATCTTTATTCCATTATATACTGATGTAGCAGAATGTCAAAATTACATAATCTTTTGCATCAATGGGAAAAATTTCAAACAAAAATGAAAAGGATTGAAAGATAGAAATAGCAATAGCAATAGCACAATGAGACATTGAATTGAAAATCAAGAAGCAAATGAAAGCAGAAGCCTTCTTCCAGCAAATATCAATACTCTTTTATTTGGCAGCAGAAGCTTCAAATTGTTGCTTTTACTCTTCTGCAAGTGGAACAGCTTCAGCCTGAAACAGAATTAGCACAATTTCTGTCAACATTTACTTGCACTACTCAATAAACCAATAACACGTACACCAATCACACGATAAGAGGATTAACTTGCTATATAATTGGTTCAGGTTCGTCCAAACCTGATCTGGATTAGAATTTCCAGACTTAAAACTTACCAACTTACGGAACTTGAGTGCGTAAAACATTTCAAGGTATCGTCTGATCTCCAGACGATCGAGCTTGGAAACATATTTCCAGAATCCGTAAACTCCGGCCAATGTCAACAACCTGTCTGAATAAATCTGCCATGTGTACCTGCAGACAGAAGTGCAATAAGATGAGTTCCTGATGAGGTTTGCTCTACCAAATTGTGTGTTGATGAACTAGATTTGATCTTACTTCTCCTGGATTCGTTGTAGGCCGCCGGCTGAAATGGTTTCCCAATGAGAAGGGTCGGTCTTGCACTTCTCGAAGAAATCAACAAGAACCTCAGCAACCTGTTCACCATTGTATGGATCGATGTGGAACCCGGACTTTCCATGGACAATGATCTCAGCTGGACCACCGTGGAGAGTTGCAAAAGTCGGCAGGCCACAAGTCATGGCCTCGACAACTGTCAGACCGAAGGCCTCGTAGAATGCTGGTTGCACGAAAGCGCCTCTTGTGTCTGCAATGTAGCGGTAGAGTTCACCGTTCCTGACACGGTTCATTTGGGACGAAATCCATCTGAACTGGCCATTCAGCTTGTAGGTTTCTATGAGGCTGTACATCTTTTTCATCTCGGCCTGTTCTTCCAAGTCCTTAGATTCTTTTCGCCTGTCGCCTCCAACTACGACAAGGTTAACTAGTTCCCTGAGTTTTGGACTCTTGGCATACAATTCGACCAGCCCCGTCAGGTTCTTGACACGGTCCAATCTTGCCATGGTGAATAAAATCGGCTTTTTCTTGTCTTTCAGCACACACCTATCCACAAAAATCAGTTAGTATTTATCCACAGATGTAAGAGAGAAACTGAGAATGAGTTGCAGATCAAAGATGGAGACTCACAGGTGCTCCTCATTTTCGACATCGCTATAAAGAAGCTCTTCGATTTCAGGGTGGAAAGCTGTCAGCCTCTTCTCCTTCTCTGTGTAAGGGAAGTAGAGGTTCATATCGGCTCCGGGAGAGACAATGTTGAATTTGGGGTCGAACACATCGATTCCATGGACGACACGGTACAATCCAGGCATTGTGAACGCCATGTGGCTCTCGTATTGTCCGACGGTGTCCTTGCTGGTAACACAAAAACAAGCAAACATTTTAGACTCGCGTAGAGTACTGGTTTAACGACAAACGTTCCATCAGGCTCAAAAAATGCAAACCTTCCGGCAATTTCTTGGAATGTGCTGGTGATGATGAAGTCAGTGTGATTCATTGCATAGAGATCAGCAGTAAACTGGCATGAGAAGTGATACTTCTCATCGAAATTCTTCAAGTAAATGTCGGAATCAGGATATTTCGTTTTCTCCAGTGCATGAGCAATGGTACACTGTGTCCAAAGGATCAAAGAAAAGCAAGAATCAGTCTTCAGGCAGTTAACCAGAAAACGTCGTAACGTCGTTAAGACAATTGCAGTCTTCTTATACCTGTGTTACTCCTAACTTGTGAGCCAGCAAGGAGGCAGCAAGATTACCCTCACTATAGTTTCCAATGATCAAATCGGGCTTGGCTTTCAATTCTGCGGTAATTTCCTTGGCGACATCCTAAGAAATTACAAAGGCTAAAACTTTAGCATTTGCCTATGAACAACACATAAAGCAGACGAAAGCCGTCTTCTCACCTCAGTGAAAGTTTCCATGTATGGCCAAACCTCAAAGCGGGAGATCCATTTGCGTACAATTCCCTTCTCAGTTCTAAAGGGAACTCGAAGAATATGTGAGTGCTCGGTTCCAAACACTTTCTCAAGCCGTTGGCCGCAAGTAGTTCCCACTGCATCCGGGAGCAACCGAGTCACCTACATACAATGAAAAGATTGATCATTACATGAAGAAACATACACAAAATCTTCCATCAAGAACTATATATGTATGTAGGAACTTACAATGAGAATTCTTGGTTTGATATCGAGTCCTTGCTCCTTGATACGTTTGAGCATCTCGCGCTCTAAGGCAGGAACTTGATCCAAAATATAGACAACCTGAAAAAGTTAAGCAATGGGATGTTCAGAATGTGGAGAACTAGATTCGAACAAGGACGATAAGCGCGATCTCTATCGCCTATGTACCTGGCCACCGGTATCAGGATAGCCCAAGACGTTTTCTTGAGCAAAGTAGCCATGTGGAGAAAGGATAACAACATTGAAAACCATCGGAATTCTGCCGAGGAATTTCTCAAGAGTGCAGGAGTCAGGAGCTTCAAGAAGGTCCAGAAGCATTGAGATCATCTCCGAGACTCGGGCTGCAGTATCACCCCATCCTCTCTCCAATCCGATCTCCTGGAACTTGTGCTCAAAATCCGCATATGGCGTCTCCGGGGGCAGTGTTGAGAGGTACTCGTCTGCCTTCCTCAGAACAGCTTGCAGAGAATTAAGGTTCCGAATTCTATCATTAAGCATCATAGTCTGTGCAAGAAAACCAAATCACAACACCATTTGATACACTACTACGTTGTAGAACGACAAGAAAGCGAATATGGTATCGAAATTCACCTTTCCCTTGTAATGGTGCATACGGAGAAAATCGAGAAGAGGGGTCATGCTCTCTTTGTCATGGAACATTTTGGCCGAGAGGTGCCGGTTGAGGAACTCAACTCCATTGCCAATGGACTTAGTCAGCGTCGGCTTGGGAAAAGATGCGGTGAATGGCTCAAAATCAAGCTCAAGAACAAAGTTACCATTAGCCCTGCAGCAAAACAGAGTGTATTTCTCAATAAATCGGATAAGATGAGAGATAATCAGCATAAAAGGGCACAAAACCTACGTTCCATTGACAAGCTCTTCTTTGAACTGCAGATACTCAGGCACGGTGAGTTCCTCGACAACCAATGCGTTAACATTGACTCGAACGTATTCCCAAACACCGGGCCTCAGACGAATGGCGAGTGCAACCCATGGAGGCAACACAATTGCTTCCTGGCAGAAGAAAAACGACACGGTGTTAAGACGACTACAATCAAGATTTCCGACGAAAGGGGGATGGCTCAAGCTTACTTGTGTGCTCTTGAGGACTTCTTTGAAGGCATGATCCTGCAGTTTTTCCTTGTCAGCTGCGCAAATTGCTTCAAATTCAGCCATAAGCTGGTGAGGTTTCAGAATTCCTTTCCCGTGGGCTTCAATCCTGCAACAACCCGCAATTCATTCAGCAAACGTTACGCCACGAACTGATCGATCCAGGATTACTTACAGAACGTGATCAAGAACATATTTACCTCGACAGAAACAGTAAAATCTCATTGCGATGAGCAGCAAGGGTGGCGTCCAGGCGCTCCCGGAGGCTGTGAACACGGGTCAGAACACGTTCCGCCATTGGCGATGATGGTCGATTCAGCTAACAGATTCTTGGACAAAGTTTCAACTATAAGACAAATCAAAAGTTAGAAACTGGTTACATATGCTTATCCGAAAGAGCAGTTCATTAAATAGGAAAAACAACCAGAGTTTAGTCAATGAGCCACCTATTTAGTTTCAATCTAGAATACCTCAAATTTCCAAACCTAACACCTCATACTATTACCCAGAAGAAGAAATTTATTAGATATCACACGTAACGAAATTAGGAAGAATTACGTGACAAACAAGAAAATTGCATGACTTAAATCCAGCGCTAATAAAGAATACAGTATAAATACCAAACTGATCTTGTCTGTTCATAAATAAATACTTCTATCCATCCAGCAAGAACTCAAGATCATTAAATATTCCTAGGTTAGATATTTACTAAACTGTCATAAGATAAACAAATGAAGTCCACAGACACTAGAGAGGGGAACACCTGCCTGAATATCAGCAATCAAGAACAGAACAGAGCCCAGAAATGCAAAATGTTTCTATGCTCTTCTTTCCAACCTTAATGGTAATCATAGGTAAAAATGCACCATTAATGAAAATACATAACAAGAATTTTTGTCCCATTTACAGTCAAAGATCCTATAATTGCAATTACATGTCGAAGTTACAGCAGCAAGATACCATTTTTCACTTCCCATCTCAAAGAAAAGGACAAGAAGACAACATAAGTTGCATTATTGTAAGAAAAGCAGAGAAGTCCTTGATCATCTTGTGTAGTTACATGAAAATCAAGAAGCCAAGATAAAAAATCTCATAAGATACTCCCAAGTCACTAGTACAAGAATTACATATTCATGCTATATCTCAGAATCCAATGAAAGAGAAATCAAAGAAAACCCGAGTTCCCCTTTCTTCCATTTGAGGAACACACCAAGAAAATGCAAGAAAAAGAAAACGTGGAGACGGATACTCTCTATTCTTACCTTATATAAACAATAACAACTCAGCAAGAAGAGCCAATCAGGACTCAGAATCAATGAACTAATAGGAAGAAAAGAGTATAATAGCAAACAAACGCAAGAAAAAGGGACCCTACAGAAGGAGCAAATGAAAGAGTTTTGCCTGTGATGGTGGAGAATGGAAACCAAGAACACCCCTTATATACACAAAAAAAAGAAGGGGCCATATTCCAAAACCACTATCTCCCAAAACTACACACACAAATGGGTTATATCAATGATGGTTTTGGAGTAGAGTGGTAAAGCTGGTGGCCGGTGGCACTTCGCATTTCGTGAAAGAGAAAATTCTCCTTCCTCTTCTTGGGTTTTTTTTTCTTCTTTTTCAAGAAAAATATAAAATCTTTGACTCTAATCTCTCACCTAAAACCACTTACGATCATCATTAGCAAACCCCTGTTTCAGTGCTGGTAATAAACAGTGGCTAATCCGGTGGACCCATTTGTTTAATGATGACTTTTTATCCACTTTGCTCCTTCTCCTCCTCCTCATTCTTCAGCCCTTTGTTTATAACATAATATAATGGCGCATTTATCATCAACATGGAATAGTTTTTGGATTTCAAGAAAGGTACGGTAATGTAATAAATATATTTGCCGTCACTCACTACGTTGGAAGAAGAGGTTAGGATATTATATTTTAGGGTACAATCAGTGAAGAAGCACATGCCAAGGATTGCGGATAGTACTACTCTGAGTGCGAGAGCAGTATTTTGAGAGGAAAATGTGGTGGGCTGTGGCTGTGTGGGAATTTGCAGAGTTTAATGTTGTCTTTTTGACTTTGATGCATCTTCTGCTGGTTTTAGGCTACCTCTCACCTCAGTCAGTCGTCGCGCGTATTTGGAAAGGGCAAACTTGTCATTACAAAGCTCTTATTTCCTTAAAAAGTTTCCCTTTATCCCCTTCAATATTTTAAATTTTAAATAGAGGCTGATCATTATTATAAGGGATAATCTCAGGGCTGTTTAATATAATAAATTAAAAACAATAACAAAATTAATAACACATTTAAATCTGATCCACGACTTGCCAACTTTTTATTTTTTTTAAATTAAAGCTGAAGTCGTGGACCCGGTACTCCCTTTTTTTTAGTTTTAATAATTTATTTACTATGTTTTATTTTATAATTAAAAATTTAAAAATATTTTACTAATAATTAGCAATAATAAATTTAAATTTTTATTTTTTAAATTTTATTTATTATTCATATAATTGTTAACTAATTAATAATTAAAAATTTAAGTATAAATTAATTATAATCATTAATAAATTTAAAATTTTACATACAAGAAAAATTACAATAATTATGGATGTTAAAAACGATCGTCCGTCCCACAAGTGCGTCGGGTCTTCTTATTTTCTTACTCACATTCTGTATTGACTTGTTTTGTTCGTTATCATCATCAACGACATTACTATGCAACCGACTCGATGATGTGTTTGAATACTCCACATAATCTCGATATGCATTAAATGATGCAAATGAAATTGGTGAAACGTTACATCTTGGTATATATGTCTGATTCGTCCAAGGCCAAGATTAACATATTCATAATAAGCTTCTGCCTGCCTTGGCATGTATGGAGCTGATTGAAACCAATCACCCTGTTGTAGCGGTTGAGGCACGTCGCAGTCTTATTTTAAATATTGAGTTGTAAACACTCTTTAAGGCCCAACTATATCCACTCTAACAGTATCACCTTCAACTGAACTAGTAGATATTATGTTACAACTTCTCACCAGTCTGTGGGACGTGGTCGGGGCATTCTTGTGGAACGCTGCAGTTTGATTGGCCATAGTTTGTGTCTGTTAAGTTTATGTGGCAATCTTATAAACACGTTGTAATCCGGCCGTGAGTTGGTCAACCAGGTGGCTTAACCTTTCGACATCGCGTGGTTTATGATCACAACTTAATCGAAGAGACTTCACCAATTCGGTCTGAAGTACGTAGAAAATAGTGAATTTTAATATAAATAAAAACGTGTCTAAAATGAAGTATATTTTATTGCATAACATACCACAATATGCAATGTGGGTCATCTCTACATATTGTGGTATGGCCCATCTCTACACGTTCCTCACCAATACTGGTTTTTATTGGAGTGATACGTGACCAATCATTAAAAATCGTAGACTTGGTCCATGACTACAACATTAGATCCACGACTTGCCTTAAAATTGTTATAGATTTGAAAATGTTATTAATTTTGTTATTTTTTTTTTTTTATAAATTATAACAAATAGCCCGCTAATCTCATATGGTTTAGTTTAATTATATGTAGAGTTTTTGTAGTTTGAGAAATTACTTAGTATCCTAACGTTTGTTTCCGTTTAACTAATAGATGCATCTGTTGGTAAAATTTAAAAATTTGTTGATATCAACAAAAATATCAAATGAAAATTCATAATTTATTCTGAATTGACTTACAGACTTATTGTAGGTTAAACATATATTTCTGACCAAACTACATTTCATAAGGATGGTGATGTACGTTTTCACATACATTTGCGTATGAAGATGTATAAAGGTAGTTTGATAAGAAAATACTTGTTTGACCTGCAATAAGCTAGTAATAGATCAATCAAGGGTAAATATGAATTTTAATTCATTTTTTTGTTGATATCAACAATGAAACAAACGTTAACTAACAGTATAACCTATTTGTTGGACGTAAACAAATGACAGGGGTATTAAATGTAATTTTGCAAACCATAAAGGGTTTAAGTATAATTATACCAAACTCAGGGGAGGATGATATGATTATCCCTTATTATAATTAGCGATTGAAGCGTACTCAATTATTTATATAAATTATTTTTAATATATTTATTTAATTAAACAAAAAGAAGAGAAATAAAATAAATAATTATTAAAATTGCTAAAATAAGTTAATTTTAAATATGCATGAACATAAAGTTATTACTAGAAAACTAACTCCAGAGAAGTCATCATCTCGCGGAAGAATAAGTATACTTGAGCATGTTCTAGTCTATACATATTAGCCAACCTGTTGTCTTAAGGAAGTGTTTGTTCGGGGTTAAAATAAGCGTTTATCATTTTATTACTGAAAATAGTATTTTTGTTTTACAGTATTTATTTTTGAATTAATTAAATTAAATTGTTCTGAACCTAAAGTTAACATCTCTTTTTCAATTTCTACAGTTTATTGGTTAAATTGTAAATATTCACTTTCAAATTTTTTATTTTTAAAATAATCTGAATTTTTATTACTACTTAACTTACAAAATTCTCTATAATTTATTACCCTCACAAAAATAGAAGTTATTGCATATACCCTCACTACAAGAAAATATGATATTAGTGACAAAATATCAAATGATAATTTAAAAGTTGTCACTAAAAATATGTATTAAGTGACAATATTTTCATATTGTCACTATATAATTATTAGTGACAACAATTATGTAAAAAATTATCACTAAATATAATTAGTGACACATCTATAGTGACAACATAATATAGTGATAACAATTACTTATTGTCACTAGGTTGTCACTATACATGAGTCACTAATTGTATTTAGTAACAACTTTATGCACATTTTTTTGTCATTAATAATAATTTTTACAAAATAATAGTAATTATTAAAATCATAAAATTCATTATTGTGACAAAATAAACATTCTTGTCACTAAATATATATATGTATATAATTAGTGACAATATTATTATGGTCACTTAATCTTTTTGTCGCTAATTTTCTATTTTCTTGTAGTGCCTTTAAGGTAGTTCAAAATAATTCATTAATATTTTAACCAAGATATACATTATCCAACCCTTTCAAACAATAGAGTTAAACATGGGAAATAGTTTTTTCCGTTCGTAATTTAGAGTCTTTTCACATTTGGCTTCATTGACTATAAGATTATCACGTTTGATCTTGTAATTTTCAAATTAATGCTTTTGGTCCCATAACACCTTTTTATCGATAAGACCACATGATCGATAAGTCCACAGGATAAAAACTACTATTTCTTTTTCATAAATTTTAAGACCAAATATGATAATCACGTAATCAGTAGAATAAAAAGTGAAAAAATTCTGAGTTACACGACAAAATGCGTTATTTTACCAAGCAAAACACATTATTGATCCAACATATTCGTTTGTAGCTAAAATTGATGAATCGGCGTGTAAATGAAGCTACTTTAAGATTATTGATCCGAAAACAAAAGAAGCTACTTTAAGATTACTTTGGATTGATTATGCCTTACTTGTTCCACATAAACTCAAATACCAAAAACATTGATTCCAATGAAAAACTCAAATACAAAAAATTATACGTTTAAGACACTTTGAATTTTTTTTTAATTTTGGTAGTTTTGGTTTTTTTTTTTTTTTTCTATAATAGGATTCATTATAATAAAATTTAAATACTGATTCAACGTATCGATATTTGAAATTATCGAATATATTCAAAAGAAACAAGAAAGAAACTACTATATAAGTAGACGTATTTCTCCATACAGGTCGGAGATCAAGATTCCCCACAAGATATAAGTGTTTTGGAACCTAAAAAGAGAGAAGATCGTAGGCTTGTTGAATAGTTCCCAACAAAGGCCCTTTTGTTATTTAAGTCAATTTAAGAGTTTGAGAGATCGGAAGAAAACTTTATAAACTAGTGTAAAAATAATAAAATTGCGTACCCTAATCCGAAATAGTTAGGGTATCGATAAAGCTAAATGTCCTTACTTGTACGAATCCACTTGCCATCATCACGAGCTCCTAAGTACAAAGTCATTAATGGCCTTAATTCCGAGTCCCATGTCTGGTTAGGTTAAGTCCCGTCCGATACGCAGATCTTAGTCCTGACTGGGTATTTTGCTTTTCTTGGGTGTTAATTTGGTCTTTATAGTGTTGGGTCAAGTATATCTTCATCGCCTATAATTTTTAAACTCAAACTCACAATCTTTTGATTGTGAAATACCAACCCTATGAAATACGCGATCTTAATCTTTGTTGGGTATATTGTCTTTTTTAGGGAATACTTTAGTCTTTATAATATTGAGTCGAATATATCGTCATCACCTATATTTGTAAAACTCAAATTCATAATATTTTAATTATGAATATTAATTTTATCAATCAAGTAAGGCTTAATCGGCTGAATTTTGTCAGTTGATGTAATTCATTATTGTGCTTGATTATTAATAATTGATATGAATAACATATAAAAAATCAATTCAATCATAAAAAAAAAGACGTGTTAAAAATCAATTCGCTCGCAAGAAAAAGAAAAAAACTTGAAAAAGTGTATGGCATTGCATGGGATGCTCACCTCTTTTGCAGGGAGTCGTAAGTCCCGTGACGTGGGTCATATGCCTCATAAATTTTGTATTAATTTAAGGGTGAATTATAATCAACTTAATGAGGTTTAATATAATTATAAATATATTTTTGTTATTTTAAAAATTACAAATATTTTTATGAGATTTCTAATTTTTAACTATGGGTCTGAAACGGTCCATTTCACTCTTGATTTTTTTCTAAAAAAATTATAGAAAAATTAGTTGATTCAAATTACATTATTATTTATCTATGTAAAAAACGTAAGAAATCTCTCCCTGCACATTTTTGTCCAAATTTTTTTTTTAAAATAATTCAATTTGCATAAGGGTATATTTGGTCAGTTGACCCATAAAAATGGATGAAAATGAGTTATTTCTTATACGATTACAAACCTCAGGGTATTCGTAATTTTTAAAACAACGACGGGGTATCTATAATTATATCAAACCTTAAAAGGGTCATTGTAATTCACCCTTAATTTAATATGTTTAATTATTAGAAAATTTTAAAAAATCAACCAAAAAATTTTGAAAGCTAGTAGGAAAAATATATTATGAAATAAAAATCTAAGGAGCATAATAATAGCCAAAATAAGTTCTTAACATCAGAATCGTAATTCAGATATATATTTCTAAAAGGAACAATTAAAAAATAAACATATTTAAAACAAAATAAGAACTTGACAAACAAAGAAAAAAGATTAAGACAAATGTAACAACATATAGATGGATTGTAAATGACTTAAATTTATATCTAAAATCACTTAAATTATTCATCTTTATTTCTTTTCACTCTTCTCACTTTCCCGTTTTCTCTTTTCTCAATTTTCACATATTATTTTCTTCAATATTTTCTCATAATTTTTAATATTTTATTTATTCATTTAATATATATTTAAAATAATAATTATATTTTAAACTTTTCACTTAATCGTGCACAGGGACAGTTGGCAGCAGGGGGGAGATACTATAGAGTGTGGTGGTAAGGTGTTTGACGTACACGTGGCAAGTGATGATAGGACCGTCAAGGGATGAGGCGAACCGACAGGTTTGATGTGACTTTATTCCAATAGCGTATCTTATCACTCCTTTTCCCCAATCGGACAACTCCCACACCCAACATTTGTCACTTGTAAAAGTACTTCAAAATTCATCAAACTTCTACTTGTATAATAATGAAATCAAATTCAAATACAACTTTAAGTTCGAACAAGAAAGTCAATCAAATTCGATTCGTATTCAATTTACTTTTCTTAACATGTGGCAATAACCTCTTAATTTTGACTAAAATGTACAATGTTTTTTGTTGCAATATATTCAGGATGGCAATGGAATGGATTTTGGTGGACCAGAGATTCTCTCCATCAACCTCAGGAAGGACCTTGGACCTGTCCCGGTTATTTTTTAACTCTGCTCCGGCCCAGTACAAAACCCGACGTGGCGGGCCTAACCCGATAGGTCCGATTAGTTTTATTTGTTTCATTTGTTCTACATTTTTTTTAAAAAAAAATAAAATTTAATATATTATTTGCGAATAAAATTATTTATGATCTAACTCAAATATTCAAGCCCAAAAAGATTTTCAAGTACAAATGAAATTGTTCATGACGAAACAACCAAAACAATTCATATTGATTATATATTAGTAGCAACTTTTTCGTCTTCTTCATCGTTAAGTATTGTGGGATAATTTTTAAATTCATGAACTGTTGAACACGTTCTAATAATAAATAAATTAAATGATATAATATATTGATAATGATTATTCTATCAAGATAAAGTAAAAGAATATATATATATATATATATAATTATTATACAGTGGTGGGTCTTTAAAGACCCGAGACTCGCCCCCGACTGGCCAGATCCTAATTCTTAGGACTCGGCCCACTTCCAATTTTTTGGAACCCGAATCCAGACCCGACCCTAATGGGGCTGGTTCGGGTCGAATTGCCACCCCTAAATATACTATTTATTACCTCATTTAATATATCTAAATGGAAATGTTGATTCAATAATTCAAATTAAAAAATACGTTAAAATGAGAAGAAAAAAAAAAAAAAAAAAACTATCATAGAAGTAGTTATACACACATTCATAAAATTCGAATGTCAAGTTTACCACCCAAACAAGGCCTCGTGACAGCAAAATGTGCATTTAATCACCTAAAGCATTTCCGGATAATTGGCATTGCCATCAAGTGTTTGGTTTGGTTATAACGTGGAGTAATTGCGCAAAAGAATATTATTCCACCAAAAATACCTCATATATGCCAAATATATAGACATCTAAGTCAAATTTGAGTTGTTTAATAGTTTCAATTTTATGTGGCAGCATTCATCGGTGGTTCAAGTCGAATGTTATCACACCTACAATATAATTGCAGATCGCTACAAAGCATTTGATATAGCTGAACATACGTCATCACCTGTGCGTTGATTCCAACATGATTAGACCTTGACTTTTAGGAACAATAGATCAACTATAAAGACTATAATCAACACATATAACCATGAGCGATTATTTTTGATAGGTCTGTAGAAATGTAACCCGTACTTTTCTACTTTTATAACAAAAAATAAATAAATAATGCAACAGATCACACTATAAAAATACCAATAGATCAAGCGAAGAAATGAAAATGTAATGCAACCCATGAACTTTCAAAATTGGGACAATGGCCCTAGTTTAGGAGACACGTTCTTTATTATTAGAGTAAATTACAGCCACATCTCATAAAGTTTGACATAATTACAAATACTCTTATATTATTTAACAAATTATAAATACCCCCTAAGGTTTGTAATATTTAATCAAATGTTTGAAATTGACCATTTTGCCTTTCAAATTCTAAAATTGTAGAAAAATCAATCGAGACAAATTGCATTATTATTCCTCTGCGTAAAATTTAAGAAACCTCTTCCTTCGCATTGTAGTCCAAAAAAATTTCAAAAAGTTTTAAGAATAATTCAGTTTGCATAAGGGCATTTTGGTCAGTTCACCCATAAAAATAGATGAAAATGGGTTATTTGTTAGATAATTACAAATCCCATGAAAGTATTTATAATTTTTCAAACAACGAGAATTATTTATAATTATGTCAAATTTTAGGGAAAATAATTGTAATTTACCCATATTAGTATTTAGGAAATTTTGTGCATGTTAATGCTTTTTACACGGGGTAAATCACAAGTGACCCAAAACCGTGTCGTTTGTAAACAAAAAAACAAAAATCCTACCAAGATAAAAAAGAATAACAACAAAAAATCTTTATACTGCCACTATTTTCTGCTCGCCACTTTCCCAAAAGTATAAATTACAACGTAAAAGAGATGTGTAGTTTTCAATAACTCTGAAAAATTCAATTATTGCTTCTCTTTTCGAATTCGCCAAACCTTTTCGGCCTCCAATTATTTATCGACGAAAAACAAAAAAATACTAAAAAATAAAACATAAAGTCGTATAGGTCCGGGTCGATGTAAGTGATGACCTAACAAATTGAATTAAATGATCTTTGATGTCTCCAAAGTGAGGTCAACTTTTTTTTCCTCGATTTGGACAATAAATTGACCTGCAACACGCATTGTGGAACTTGTTGAGGTGGATTTAAGTTAAAACCTTTCAATTGTTAGGTTAATTTCACTTGAAGTTATATAAGGATTGTGAAGTCATATTTCTCAGTCATAAATTTATATTTGTTTTATAAAGCCTCCAGTATTTATAGGAGGTCATTTGATAGGATCTGTACAGATCCACCGCCCGTCCTCGGATGAGTTGAGGATCAACGACTACTAACATGACGGGTCACTGGGTCAAGGCCGACAGGCAGGTCAAATCGAGCTGGATTTGGATATAGAGATGTCAAACATAGATTAAAATTAAGGAATTGAAATTCTTTTGACCAGTATATTTGATCAACTACGGATAACTATATATATAAAACATGCAAACCAAAAACATTGGATGACATTAGGCAATTAATTCTTTTTTTCACTAAAGATTACTTTACGGATGTGAAACGATCGTATTATTAAAAAGTGTAAAATAATCAGAGAGGAGGATTACTTGATATTTAATACTTTGACACGTGACCTTGCATGTGAAACTAAACTTCTATAAATAGGTGGCAGTGATTCGAACCCAAAATTTTTTGTTTGATCTGACTCTTCACCTTATCTAAAAGTTTTAGTTGTTAATAAGAGAGGATAATAAGATAATTATTTAAATTTAATATATTAACAATGCATACTCTATATATCCTTTCTTGATAATTAGAAAAAATATTAAAGAAAAACTATTCTCTCCTTTGAATCAAACATTATAGATATACCAGAATGTTCTAATTCTTGGAACCAAACCCTAAAACTTTTTCTTTCCTATTTTTTCAAATGTTCGAATCTTGTTGTTCTTTTCCCACCTAATTTTGCATATAAGCAAGCCATACATATTTTGGCTTGCATGTTGCACAATTGGAATAATATGTAATATTGGAAATTGATGCTAGGGGTTGTGGCTTCTGGCTGTCCGATTCTGATGAGAGCATCATATGCCTAATATATATTGTCTATTCTTACATATTTCCCAACTTCAATACCTTTTTTCCTCGAAAAACACTATTTTGATGCGGAGATCAATTCTTGGATCCAATGGATTTTAATCCGGGATAGGAGATCGCAGATCGTCCTTGTATCCTAGATGAGTTGGGATCTGAGAAAAAAGAATGTCGTTAAGCTTGCTGAGATGTCCCCAGCGAAGGCCCTCTAATGCCTAAGTCAGCTCGAGATCGAGATAATGCGAACTAAGAGTATTTAATGCCTAGTGATGTAATAATAGGAAAACGTTACCATAAATGTTGTCTAAAGTATATTTATAGGGCCAAGGACATCCACTTGCTCTGAATTACATGTCAATGTCAAGATTAGGAATGTCAGGTGCTGAGCAAAGAGGGATTCACTTGTTCTCACAAGTGTCCATGTCAAGGTCAGAGATGGCAGATGATCCAATGGCCTACATTCCTCGGATCTTTTGAGATCGGATCACCCAAGGGGATTCAGGTCGACCGACCCAAACCAGCGCGTGTGACACACATTCCCGCCTCCAGTAGCAATTTTCAACCTGTGGAGGGATATTTTGATAAATTTGGCTTCAACTTCATATTATCCCCATCATATTTTATATCATACTTTTATTAAAGGGAATTTGAAAATGTCCAAAACACCTTCCTGCGAGAAAAAGATTAAAAATATTTTTGTGAAAAAAAGAAAGAAAGATTTGTGTGAATATATATTTATCTGTAAAATTGCATATAAACCCTTTATCATACAACATTGGACCTCGTTTAATATAAATCAACGGCCTACATCTTAAATGATATAAATCAATGTTCCACAACTAGTTATCAAGTTAAATCTATGGTTCATATTAACTTTATAAAATCAACCGGTTAAAATTTGATGCAAACAACATGTTTCCAAAGTCAAAAGACTGAGGTAATAATAATGTTGAGGTGACGCTCTAACGGTTAAAACTGAAGTTTCATAAATAAGTAAAATGACATGGTTTGGTCTTATGAATATATAATTTTGTTATAATTTATTATTTTATTGGTATTGTAATTTAACTATTAAAGTAAATATAAAATAAAAACATAGCATGTTGGAGTTCTAGCCTTACCAAAAATAAAAAACGTAACTATTGGTATTTGTAGTTTCATCAATGATTCACTGCCTTCCATGATCTTCCCCTCTTATAAGAGTCTCTCCTTGATTCATGTCTCTAATAATGTCATTGATGATGGAAACTTTAATGTGTATTTTGCAACTTATGATTTGATCACTTTCTTTCTTGCCGTATCAGAGTGTTTGGACTTTGGCATAATTTTTTTCTTCATATTGTAACGATAACTGAAAAAAGATCAAGTTGTTAGAATCAAATTATATACATAGATATTTTTTATTTGAGAGGAAAAATATTAATTATATGAAGGGTAAAAATAAAATAATAACAAAATTGTGATAGGATTTTTGTCTATTGGACGCTAAGATTAAAGAATTTTTTAAAAAAAACTTATAAAAAATATTGGACTGAGCTTACTTTTTCTTAGAAAAGTTTATAAATTGTTAAATATCTTATTTTGAGATTTATAAGTTCTTTAGGTAAAAATTTACCAAACAATTTTATAGAGTTTATAAGCTCTCAAATATCTTATTAGATGTTTTGAAGTGCTTATAAGTTTAATCAAACACTCTCTAAATTCACTTCATACTCTCACTTCTACTCTATCTTTTCCCTCATAAAAAAAACAAACTCTAAGAAAAAAGAAATTAATTAAAGCATCTCAATCATTAATACTTATTAGTAGAATGTTCTTTTGGAATATCCGTTTTCCCCTTTAAAATTGGAAACTGTAAATAGTAAAAACAATAAAAATAAAATAAAATTGTAATTGTGATGGATGGTTAGTTTTCATGGGATATCCAAAAAATCAATTTTGTTGACAAATGTGGTGTGGGTGGGGACAAAAATTGTTGCTTTTATTCCAAGTCTTGGTGGTGGCCCACAATGCAAAACTTTTGTACCTCAACTTGAGGTTGGGGATTGATGCTACCAATATTTCAACTACTTTCACTTTATCTTTTTTTTTTTTTTTTTTAAGTATTAGAAACCGTGGCACGCAATAATTGCGCACATATTTTTTAATAATATTTTTATTTTATTAAAACTCATAATTTGTTCTTATATATTAAAATTTTTTATTGTCTTACAATCTCATATACAAAAATTATCTGATAATTTTTTCTAATGCGTTAATTATCAATAAATATTTTACTCAAATTAAATTAAAAATTGAAAATTTTCCCAATACGTGTTAGTTCTATTTCAATCAACAATAAGTTTAAACAAAATGTGAATAAATTTATCTTTTTAGTACATTAATTGCATGGAATTAATTTTTTTTTAGCTTGATTGAGTAGTTAATTCAATATGATTGGAAAGTTGAAGGGCATTTGTGGTATTATAATAATTTGGTGTAGTGGTATCAAAACTACCACTTTGAGTCTATAAACCCCCTTCCCTTTATAATAGTATAGATATAAAATTACACCATTAACTCAAAATATTGAACAATGCGTTGATTTAATTTATGTATCAATATAACAAAAAATTTTGAGGCTTGATTTTTGAAGAGTTTCTCAACTATCATATGTATGTTTGACAATTTTGATCCTTAACTTTTACAAATGGTAACGATTTCGTTTGATCGAGCTTCCTCATTCTTAACATCTTTCACCTCAATTTTAAGGGATAATTACACTCTTCTTCCCTGAAAGTTGGTGTAATTACACGTAAACCCCCGGTGGTTTGAAAAATCACATTTAATATTTTGTGGGGTTTGCTTCTTTCTAACGAATAGGTTCTTTTGTTGGTTAAAATTCACCGAATTTATTGATATTAACAAAAAATACTGAACAAAAATCAATATTTACCCTTGATTGACTTATTAATGACTTAATGCAGGCCAAACAATTCTTTTATAACTAAATTGCCCTTATAACAGTGAAGATATGTCTCCTCTCATGCATTGATGTGTGACGATATATAAGGGTAGTTTGATCATAAAAAGATTCGTTTGACTTACAATAAGTTAGTAATAAGTCAAACGATAACAAATATCACTTTAATTTATTTTTTTGCTAGTATCAACAAATTCGGTTAGTTTTGACTAACGGATGAACCTATATGTTAGACAAAAGCAAACATCATAGATACTAGAAGTCATTTTTCAAATCACAGGGGATCTATGTGTAATTACTCCAAACCTCAAGAGAGAGGAATGTAATTATCCCGAATTTTAATGATTGAATCAAAAAATCGTAACAATTTATAAATATTAGAGACGAAAAACCATGTTTCAAAAAATTTAAAGATCAAAATCAATTTTGTCCCAAAATATAAGGACAAAAAATGTCATTTACCCCCCTCCCCCCAGAATACTGTCAGAATTCTTGTCAAATCAACAAATGGGATTTCAAACTTACAATTCTAAACCGCATTAGTTAATTGGGATAATTATATTTACATCCCTTACCTATCGATAATTTATCCAAATTATTCCTGTCATTTCTATAATTATAGAAATCACCCATAATAGTCAAGAAGTATGAGTAATTTGTGTATTGATGTTAATATCTTTCGGCTGTGTATGTGTAATTTTTTTAAAAAGTACGAGGTGATTTGTGTAAATGATGTTGATATTCTAATGGGTGTATGTGTAATTATCCAAAAGATAAGAATAATTTATGTAAATAAATCATAAATTAGGGGTGTAAATATAATTATTCCTAATTAATTTAGAACTTCTATACATTAATATCACCAGTTAGTTATTGATTCGCTTTAGAAATTAATGATGTTATTAATTTTTTTTAGACTAATTCATTTTAATAATGCCTCACTATATTGCAGAAGGTGAAACCAAAATAAAATAAACCGCAATCCTTTATGCATATACATTGATGTTCGATGACGTGAGAACCACGCTTAAATTTTGATAAATAACTACATTGATTATTGCAATAAGTACATACCCCACAAATATCATGCATATTTATTTATGGTGTTTTTTACTTATTTTTGTACCGATCTTATTTAGTTTGAATATCGAAGTCTATAATTGAAGTCTAATAATTACTTTTTCTATAAATATAAAAAAAAAAAAAAAAAAAATTATGAACGTAAGTATACAAAAAGCGTGTTGACGACTTAAGATGAATGAGAGTAGCGCCTACTGCCCGCAGTATGATGCCCCAACTAATGCGATGGCAAATTAGAATGACAGCTGGCAGATGTTTTAAAGGAACTGATTGGTGAGAAGCTCAATTACATGATAGCTGCCTAGCACTTACCCGACCACTAAGTGCCAAATTTAATGGTGTTTGCAATAACGTTTATTTTTTGTAATATAATGTGTTTTGAGATTTGACATAATTATAAATATTTTATTATTATTTAAAAAATTATAAATATGTCCTAATTTCAACGCCCGTCTAACATCAAGCATATTTCGTTAGATTTTCATTCAATTTTTATAGCAAACTGCTCAAAATACCCTTTTGGATTATAAGTTTTAATTTTATATATATTATAGAATTTTCTAAAATATTTTTTTGGACTAATATTCTATATGGATTATTTTTTTTATCCATCCTCAAATTATTTTATATGTTTTTGAAAAAAATAAAAATTCAGCAAGGGTAAATTAATACTTTTCACATCTCCATCTAGGGGCAACATAATTATTTTCAATTTAAGGGAATATTTGTAATTTATCAAACAACGAGTGTGTATTATAATATAGCACACCTCAGGGGTAGTTGTAAGTTACCCTAGAAATAAATTTTAAACTTAAATAGTAGTAAATATTAGTGTTTGAAAAATAAAAAGTAAAAAGTAAAAAAAAAAATTGAAGTTGGAATGTTTGTAAAACAACTTAATATTTAATTATAATTTTACCAATAAATTATAAAAGTTGGCAAGGAGTTGCTTACAAATACAATATTTAACATAAATCGATTTTATTTAAACAGTTCAAAAAACAGAAGTTATAAAATAAAAACACTGGTTACAACAATAAACTTATAAATACTTATTTTCAACATTTGCAGACACCCCTTTAAAGATCCAAGCTTGGGAATCAATGTGATATGTATAAATCAAATAATAAAAGTACATCATTAATAGTAAAAACTATAAGATTTTAATATCTTTTATCGTTTTTCCTTTGTGCGTTTGGTGGGTTGATGTCTTACTGCTTTAATTGCGCACGAGATACCTAACAATTGACGACAAACTAATGTCCGCGTAGGTTGGAACTGTATCAATATTAGTGGGAGTTAAGAATATTATTGTGTGATAAGGTGCATATATTTATATATAAAAAATTACTAATACACTCTTATAAATGATTTAATATTATTAATATATCCATCAGCTAGCATGGGATCCACATACAATCAAAAGACATGCATTTTCAATAAAAAAGTGTTTGTTTTAAGACGATATTGTCTGGTTTGGTTAGAACCGCATGATTGTCTTGATGAAAAGCATTTTTAGAGAAAAAAAAAATAAAGTTTATTTATTTTTATTAAGGAGAAAAAGATATTGAGGGTAAAATGAATTGATGGAACAACCAACATCATCAACCGTAATCAAGGGATACTTTACCAAAGTAATTTGAACCCACGATTCTTACAAATTACGTCAAATTATTATGATGTGTTTTTACAGTGGCTAATACGATGTGAGTTAAAACTAAAGTAAATTTATGACATTTGTTACCTCAATCCATATTTTATACCAACACATTATGAATTCTTGTAGCAATTATTACCTTTTTTTGATAGAATAAATGAGTAATTTATCTCTCTGTGAGGAAAAAAAAAAGAAAAGAAAAAGGCAATTTATCCATATGTATTTCACAAAATAAAGCAAAAGGGTCTCACACGATTTTGTGTGTTTCACGTGTTTTTTTAATTTTTAATTCTAAAATTATATTATATTCTTATTTAAAAATCGTTAGATTTGATTTGAATGTAAAGTCCAGATTTGACAAGTAGATCTATAGTTTAAATTTGACTTATTTCAAATAAAAGATATACATTTAAAAAGTATATATTTATATAATATATAAAGGGGGAGAGCGACGGCGACGACAATGAAGGCTGAAGGCGGAGGATGGTGACGATGCTGGAGGGGGGGGGGGGGCGATGGGGGACTAAAAGGGGAGGGACAACCGAGGAAAGAGGAGCGGGCAACAATGGGGGAAAGGAGAGCGGGGACGGGATGAGGGCGCGACGACAACAACTGAAGGGGAGGACGATAGGACGAGGGCGAGGCGACGACAACAACTGAAGGGGAGGACGATAGGACGAGGGCGAGGCGACGACAACAATTGAAGGGGAGGACGATAGAACGAGAGCGAGGCGACGACAATAAGTGAAGGAGAGAGAGAGGTGGACTGGAGGTGGTGGGGTGTGGGGGGAGGAGGTGGAAGGGGCTAGCGGTGGCAAGGGTGGGGGTGGGGAAGCGGGGTAATTATAAATATATATATATATATATTTATAAATATTTAATATTATATATATATTCATGTTAATATATTATATATTTATATAAAATATTTTTTATTCTTAATATTCATAAAATTAGTAAGAATTGCTTGTGCATTACACCACCTCTCTTAAGATTTTTTTTTTTGTTTCATTTTAAAAAGTATAAAGAGATAAATAGTTTTTCTTTTCATGAAAAAATTGTTGCTCATTAATGATATCACTGGGGAACAGATTTCATTTTTTTTCCAATTATTTTAAGCAAATAACATACCATTTTGAAATAAGAAAATAATTGTTAAATAATATATGCATGTAAATATATACAATAATGGGAAAAGCAGTGGTAACACCCCCATAGATACACCAAGGAGGATTACGGTTGCACTGGCCAAATCTCTATAGCTAGTTTATTATTTACAAAAACTAAAGTCTAACCACATGAGAATCAATACACAAGTCAGATTAATTCTACCAAACATCTTGGCAAGATTCAAAACCATACTATAGGTTTAGCAATATTATTTTAACCACTAGACCACAACGATCGATGATTCAAAACCGACAATTTAATGGTTTATTGAACACAGTTTCCTAATAATATATGTTGTTGACAAACTTTTCTTATGTTTCAATTTTTGTTTAAAAAAAAAAAACCACTCGGAAGGGTGGGAGAACTTTTCGGGGTCCTCTTCCCTTTTATATTAAATAAAAAAGGGGTCAAATTTACAGCGGGAAGTTCTAACTTCCTAGTATCTTCTAGAAAGTTGTAAATATTTGTATATCAATCTTACAAACTGTCGTAAGAACTGTATACCAATATACAATCGTAAGAACTGGACCAATTTTACGATAAGTGTATTTTACTTATCATACAGTTAGTTCAGATCTGTCAAACCTGATGTGTGTTAGAATTTACCTTCAATTCTCCAAAAATTAATATTCCATGTCTAACATAGATATTTGCCAACTGTTCGAGATCTCAAATGTCAATCGCAATTTTTCAACTGTTGACTCCTAAAATTTATCTTGTCTTGTTGATGTTCCCTTTGCGTGAATTCCAATGTTTTAAGCTCAAGAGGTTGGTAGAGTCAGCATAATTAGCACTATCATTTTGTTAAAAAGTGAAATAATTACCATAGGCAATTAAGCCTCTCGACAAAGCCTTTGATTCTAGACTCCTGTTTAAGATTCGATTTATTACTACATTATTCATCATTCAAATTTAAATATTAATTCTAAATTTATAAATTAACAAATATATTCAAAATAAACAAAAAAATAAGACACTATTATAAAAAGTAGAGAATATATTCATATTCGTGACATTCGAATCCACAACCTCTTACTTGTGAGCCTTCCAGCTCACCAACTTCGGCTTCATTGGCCTTAAATCATATGGGCATCACGAGATTACTGAATTTGATGCGCTTTGTATTCTAATGACGTGTAAGAATTCTAATTCAAATCGGATCTGAAGTCAATCTAAATCAAACACGTGATAAATGTATATTATTAATGTACAGTAAAAAAAAGTAATTAATCACATGACAAGTACATTACCTGATTAATTCGATTCGATCAAACCTAATAGCACTAGAAAGTTTTACTATGAAATTGTAGGAGGTACGTATATATGTCGTCTTGTGAACCTTAACATGGATTTCAATTTTGGTGGCTTTCTAGTGATTTCGTTCCTACAACTAATGTTGCTCCTCGGAAATCGTTGTCGGAGTTTCTGACTTTTCTAAACAACGACGTTGAGTCAAAGAAGAGGAAAATGTTCAGATAGAATCTGTGCTTCGCAGGGCAGGAAAAAGAAAAAGAATGGGAGGAAGATAGTCAAAACCAGATTTTTTATTGAATTAGATTTTTTATTTAGATTTATGTTGTATTTTTTTTTTTATTTGATGTATACGCGTCACATCTATATAACATGATGTATTAATTTTAAGGTAAATTATAGCCACCTTTTTTGAGATTGGGCATAATTATAAATATCCCCTCATTGTTTGAAAAATTATAAATACCCCACTAATTTTTAATCAAAGGACTAAAATTGACCATTTTGTCCTTAATTATTTTATTAAAATTGTAAAAAAATCAGCCGAGACAAAATTGTGTTATTACTCCTCTGTGTAAAAACTTAAGAAACCTCTCACATTGAGTATTGTAGTCCAAAATTTTTTTAAGAATTAAATAAAGAATAATTTAGTGCATAAGGACATTTTCGTCCGTTCACTTATAAAAATGGATGGAACTGGATTATTTATTAGATGGTTACAAACTTTATGAGGGTATTTGTAATTTCTCAAACAACAAGGGGGTATTTGTAATTATGTCAAACCTCAGGAAATGTAGCTTTAATTTACCCTTAATTTTATATTAGGAAAAATTTTATATACGTGTTGTATATACGTGAAACGAAATAAAAGATAAAACATAAATTAAAATAGAAAATTCAATTCGAATTTTTGATAATTTCATTTCACCATGCAAATCAACAGTTGGACAAACTCAAAGAATATCAGGGAAAGTTTTCTTTTTCTTTTCCTGCTCTTTTAAAGGAGGATCAAAATTAATTTTCAACCCTTTTTGTAACTGGTCAAAGAATAGCATGGCAATTGTTCTTTTGACCTTAATATGGGTGGAAGGGGTCTTAGTAATATGGATATTTAATATTTAAATATATTGAATACATATTAGAAAAAAATGATGAAAGAAAATACATATTTGAAACATTTAGGGATACTATATTGCATTTTTCTTAATTTTGGTGTAATTAAACGTAAATTTTTTACAATTTGAAAAATACATTTAGTATCCTTGACGTTTAATTTTGTCTAATAAATAGATCATTTCGTTAGTCAAAATTCATGGAATGTGTTGATATTAGCAAAAAAGTTGAATGAAGTATCATATTTACTCTCATTGACTTATTACAGACCTATTTTAGCCTAAATAATTATTTTCTAACCAAATTAGTTCTATACGAGTAAAGATATGTCGCATCACATGCATTAGCGTGTAAAGACGCATCAGGATAGTTGATTAAAAAAATATTTATTTGGCCTATATTACGTCAATAATAGACTGATGGAAGGGTAAATATGGATTTTTATTTAATTTTTTTTACTAATATTAGCAAATTTCTTGAAATTTGATTAACGGGGGGAATCTATTTATTAAACATAATCAAGCGTGAGGAGTACTAGATGTAATTTTTCAAATCGCAGGGACTTTATGTGTAATTACACACACCAAATGAAAAATAATTATGTTGCCCCAGGACAGAGACGTGAAAAGTACTACTTTACTCTTACTGAATTTTTTATTTTTTAAGAAAAAAAACTATTTGAAAAAATATAAAAAAATCTACGAGTGGGTAAAATAAATAATAAATATTTCGCAAAATTTTAAAAAATATACAATAATATAACTTATAATCCAATAGAGCATTTTAGACAGTTTATCACAAAAATTGAATGAAAATAGAATCACCTCAGTGTTAGACGAACGCCAAAATCAAATGTGTATTTATAATTTTTCAAACAACGAGAAAATATTTATAATTATGTCAAAAAAATTATTGTAACTTATCCTATAATGAACTGACGTCTTTTTAAGGGGGGAAAAAGAAAGCCCGAATGGCCCAACAATCGTTGTCCATCTAGTTTGGCCCAATACTTCCACAATATGGTTGTCAATTTGCCCTCCCCCACTTTTATTTTCAAATTAACAAATTTCAAGCCCATTACTTATGTACAACCGCATAAAATAAATATTTATCAAATTATTCTTGAAAAAAGAATTGAAAAAAGTATTTATAATGTATAATTCTTATTTTTTAAGCCATCAAAATTAAGCTAATTTAAGCTAAAAATTATAAAAAAAAATCATTTTTGAAGCTGCCAAAAAAACAAGAGCATTTTAGTCATAGGTGATAGTCATATAAAGTACTTCCTATGAGATAATTGTGCTTGTTTAAATTAAAAAATTTTATAATTGGGGAGATGATATGATAATTTTCTAATTTTTGACACTAATTAAATATTGTCCATCTACTATAATTTGAAAGTAAAAATTAAGATGAATTTATAGAAAAAAAATAAAGAAAACATATAAAATTTTAACTCTTTAAAACTTTGCTACTAAATAAAAAAGAACTACTGATTAAATAAGTAAATAAATATATATTAAAGTATAATATTATCTGAATATACACGTTTTCAATTCTGTTTATCCAATAAATTATTCATGATATATTTATTTACTTGAATAATACTATAATCATTGTAATATAAACTTAAATTTGGAAAAGTACATATTCATATTAACGAGCCCAATAGAGTAAATAATTTTGAATTTTTGTTTTAATTTTTAAGTATTCAGATTTAGAAAAAGACATAAAAGTGAGAAAGGTAATTTTTCATATACTATACATTTTCTTTTCATATTTTTTCTTGATTATACTAATCAAATCATAAATGGTCCTCTAGAAAATATAAAAAAGATAAATGATAAAAGAAAAAGAGAGACTTAATATAATTAATAATTTGTTTTTGCTTTTCCTAATATACTTTTTCTTGTGTATTTGTAATTTGATTTTATCACGTTTCTTTATGAAAATATTAGAGAAAAAGACATAGATAATACTTTTCTGAATTATTACATAATAGCGATAATTTTATATGGCAAAAATAATATTATGGATGTCTAATTAAAAGAGTAATTGGACCAATAATTGTACTCTTAAATATTTAATAAATTAAAGTTTTGATCATTAAAAATTTAAAAATGAAGTAATTATTTTTTTATCATCTAAGTTAAAAAAGTTTAATAGTTATTATTCCACTTTAAATCGTTTCGTAGACGGTTTAATCAATTTAGAACTTTATTCTAGAATTTCTTTTGACAACATGATGAATAAAATAACATTTTTATAATGAAGCTATTGGTAGAAAATTATGTTATAAATAACTTTAAATATAGTTAACATAGGGGAGTAAAAACATAATAGAAAAAAAAAAAGAAATGACTAATAATATATTTTTCTTTTCAAAATTTGCACAACTGAAAAAGATTAAAATATTATTTTATAAGTGAAACAAGTTTAGAATAACCACAAGTTCAATGAAAATAAAGTTCAATTAGAAACAAGGATTTTTATGCTTATTCCATAATACAACATTAATTGTATTTTCTTTTAATGCTTTATTTTAAATAGAGCTAATTAATAAGATGAAAGATCTAAAAGTTTTTTCATTGTTTGTTCCTGTAATATGATCATCAATGTAAAACAACATTTATTGAGAATATTAGAGTCTTACTGAACAAATATTTGATAACAAACATTAAACTACAATTGAAAAACACCAAGTCAAAAATAAATAAATAAATAAATAAATGTTTATTCTACTTTAATATATTTATATATAGTAAATGATGCACATACTTAAATTTTCATATGCATTACTTTTCTATTTAAAAAATCAATCACTACATATTTTTTTATTTATCGGTCTTAGTCATTGTATATCCTACACACATATAAATAGTGTGTTTTGATCTTTTTACGTGTTTATTATGTATATATATATATAATTATCTTGACCCAAAGTTACTTATATGAATATAATTTACTTCAACGTAGTTAAAAAGATGCATATATTTTACTTTGTAAGAATAATAATTTTATATATTTATAAAGTGCCTATTTTGACTAGGTTGTCACATTTTATATACATTGCATGACCAATTAATTTGACCGGCCCCCTAATTGATTGAGGAAGTACCATCCTCTCTTAAGTTGATTGATATGCCTTCTCTTTTACTTATTCTGGTATACGACTAATAAACCAAGGAGTTTAGGTTTCCATGAAATTCGAAGAGTATTAGAAATTCAGATTTTGCAAACTTTTTGACGAAGACAAGTGACAAGGAATTCCTTTTAACTTATTAATATATTATAAGATATTATTTTAATATTTTAAATACTTAAATACTTAAGTAACTATAAATAACTCAATTCTAAATTTACTATTAATATTGTTCTGATACACAATTGATATTATTTATTTATTAATGTTTGTCAATACGCATACGTAAATTGGGTATAAATTTATGTTAATCACTGCATCTAAATAAACTAATTCAACTGCAAATCTAACTCCAAGACTCCTAGTCCTAGTACACATCTAATACCCTTCTCCATCCTCTTTCTCTCTCTCTTTTTCTCTTTCTCTCTCTCTCTATATATATGTATACACATGACAGTTATCCTACAAACTTTTCATCAATACAAACAACTTAATTCTTAACATTGAGTTCTCTTTCTCTCCATAAACATCAATCGCAACACTAACTCAGCCCCATGAAACTCAATCATCCCTCATCGCCGTGCTCTTCCAAATTTATATTCTGTCAATTTTCATGGCGACGTCATTGAAGTCACTGTCGCCAAGAAAGCTGCTCAAGTCCGTCAATGAATATCTTATGTTCGCTATGTTAACCGCTCTTGTGATGATCGCAAACTTTTTTTCGGTCTCGACGCCGAGTGGCGTCCTAGCTTCACTCGTGGTGAGGACCATCTTGTTGCCGTTCTTCAACTCTATGTCGGCCAACACTGCCTCATCTTCCAACTTCTCCACATCGACTTTATTCCAGCCTCTCTCCACGCATTTTTGACCGATCCTCAACACACATTTTGTGGCGTTGGCGTCCAAGAAGACGTCAGAAAATTGTACGATCATTACGACTTGTGGGTGCGGAACATCACAGACCTTAATGAATGCCTGACTAGAGTGGGGCTCGAAGAGGTTCAGAGCAGGAACATGCGCATGGGATTGAAGAGGATGGCTTTGGCAGTTCTCGACAAGGAGATGCTGAAGCCAAAGCGGGTTACGTTAAGCAAATGGGATTTTTATAATCTTTATTTCGACCTGATGCTTTTGTTTCATACAAAATTGCTGCGACACTGTGTTAGTCAAATCTCAATTGAAAGAATTATAAGTTATAAGAACTATTGTTTTACTCTGTTTATTAAACATCAAATATAAGCACTTTCTTTAGTAGTGCAACATTCCTGTGGTAAATTTTTCATTATCAGACTTTGAGTGTTAATAAAACTCAATTACTGATAATGTATACATACGATTTGAATGGATATAACATCACGCCACTCCTTAATACAACATTTCAATAATAAAAGAAGTTGAATGGAACATTTATGGCATGTTAATTAACTTAGTACACGAATTAATATGTTAAGAAAATTAAAGTTTAATAAAGTGGAGACATCTTATGCAGAATTACGTAAAAAGGGTTAAGGGATTTTTGTGAATGTTGAAAATAAGCACTATTCAATTTATACTAGGTTAAAAATAGCATTTTTATTTTACTACTTCTGTTATTAATTTGATTTAAGTCAAATGTTATGTTAGTAACATTGTAAATATTAAATTGTTTTTCCAAACACTCTAATTAACTTCAATTTTTTTCATTTTTAACTTTTGTTTTTAAGCACACCCAATTTTTACTACAACGTAACTTACAATTTTCTTTACAATTTTATTCCTACACAAATTAGAAGCTGTTGCAAATAAATAAAATTTGTATCAAAGTATATCAATAGCCGCATTGAAAGTATGAAAAGTAACAAAAATTCCCATAATAATATAATTTGACATTGATAGGATAATAATGTCCTTCCAATCAATATTCTGATTATTTTTTTTTTATCATTTACCCATCTAAAATATGTTTACTACAAATTTTTCCCATGAACTTTTTTTAGTGTTTTTTGAACTTTTTTTAAAACTTTTACTTGAAAAAATACGTTTAATTTTCATCATTTTATTATAAATTATATAATGTAGAAATATTTAGAAGCTCAATATCACAATTATATTTTACATAATAAAATATTTATTTAACCATATATATCATGCACATAATTTTATAAAAATAAAATTTTATGTTATTTAAAATTATATATTTTATATTCAATTATATGAATAAGTATTTGAAATATACCATTACGCACAAAATTCTTTATGGGCTCAAAGTTTCAAATAGAACTTTTTTATCCAACAAATAATAAGTCCTTCGATTTTAATATCAGTAAAATAAATATCACTTATAGTTGATTATATATATAAAATAATCCGAAATATTAGTTGAATTAGTTATTAGTTATGGTTTATTATAATATAGTATAATATTCGATATATAATATTTCGTAGAAGATACTATAATAGATATGATAACTTAATATTTGCTACATAATAAAGTAGAATATTTAAATATTACGTGTATATATATATAGATCACTATATATAAGAAAAGGTATATATTTATTGTCGATATAATAATTCCTTTTTCATATAATTATTAGTATTTATCAACAAAAAAAAAAAATCTAATTGCCATAGCTGGGGAGAATCACTCGTGTTAGTAGTTAAAAGTTTTGGACGATTTTTTAGTTTCCTCTAATGATAAAAGGTAAGTCAATTTTATCAAAACTTATCCACTATTGCCATTCAAAATTTAAAATTCCTCAAAAAATGAGAAGTTTGTAGCATTATAAATTATGGGTCTGCACATCCATATAAAAATTTGTGCCACATCAGTTATAAATCATTCAATCACAAATAATATCATTATCATGTATTAATTTAACGATTCACCACTCATGTAGACATAAATTTATATGAACAACATCAATTTTCCATCAACGGTTGGTGATGTCGTTCATGTGAATTTGAACTCACATCAACTACAAATCTTCAGATAAAAAAAGATATCATCATCATGTATTAATTCAACAATTCATAATTCATATGGAATCTCTTCATCCAAATAAAGTAATATTTTAACTCCAAGTAAACTGCGAATCTTACTCCGAGACTCCTAGTCCTAGTACACATGCAATACCCACTTCAATCCTTTATATATATATATATATATATATATATTATACACACACATATGACTCATATCCTCCAACCTTTTCATCAATACAAACAACATGATTCTCAACATTGATTTCTCTTTCCCTCCAAGAACATGAATTGCAACATCCACTCTCCAAGAACTTTTACAGGATTTCTTGAAACTTTAGTATTAAGGGTTTTAGACTTTGGCGTGGTACTTTACATCTTCCTCTTTTTTACAGGCTTCTTCTTATAAGCCATACCATAGTTACATATGGCGCCATATCCATAAACTTAGGTCACAACCTGCAAGACAAGCTCTTATAGCGCATATTTGGGTTTTTCGTAACCAGGCAGTCTTTAAGAATTCACCTATTAATCAATATCAAATTTGAAAAACTTCAAAACTCTTTACGCAATCCTACTTTTCCCATAAGAAATCTTCTCACACCAACACATTCAATGTTATCTGCACTTGGATTCCCCCACCTCAAACATGGATTAAACTAAATATAGATGGCTCGTCACTTGGAAATCCTGGACGCTCTGGTTTTGGCGGCATCTTTCGAAATGATACAAGTGATTTTATTTTAGCTTTTTCTGCATATGCTGGAACCACTACTAATAATATGGCAGAATGTAGAGCTTTGCGCGACGGCCTCAATATTGCTTGTAAGTATAAATTTAGGAAACTCATAATAGAAACTGACTCCTTGTTTTTGTTTCATATATTTTAAACAGGGAGGACCAATAGTCGAGGAATTTGCTACCTTTAATCCGGGATATCCGACATCTTTCAACTAATCTAGAAGCAGTCTTACTACGTTTTTGCTACCTTTCCACCCAATTCTTTGGTCTTAAAAACGCTGGTTTTAAGAATGAGTGATTGTCCTTCTCCGACCCTTACTGCCCAACCTGAGAGCGGCAACTAATGAAGCACCTATTGAAGCACCTCTGCAGCTTTTTTGGAACCTGCCTTGTTTTGTTGAAAACATTGTACTTTTTTATCCTACTTTTACTTCTATAAGGACTACGTCCTCCCTTTGTACAATGGAATTGATGCTGCAGTAATATATATAAATTACTTTTTGTTCAAAAAAAAAAAATACAGAAAATAATATGGTAAAAAAAATTACTTGAATTTAATGAAGTGGATAACAACTTATGTAGATATTAGGTAGAGCGTTGAGGCCGTGTTTGCAAATGTTAAAAACAAGCACATGTAATCTTATAATAAATTAAAAGAGTGTTTTTGTTTTATTACTTGTGTTTTTCAACTATTTAAATTAAATTAATTTAAGTCAAAATTTATAAATAGTTTCCTACTTAATTTATGCAACTCATTGATAAACTTGCAAAAATCAAGTTGTTTTTTCCAAATATTACAATTAAACATTTTTTTTTACTTTTGATTTTATTTTCAAACACTTTCATCTTTTATTACTGCTTAAGTTACAACTTATTCCTACCACAAAACTAGAAAGCTATTGCAAACAAATACACTTTGTATCCCCTAAAGTATACCCGTGGTCACATTGTTCCCCAAGTATGAAGGGTAACAAAAATCCTCCTAATAAAAAAATTTAACATTGATAGGACAAAAATGCCCTTCTAACGTATATTCTGATTTTTTTTCATTTACTCACCAAAAATATGTTTATTACAAATTTTTCCCATGAATTATTTTTTATGATTTTGAACTTTTATTTGAAAAATAACGTTTAAAATTTGTCATTTTATTATAAATTATATAATGTAGAAATATTTAAAAGCTTCAATTTCTAGAATTATATTTCACAGAGTAAATTATTTATTTAACCATATGTACCATGGATATAATTTTATAAAAATAAAACTATATGTTATATGAAATTATATAATTTATATTCAATTACATCAATAACTTATTTGTTCCACATTGAAAGAATACAAGAAAACTTTAGCTATTTACACTATAAATATGTTCATTGTCCCACATTAAAAAGGTATAAATAAAGATTGAACACTTTTTCATTTGTCCCACATCGAAAAAACATAAAGAAGTTTAAACTATTTACACTATAAGTATGCTAATTGTCCCACATTGAAAAAGTATAAACAAAGATTGAACACTTCCTCATTTGTCCCACATCGGAAAAACATAAAGAAGTTTAAACTATTTACACTATAAATATGTTCATAGTTGGTTCGAATAATTATTCATGAAGCAATTGCCTACTTATTTTCTTTGGCATTTGTTTTCTTTTTGTATATTTCACTATATTATTTTTTAGTGGAATAATATTATTATTTTTATTTTTATTTCACTATATTATTTTTTAGTGGAATAATATCAAAATTTTTATTTTCCCACACGGGTTTGACCGGTCCACACTGATCCGATTGACCAATTCCCGATCGAACCGGTCGAACTGGCTGGTCCAGTCTGGGTTTAACATTGTCAATAAGTATTTAAAATATATTATTACTCACAAAATTTTGTATGTGATCAAAGTTTTAACTATATTTAATTATCCATAAAATAATTAACATTGAGAGTTGATAGTATGATTACTTAGCTATGACCCTTTTTTTTTATAAAAAAATATCTATATATAATAAAATATAACCATTGAATAGAATTTTTTTATCCAACATATAATAATTCCTTCGATTTAATATCAATAAAATAAATATCAATCATAGTTTATTATATATATATATCAAATAATCCAAAATATTAGTTGAATTAATTATTAGTTATGGTTTATTATAATATAGTATAATATTTGATATATAATATTTCATATAAGATACTATAACAGATACGATAACTTAATATTTGATACATAATAAAGTAGAATATTTGAATATTACGTATATAGATATATATATATATATATAGATAATAGGCGAAAATATAGATCACTATATATAAGAAAAGGTATATATTTATTGTCGATATAATAATTTCTTTTTCATATAATTATTAGTATTATCCAAAAAAAAAAAAAAAATCTACTCGCCATAGCTAGGGAGAATCACTCGTGAATAGTAGTTAAAAAATTTGGACGATTTTTAAGTTTCCTCTAACGATAAAAGGTAAGTCAATTTTATCAAACGTTATCCACTATTGCCATTCAAAATTTAAATTTCCTCAAAAAATGAGAAGTTTGTAGCATTATAAATTATGGGTTTGCACATCCATATAAAAATTTGTGCCACATCAGTTATAAATTAAATACCAAATAATATCATTATCGATAATGTATTAATTTTACGATTCACAACACATGTAGGCATAAATTTATATGAACGGCATCAATTTTCCATCAACGGCTGGTAATGTCGTTCATGTGAGTTTGAACCCACATCAACTACAAATCTTCAGATCACAAAAGATATCATCATCACGTGTTAATTCAACAATTCATAATTCATATGGACTCTCTTCATCCAAATAAAGTAATATTTTAATCCCAAGTTCACTGCAAATCTTACTCCAAGACTCCTAGTCCTAGTACACATGCAATACCCCCTTCAACCCTATTTATATATATACATATATACACACACATGACTCATATACAAAACAACACGATTCTCAATATTGATTTCTCTTTCTCTCCAAGAACATGAATCGCAACATCCACTCAACCCCAAGTAACTCAATCATCCCTCTCCGCCATACTATCTCAACACATCTACCATCTGGAATACGCACTCTTCCAAATTTCTACTCCGTAGATTTTCATGGCAAAGTCATTGAAGTCACAGTCGCCAAGAAAGCTGCTCACGTCCACCAATGGATATCTCACATTCGCTATGTTAACCGCCCCCGTCATCATTGCAAACTTCTCGTCGGTCTCGACACCGAATGTTGTCCTAACTTCTCTCGCGGTGAGGATCATCTTGTCGCCGTTCTTCAACTCTGTGTCGGCCAACACTGCCTCATCTTTCAGCTTCTCCATACTGACAGCATTCCAGCCTCTCTCTACGCGTTCTTGGCAGATCCTTGGCACACATTCTGCGGCGTTGGCGTCCAAGAAGATGCCAAGAAACTATACGATCACCATAGTTTGCATGTGCGGAACGTTACAGACCTTAATGAACTTATAACTAGATCGGTGAGCGCAAACGATGGGAGTGAGAACAGACACATGGGATTGAGTAAGATGGCTTTGGCAATTCTCGGCAAAGAGATGATGAAGCCAGAGCAGGTTAAGCTCAGCAAGTGGGATTCTTTTATTCTTGATTTGGATCAGGTTGAATATGCAACCATTAATGCTTTTGTTTCCTTTCAAATTGCTTCTGCGTTGTGCTTGTGGAATGTCGATTGAAAGAATTATAAATTGTAAAAACATTAGTATTATAGTATATATATATATATATATATATATATATATAGAATTGTGTTTTTTTATGTCATCACTGATTAAGATTATATTAGAGTTTGGTTCTTTAGTGTTAACGACGATCGATGGACAATTTTCTTAAAATTTTCACATGAAATGCTTTTGCCTTTTACAGGATTTCTTGAAACTTTAGTATTAAGGGGTTTAGACTTTGGCGTGGTACTTTACATTCGGCCATCATGATTTGAATGGATGTTGATGTAAAACAAGTTGAGTGGAACATTGATGATTGATGGCATGTTAAATAATTTAATACGAAAAATACTCTTTTGAGATTTGATATAATTATAAATATCACTTATTATTTAAAAAATTATAAATAATTCCCTAATTTTAAGGATCATCTAATAACTAACATAATTCGTTAATCTCTATCAGATTTCATCCATTTTTTATGGTGAATACACCAAGATGCCCTGTGGATAATGAATTAAATTTTACTTATTTTTTAAAATTTTAGAAAAAAAATTATGGACTAAGTGGACAATTTATTTAATATATTTTTAAAAGTTCCATGCACCTCGTTCGTTTTTTTTTTTTTTACAATTTTTCAAATTATTTTAAGGAAAAAAACCCAACAAGTGCAAAGTTGATAATTTCGGCCCTTCATTTGAGGATTACATAATTTCATCAAATATCAGCGAGTGTTGGTAATTTTTCAAACATCAAAAGAATATTTGTAATTATATCAAACTTTAGGAGAGCTCGTTGTAATTTAACCATTTTTTTAAGTATATAAAAACATATTTATCCAAATACATATATATATCCAATATATAATAATTCATTTGATTTGAAATATCAATACTATCAATATCAACTATAGTTTATTATTATATACCAATAATCCGAAATATTATTTGAACTGATTTTTGTGGTTTATTATGATATAGCCATAATATTTGATGTATAATATTGTTTAAAATACTATAACTGATATGATTACTTAATATTTGATACATAATAATTAAACTAAAATATATGAATATTACGTACATAAATATATATATATATAGATAGATCATAGGAAAAATATAGATTGCTAATGTGAAAAAAGGAATATGTTTATTGAAAATATAATATCTTTTTATATAATTATTAGTGTTTATCCAAAAAGATTCTAATCATCATAGCTAGGGAGAATCACTTCATGATATCAATTACGAAAGTTGAATAATTTTTAACTTTTCTCTAGTGATAATGATAAGTCCCTTGTATCAAAACTTATATACTATTGTCATTCAAAATTCAAAATTCTTAAAAAAGATTTTAAAGAAAAAAAAGTTTCGAACATTATAAATAATAGATCTATAAAAATAACACTAAAATAAATCACAAAGTTGTAAAATTTTAAGCTACGTTAGCATGGAAAATTATCATTCTACCTTCACATTTTTAATCTATATACATAGATTGCTCATTCCATTTTCAAATTTTAAATATTTATAATTTTTATTTATTTGTATCTAAAGCATATAATTGTGTTAGGTTTGTGGCAACCTTTTACGAATATTACTTTGCCACTTAATGAAATAAGATTATTTTTTATTTTAATTTAGATTAGTATATCATTGTTTACCATTTATCACTTAATGAAATAAAATTATTTTTTATTTTAATTTAGATTAGTATAATATCATTGTTTACCATTTATCCAAAAGATTTTAAAAATCAGCCAGTGAAAAAGTTTATACTCTAGAGACGTTTTATGCAGCAATTACAATCTGCTCAACTAAGCTGATGAAAAGTCCTGGTGCCTATACTGCAAAAAGCGTCAAATGAATCCTGGGAGCAAGACAAAGAACATGTTAAGTCGCTTGTCAAAATATAAACAACAACGAACATACTATTGTTAGAATACACACTATGTACATAAACTTTCAAACTACGCTTCCTAAAACATGCTCTAAGCTGTCACTTGTACGAATAACTATGGTATAGTTTCACAGAATTCAAACACATAAGGAATCAGACAGATGCGACGCTTCACCTGTCATAATTTACTTCAAATATCGTCGTGCTCTTGTCCTTTGTTAGTTGTACGTTGGTTCGTAAGAGTTGAACTCCAAATTGTCCCAACGCTCCAGACTTGACATCTGCTTCTGAGGAGAGTTTTTTCATGTGCCTCAGTTGTTCCTCTAACATTCTTTCTTGCCATTCCTTGATTGCATATCAAGCAAGGTTATGGATGGCATTCCAGAAACTGCTTTGGGCAGTTATAAAGAATGATCACAACAGTGATTATGTGTGGAATTGTTGTACATTTTAAAGTCAATGAGGCAACCTTTGATCTCCTTCAACAGCAATGATGCAACCTTTCCGGCTATTGTTTCGGAGCCTAAACTTGGTTTTTGGCTTCTAGATGTAGCGCAAGTCGCCCTCGGACATCCAGAAGTGATATCTCAACTCAAGAACAGGAGGCAAACAACAGAAATCATAACCTCCGTCATCAAGCCAACTGCAAAAACAGGAAAGCCAGTGTCATGATAAATTTTTCCAAAGATGACAGCCATTAAGGGGAAACCTTACATTTCCTAACTTCTTCCTTTGTGGCTCAAGGAAACTGATTTTAACAGTTACCGACAAGGTTACTTGGTCTCACTCGTAGATTGAAATCTCATGTTATGAACTAGGTTACCTCCACTCAATGTGCAATTCTATTCTTTAAGAACATATTAGTTTCACCAATTACATATAATTAAAGCATGGGTTTTTCTTATTCTAGGGGATAAAGCCTTGTGGAAACTTCCTTTGACATAGAGATGCTTGCTCTGCCTTCTATATATTCTTTGAGGATAACTGTTGAGGAAGGGCCACATTGTTGTTTCCACAATGATAAGCTTTACCTTGTTTTTTTGGTACTATATACTACCAAGGGAGAACTCTACCTTTCCTGAGGCCATACATGGGTTGAGAATTGATCGCAGGTGACATGTGGCAAGATTGTACATGCTCTTTGGCTATGATGAGGACTTTCACCGCAGCAGTGCCATATAGACAATCTGGGTTATTTTCCTCAAGGAACCTGCAAAAGATACGACCTCATCTCAAATTCATTGTTGATATAACAACACTAAATAATGGGTCCCCACGTTTAACATTTTCTACCAAATAAACTCACAATATAGGTATTGTTAGAAGTGTTTGTCACTAATTCAAGAACTTTCTAGTGACTTCCATGGGACAGAAAATGTAGCTCCATGCATATGTGCAGAACTGTTCTCTATCCCTTAACAACTTTTCGCTCTCCACATAATTTGCAAGTGCAGTATCCGTACCCTGGCATGTAAAAGAAATAGCCTATGCTGAGAACTTCACAAGAGTCCTACTGTCTTTTATTAGTACAATTTTGAATAGGCAATTAAGGCACCTCTTCTATGGTAAGTGTAAAATCAATGAAATGCCGATAACGGCAAGCAGTGGGGTGCCAAAAGGAAGTGTCTTGAAAGTTGAAGAAAATTGTTCCTAAAAGCAGAGAATACAGGAAGAAACTTCAGTTAATTACCATTTTCCAGTGTATTACCATCGACGTGCTTTAGGTCATAAACTGAACCATCATTGTTAACCACGAACCTCAAGTAGTTAGAAAACTGAGCTACTCTCAGTGTTTTGCAATCTTGTAGAAAATCTGAAGTATTAATATCTAGTTTCTATTTTGAAGAAACGACCCTGTCAAGTGATTAGCAAATGCTGCACACTGTTGTATTAAATACATTCAGAACTGATCAACTGAAAACAGGTATGCTCGGAAGTTTCCAGTAAATTTACACCAGTGTAAAGCTGCAAAGATTGGTAAAAAATTCATACATTTTACAGGAAAAGTTGGTCGAATTTTAGGTCATATGAAAAAAGAACTTACAATTCCCCTCAATAAAAAAGAATGAAAAAACTTAATGTTAGAAAATGTTCACGGTTTCCTCCAAGATGATTTCAAGTAGAGCAAAAGATTTCTATCCCCTAAGCCAAAGCAGGAAGACCCCTAGTTGAAATGCTCGGCATTAATGTAAGTCCCTACCTATTTTTCCTTTTCAATATATTTAACCTGATCTCTGGGATTAGAAATAAGTCCCTAGTTACTTTTCCTTCTCAGTATATTTAACCTGATCTCTCCTGGTACATTCTCCACTTTATTACAAATTATCCTTAGTCTGACCAAGTCTAATTAATTTTGATTATTTAATTTCTCTATGGAAGCATTACAACGGAAATTTTTGACACCGCAACTGTTTCACTTTCCATAACAAACTTATTAAGCATCCACTTGTTTGCCCATAAAAGAAATTGGCTCACCAATCATATCTGTTGGCAGTAATATGTATAAATAACTCACAAGAGTGACATACAATTATAAATTCAAAGCCTTTTCTGAGGGTTTTCATCTCCAAGCAATTCAAATACAGGATTCTATATCACCAGCAGGTTTTATCATATACAGTCCAAATTCACAAACAGCAAAAGTAAGATACCACACACATAATTATAATAATTAGGTCCGCACCTCTTGAATGCCCTGACAAGATGTCAAATTTCATGAGCTAAACTTTGTCGTCAACAACAACTTCCTTAGCAACTTGAGAGTGATGTGTTCATAGTATGCACCACTGAGGGATATGAAGAAGCAAACAGAAATCAAGAAAAAGCAACTTCTAAATAACTGGATATATTAGGATCTTTCCTTTCAATCAGAAATATCTTTAGCATACACAGGTATACACACTAGAAGCACTAAGGTGCTGTGCAGAATGACAGAAGAAATAGCAGAACTATGATCAAAATGTGTACTATGAGTAAGAATGTGAATACTCACCTAGCTGTTTTGGAGGTTATACATCTGGCCATTATTTTGTACCTTGCTGCTGCAAACACAAAGTTACTTCCCTTTCATGCTAGATGATATTTTGTGTAACCTCTGTTACATCATACCCTTTGCGGAGCATGTCTTCCATCCATATTCTAGCCTCTGAATTTCGACCTTCTTTTGCCAAACCATGGACAATTATATCATAACTCCATCTATTTGGCTCATACCCTTTTTCACGTAATCTATCAAAAAAATTGCAAGCAAAGTCGATCCCCTTCATGCTTAATCTTCTTAAAAGCATATTATTTGTATAAATATTGACGCGGAAGCATTGCTGGATTAGTTTTTCAATATCGTCGTCATCGTGGTTTCCTTCAAGACAACCAGAAAAAACACCAATCAGGTGGCCCAACATCCAACTGGCAGGTGTTAGAGTTTGCTTGTGAGATAAAGAAGCCCAAGCATAATAGAGTTTCCTACTTCTCAATGCATGCAAAAGAAATACATTGCCGATGAAGGAAGAAACCGGACGACCAATCTGAGTCATATCATTGACAAGATCTACAGCTTTATGATATTGACCCAAAGCACAATACAACTTTATAAGTTCCTCATAACATTCGATACTTGGCGTTCGCCTGTTTGTCTTCATATCCTCCAATATCTGTGATGCATGCTCTGGTTTTTTGGCTTTGCAAAGACCAACAACCATGGTGTGCCACAGTTTTCTCTTCCGCCATCTCGTGGACAAATCTCGGAAAAGCTGCAAAGCCGGAGCAATTCTTTCACTTTTCAGATAACTTTGCAACAATAGGATGTCAGAGTTGAAGCTTGGTACAAGACCACTTCTTCTCATCATTTCATATACTTGCGTAGCCAGTTCAGGCTTCCTCGCACATCCAGCTCCATCAATGAAGTAGTTGTAAATGGTAGAGGCAGAACACTTAGTGCGAGCCAGCTGCATCTCAAGCAATCCAAAGAATTGCTTCTCTGGGTTATCTGTTTTACATAAACAGCAGATCACCTCTCTAACCAGTCTCCTGCTTGGGATATAACCTTTTTCTTGCATTTCAATGAGTAATCTAGCTGCTATATCTCCTCTACTTGACTTACTAAATCCGCGAATCAGGTTCAGATAAGTACTCTTCCGAGATGCTTTGTTTAACCTGTTGAGCAGGTCATGCAACAAGTAACCTTCTTCAACTCTGCTAGCCCTACAAAGAGCAGATATGAAATTGTCATGTGTGAAACTATTGGGCATGATATTCTGGTCTAACATGAAAAGGACCAACTCTTTCATCTTATCAAACTTTCCTTCTCTGCAAAGAGCATCAGCAACAATCGAAAAGGTCTTTTGCCCTGGGAAATAACCCTGTTCCATTGAATTCCTTAGCACACGATATGCTTCATCAACACTAACATCCCCCAAGAGAGTATTTATAAGATAATTATAAGCCATGCAATTAACCGAGAGGCCAAACTCCATCCTTGAATTATACAAGTCCATTGCAATATCCATCATTCCTGCCTTACATAAAAAGCACAAGACAACATTCATGGTAACATCATCAGGCAATATCTCTCTTTGTTTCATATCCATCAATAAATCATGCACCTCCTCAAGCCTATTTTCCCTCAAAAGCCTGCAAATCAATGTGTTGTAACGAAAGACATCCGGAACATAGTCCTCAACCGCCTGCTTATCCTTCAAAAACTCTAGGACACAGTCCAATTTCCCAGCCTTGACAAGGTCCCTGATCCACACACCATATGCATGTTCCATTGAAACCAAACCCATCTTTCGAAACTCTTCAATTATTGATGCAGCCCTCTCAAATTGATTATCCTTGCACAAGGCGGCCACAAAGGTAGCCACAGGAATTCCACTCAATTGCGCCCCATTATCCTCCACAAGACCACGCAAGTAGTCCTCCCCTCTTTCCAACTCCTTCTGCTTATAGAAACTTTTCATCATAATCGAATGTGTGACCTCGTTCTGAAAACCCCGGATTCTGATCTCCTTTGCCACCGTCTCTACCACCTCAAAATAACCCTCCTCAACGAGGGAATTCATAAGTACATGGTAGGCAAATGCGTCCAAGTCAACGCCCTGAAACCGCATTCTACCAAACAGTCCGAGTGCAGTCTCGGACTTTCCGGCTACAGCGTAACCCATAACCAAAATATTGTAATACCTAACTTTATGAACATACCTCTGCTTCATATAGTTCTGTAGAAAATCTAACATTAAGTTCATTAGCTTCGCTTTCGATAGGATCCGGAAAATGCAATTGAATGTGGCTCTTGTATGGTGAAAACCCGGCTGCCGACCTGCCCAGTCAAAGAACTTCAAGCAAGAAAGAACATCTTTCTTCTCGTAATTCAATACATCCAGAACTAAGCTTTCGGAGAGGCCGAGATTGAAGCGAGAAAGTGCAGAATCGAAGGAGGAATCATCCTGAGTGCGGAGGATTTCGAAGATACGATCGAAAAGGGGTTGTTTCCGGGACATGAACCATTCTCGGAAGTAGTAGACGAGGTCCTCATGGCGTATCTCGGATAGGGATCCATTCGAAGTGGTGGAACTAGAGGAGTTGGAGGTAGGCGAGAAAGGATAGGCGGATGAAGGATGGGTGGCGGCGGTGGAGAAGAGGAGAAGTGCTGAAGTGGAGGCGGAAGGCAGGGAGAGGAAGGCTCTGGTTTGCCTCGCGCATCTGAGAGTCAGCATTACTTCTATCAATTTGTTACTGAATTTAGTCCTTAGGTTATTGTAATGGTGAGTTGGTGGAGAGAAGAACAGCCATAGTATGTCAAGGCCAATCACAACAGTCGGAGAACGGCGGCGGCCGACGGATTAGCAGAGGGTGGAGCTTTCACGCCGGCGGAGAAGGAATGAGGGGAGTATTTGCAAAACGAAGGCGGAGAACTAGGCTACCTCACCCAGCAGGTAAATTACATTTTTTGGTCCTCGTGTATGGCCACTTATTCGTTTCTTATTGGGTAAATTCCACCTACCTTCGTCGCTATTCGATATAATTACAAATACCTATAATTATTTAAAAAATTATAAATATCGTCCAAATAAAAAATAATTATATAACCCTCAGATGAATATCAGATAGTATATTTGATACCCAACATTAATCCGATAAAATCAGGTATCCGACTAATCGGTTACCCGTTAAAGTCAAATACCCAAAATCGAATACTTGATTTTTCTTTATTTTTTCTTTTTTGATATTTAAATATAAATAAAAGTGGGAGAAACAAAAACATATTTAAAAGCATAATTTTATTTTGATTACTTTATATTTATAAATTGTATTTTGTATGCATGGTGTGCTTTTATTTTTTTAAAATATTATATAAAAAAATTTAATGTTAAATTATGATATTAATTTATTAATGTTAAGATAGTATAACATCACAATTAATTTGAATTAATTGACAAAATAATTGAATTCCTAAGATAAATAACTTGATAAATAGATCAACCAACTCATATATCATTCTCTTTTCACTTTACTACTTTATTAGTAACAACAAATAATTATATTTTCTTTATTTGCTTGTATTTTTAAAATATTTATTATTTTTTAGTTTAATGTCGGGTAACCGAGTAACCCGATCGGGTACTTTTATCCGATTAATTCTAAATCGGGTTTGGGTAACCCGAAATCGAAAAATCATAAAATTATCCGAGCCGATCTAGCCGTACTTGTTTGGATCGGGTCGGAACCCTAATAACTCGATATGAACGCCAACCTCAAATTAGGGCCAACTTGGTATTATTCTATGAGGCCATGTTTACTCGGCCATATTAGCCTAGATAACTAGGCTAATATGGCTTAGTCAGTTGTTTACTACTAATACGATCGGTCCGTTACTGTTCCATTCGACCTGCTACTAATGCCTACAAAACGCCACATTCAGATCTTGAATTTTTGTCCCATACTAACAATATGTGGGACCCACCAAATTCCCCACTAACTTTTCATACCACGCCCCTGATCTAAGATGCTACAATTACATGTTTGCCCTCTATTTTGATTGTAATTACTGGACCGTATTAAGTGCCATGTCAGAGATAGGTGGCATTTACTCCTCCAATTTGAGATGCCCTTCTTCATTCGCACACAACCGAAGCTCCTCATTTCACAGTCCTCAGGCTCCTTGAACTTCGCTTGAAGGTAGGTCAAATGCACTGCCGTTTATTTCCTCTACCGTCGTCGCTGTTCCTTGTATGTGCTAACAATGTGCTTATTTGCATGTTAGAAGTGTGCTTTGTATCAGGCTAAAGAGTTACCTGTGGACGAGCTGCGAGCAGGTGATGCTGTAATTTATTTTGACTTAGAGTAGCCATTATTTTTGGGTTCTGACTCGGGATTGTTTATGGGTATTTTCTTTGATATGCTTATTCAGTGAATTCCATTCATGATTTGGATGTTTTCATTATATGCTTTTCAACCCATTTATTGTGGTTAAAAAACCCTAGAAATTACCACAATTTGGTGACACAATGTTTTCGATCGATTAAGTATGTTTTATGATGCGGTATGATTCATTATATGTGCTCCGCGGATTATGACTCATTGTTATTTATATTCAGATTGTATTGACCCTTTTATGTTTTTTCCCAATATAAAACACGATGGTAATGAATTAAGCTTAGATCATGCTATGAAATCAGCATATAATGTGTTTGTATAGATGGCGAGACTACGCAGAATCTGTGCTCTGATTGCCGTCCAACATATACTGGCGGACGTTGCTGTTGCTCTAGCATTATTTGTGTACGTCCTGGCTTATGTCAAAGGTACAACTTTTTCGAAACGACGCATTAGGGAGCGGCGGTACACTATTAACTCTAGAGTCCCTGAGCAAGTTAGACACCTAAGTAGGTTGGTTGCGTTCAACGACATTATGTGTCTTAGGAACCTCCGTATGGACCGTAACACTTTCGGGTGTCTATGTTATTTACTAGAACACTCGGGGGGCCTAACAGACACCAAGTTTGTTACAATCCAGAACAAGTGGCTATCTTCCTTAGCATAATATCCCATCACAAAAAGAATTATGTTGTCAAGCATGACTTCTTAAGGTCCGGGCGGACGGTAAGCAAGCACTTCCATTCAGTGTTGAACGTTGTCATTATGTTGCATCACATCCTTATTGCACGTCCACTGCCGATAACGAAAGACAGCACTGACACATGGTGGAAATGGTTTAAAGTAAGTCCTATTTTATTACTATCAAAGCAATGGCTTCTCACTCATATTTTTATTAATATATCTGCCCGACATTTAAACATGTCATGGATGCAGGGATGTCTTGGTGCGTTAGATGGAACCTTCATTGATGTGCGTGTGGCTGACCAAGATAAGGGCCGGTATCGAACCAGGAAAGGGCATATAGCTGTGAATGTGCTAGGCGTTTGTAATCCAAATATGCAATTCATCTACGTTCTAACAGTATGGGAAGGGAGTGCTGCAGACAGTCGTGTCCTTAGAGACGCGGTGACCAGGCCGAACGACTTTCGAATCCCCAACGGTAATAATCATTTATTTGATTCATGCATAGCACATCATTTACATTAAGTTATGGTAGACAATGACTATTATACTTTTGTTGCAGGAAACTAGTACTTGTGTGATAACGGTTACTCTAACGTTGATGGATTCTTGACACCCTACGAGGTGTGCGTTATCACCTGTGCGAATGGGATCGCGGCACGACTGGCCCCAAAAATCGGGAGGAACTGTTTAATTTGATGTACTCATCCGCCAGGAAAGCAATTGAGCGAACCTTCGGAATTTTGAAAGTTTAATGGGGAATTTTCAGGAGCCCATCTTTTTATCCCATCACAATTCAAAACAGGATTATATTCGCTTGTTGTTTTGCATAACTTCATCCGTTCTGAAATGCCCAACGATCCCTTAGAGCACGAGATTTCAGATGTGCGAGATGTTAATGCCAGTGATAACGGCGTGGATGTTGTCTCGACAATAAAACCTAACCCGGCTTGGTCTGCTGGAGAGATGAGTTGGCAACTTCAATGTATATTGAATGGCAACTACGTGGCATGCAGCATTGATGTTTTCCACCATTTGAGTTTAGCTGTTAATGAATTGTATTACGTGTTTATGGATTGTTGTTTTCATTGCCCTAATTTCCGTGTAATGTGAAGTTATAACGTCGGTGATGTTGTTATACTTCCATTGTTTATACTGGCGGATTGTCGTAGTTCTTGTTCTATTTTACCTATGTTTACAGTATTCCCATGTTTTTTTATTAACCATCCGATTACTACGATGTTTATCATTGGTTTTCTTAATAAGTTATAGTCCATCATTGTTCCGTACCTTAACTTTTCTATGCTTTTGTAGGTTGTTGTTGGTTGTCGTAGTCATATTAGGGAAGCTGCACCATGAACTGCCCTGATGATAAGAGGAGTACCCGTCAACGCCGACGACCCCCGCAGACAGACTCCACCACCACTGGCGTTCATCAGTCGAATTCGATTTTTACCACCATTTTGCCTTTCCCTTTGCATGGTTTATAGCCCAGAAACTGATAGTCGGGCTCTTCTTCCTCAGCGCCATCATCGGTGCCTCCATCATCAATAAGGCCAAAGGGGGGCCTTTTCACAGTGGGGGATGTTTGATGCTATCTTCCTCAAATATAGTCCTCAGGCTCCACCACTGGCCCTCACAACGCCACCAGTAGGCTTTGGCAAAATTGTTCTCCTTCACATGAGGACATGCAAATTTAAATAGACAAAATACACAGATAAACACACTTCCATTTTACTAGTGAAAAACGATATCAGAAAGTTGTTTACCCGCCAGAGACGCTTCCAATCATCAAGTTGGGCGAGAACTCAATTCGTCTCTGAGTTCCAGTAGAAATCTGGGCTACGCAGTATCTGGGAAAATGTTTTGTACCTCAAACGCAAGAGCTCCAACCTGCCCTTGTAGAAATCAAATCCGTACTATATTCTGGACAACCCATTAACAACGCGCCTCCCAAATAAGATCGCATTATAATCCTGGGTTTCGAAAGACAATTGTTTGTGACCATGTTGTGCCATTAAAACCAGCGAATCGATGTACGCATCGTCGAGACGTTTTGTCCACCCTTTTGTGTAGAAAAACTTGGATTGCGGTGGTGCTCGGCGTTTGTTACCCATTTCAAGTTGCGCGGTGGTTTTGTGTAGTAGAGGGTTCTGGATAGAGGGGAAATGAAAATGGTTTTGAGGAGGAGAGGGTTCTGGATGAAAGGAAAAATGGGTAGGGTTTGAGGGAAAGGGAGACGGTTCTGGAGAGAAAGGGGCAATGACGCCTCGTTTCATGAACAAAGGAGCGTCCAGCTTTATAAGCTACGCAGAGGGAATGATGCCTCAATTCGTGCAAAGTGACATTTCACTTGCACGCGATTCGATTCCCCTAATGATGATGATCCGACAACTACGAATAAATGAGCCTCTTCGCCCTGCACGAGGTGCCATTAATCGCTGTTGTAATCTTCTCAATCATGCATGTATATTATCTAGCAAAACATGGTTATCTCATAATATAGGCCCACTTAAGTGAAGCTAATCGCGTATTAATATCTAAGTTTGTTGTTTGTTTAACAGTCCTAAAAAACACGCCATTAACGATGAAGTCTGCGTATTAATACTGCCATTTCTGTAAAATGGTTAACACATCTACTTTGATAGGAATGAAATGTGTGAAGAGAGCTGTATTCTACACATTATTCAAAAGTAGGTCATTGAGTATGCATGCAGGGATTATAACACACAAATTAACTTACCACAAACATCAATAATATTGATAAAAAGGTGCTTGCGAAAGGAGCTGGAGCTAATGCCCCAGGACTTACTTATAAAACCTAATTGACGCAGATTACTAACACATACCAGACATACTCCTAAAACATAGAAAACATGCACGTACATAACATCCTATGACGAAAAGCTTGGCCGTCCAAGCATTACACAAACATTAAAAACGACAAAAATGTGCATAAAAATACAACCACACATGAACCCCAATAATCCTAACACCACAACAGCCTAGACCTCCACACGTGGATATAACTTCCTGCATTCGCTCCTTTTTCTTTACTGGGGTTGGATTCGACGCTGTTGAGCTTGATGCTCCGCTGGATTTCTGACTAGCAGGAGAATGATGTGAATACTTTGCCCTCTTCCATAGTGGCACACCTGGTGGGGGAAGAATAGAATCCGCATCGCTGTCGGAACCATGGTATTCATGCAAAGCCCTCCACATTGACGACGATTCAGACGAACTGTCACTTAGGTATATCACTTGTTTAGGCGTACCTACATCATCTGGGACAGGTTCAGCTTGTGGAGCATCATGTGCTTGTGCAGGCAGTAGGGCATGAGGTGTTTGTGCATCATGCATAGCATCAGGTGTTGGTTCATTGACGACGACATCAGGTGCTGGTTCAGCTTGTGGTGCATCAGACGCTTGTGCAGCATGCAGACCATCAGGTACTGGTTCATTATTGGGGGCGGGAGGTGCTACTCCCGCCTCAGCAGGGACCACAACAGAGACATCTTCAGCATTGGGTGCACCACCCACTACTTCAACGTGTCGCGGTGGAGGACGGAGCACCCAACCCTCTTAAGCTGCGGCCACATTCAGATCGAAACGATCCGCATCAATAACTTCATTTTGGCCGTTCGATCGAGGGTCAAACAGTATACAAAGTTGCTCGCATAGGTCCTCATAAGCATTGTAATAGCACTTGGCATGCTTGTTTTGTTGTATGATCGAAGTTTCATAGTTAGTCCAGGGACATGCGTAGTAATATGGTCATGTTAGAATAGCCAAATGTGAACTGATGATATAGATAAACAAAATACAACGTTAAGAAAGGGTCCAAGACCATACATACCCTACAGAGACTCTGCCAGACATGATTTGGTCCGGTGACAAACCCTAGCTGTGCGTTCCAAATGATTCCCCTCGTGTTAACCACCCAACAGAATAGGTGGTATCGCTCTCGGAGGAGTTCAACACGTGTTTGTGCCCACTCATACACCACCTTCATTCCATACTTCTTGTTGACGTCATACAAAGAACACATGACAGCATGAATGCTTGGCCGGTCTGGGTGAAATAACCCGGACCTGTTGTGCTCAACCAAGTTGTCGACGAAGGTGTGCTCCATCTCACGAGTCCATCGGCTAGTGTTGAATATCTGGGACTGAAAGTAAAACCCGTCTGGCCACATGCTAACTGTTGTCGCATGGATTTGAGAGAGGAAAACAGAAGTAGAACTACGAGTAGTAGTTTTCTTCAGATGGTTCATGTCTGAGCAAAGAATGCGATGGCCATATATTTATAGGCCCGGCTTCAAGACATTCTTGCGCATTAATGAGTGAAGTGCATCGGAAAATGAGACACACTTTTAGAGGCAAACAAAACGAGCGGAATCTACCATGCATTTGTGAGGGAGCTTGTACTTTGTCCACCAAACACCTGGAGTATAAGCAAGCAACTAGGTGGAGGCGCAAACCAAAACGCCTTGATTGGAGCGCGGGAATTTTAGCCAATTGACAATTAATGGCCCGACAAAGAGGTAGATAGGCGCCCCATTTGAGGAGATTTGATGGTGAAAGGTATTTACTAACTTGGATTGTGCATATCCGAGTTAGTAAATGCTTCTCACACAAGCAAGATACCTTGCTTATGAAGTGTGGTTTGGCATTTATGAGGGCACTTAATAGTGCTGACATGAGCAATGTGATGGGGTCATGTGATGAGGGCAAATTGGTAATTGACCCCGGCGGATTGTATTGTAGTGGCAGGTAGTAAATGTCCGGCTATTTTAATATGAGGTGAAGTACCCGTATAACTTGTACATAGTAAACAGAATGTCATATTATTTTGTAAAGGACAATACATCATATAGTATGGTTGTACTATAATAGCTCCTAATACAATATGGTTTGTGTAAACATGGCCTGAATAGACAAAACTTACTATAAAATAAGGGTGTGTGTTCAATACAATCATATCGACTCGATTTTTTGATATGCCAAAACTTACCCAATACTAAATACAATTGATCGGCTCGGGTTGGTAAATAATTGAAAATATCGAAAAAAAAGAAATAATTCCCAATTCTAATTCCAATCACATATAAAAGAAGATAAAGTAACATGCAAGAATTCAATTCAATTATTAAAATCAAATATAATTCCAATATATAAACAAACAATCAAACTGAATAAAATATCCTTCACAAGAATTCAAGCATCCATGCTTCACTATTTATGTATTTAAATCATTAGGAATTAGGCCCCTAAAAGTGGTAAAGATATCTAATGTTTCTTCCTCATTTCACAAAAAATTTCGGTACTTTATGGCCATATTTACTGCATTGTATTAGCCTAGATATCTGGGTTAATACAACATTATCCGGTGTTTACTATCAATATGGCCGGCCTACTATAAATCTGTCGGCCCGCTATAATCCACACAATTTCCCATACTATAATCTCGACTTTAGGGTAGATATTAACAATATGTGGGCCCCACAACAATTTGGACTAAATTATATTGCCTTAGTTGCCCCTCATATATGCATCGAAAATTCTTTTTCTGACCCTGTTTTTAATTTAATTACGTACTGTCTTAAATATGGTATTAAATATTGTGTCAGGAGTAGGTGGACATTGATGATTTGAAATTATCAAGTTTTGTCGTTCTCCAAGTAAGCCAATTGCCTAAGCAGCCCTACTTCTAGAGACCAAGTTGCCACACCTTACACCTAGCAACTTCAACAAGATGATGAGCTGTTCTGGATCTCCACACAATCTTTCTAACCTCTCTTATAAGAGCCAACGCACTCAAGATTTCTAATAAGATCAACTTCGAAACCTGTGCAGGAACTTAGCATAGTAAGAACAATCTCCAGCCCACCATTATTAACTAAAATCACATTCCTAAGACAGTTCAACAAAGTCCTTTGAGAGTCGTCTTCAAAATTGGGTAATAGTCTCAAGCAGGATAGGAACGACACCATTTGACCGATAAGATTGGCTAATCTACCTTATCCTTGGGAAGCAATGCATTTCAAGTAGTAAGCAGATGCCTCTCGAACCAAAGGACTCCGCCCAGTTGGTGGACTTTCAAGAAGCTCCAATAAAATGGGCAGAGTAAGTGCCAAAAATATTTTCAGGGGCATGTCTGGACATCTTCGCAATCCTGATCGTGGCCTAAATTTTAGTTGCATCATTCTCAGATGCAATCACATTAGCAAAAAGATGGAACGCTTCGTCCCAGTTTCTGCTATTACTACTCTCTGCTTCTTTGCCCTCCAACAACCCTTCCATAAAGAAGAATACTGTATATTAGGGCCCTTGCTTAGCCTGGTGGGTTTGGCAATAAATTCGCCTTTATTACCCCACATGACCGATTTGATGATCATTTAATACCATGGGCAAAAACGTAATTGCAACCACAATATGGATTGCAGTGGACGATAGTAAATGCCAAATTATTTGTGCTTTTGGATTATTACCCATATAATTGATACAAAGTAAACACATGATGGTATAATATAGTATAGGAAAGTGCTATAGATAGTATGAGTCTACTATAATATGGGCTAATACAATATGTTGTGGTAAACATGGCCGATATATATATATATAGTTAAAAATAATAATACAGAATTCGATTTTGTTAACCAATAACCAAATCAAAACGGGTTCAAATATTGAATTTTTATTTTTAAAAAATGTAGCTAAATACCAAATTGAATTTTGTATTTAATATTCAGTACAAGTCAAAATTCAATTTAGATTTGCTTGATTAATTGATCGAACTGTGCCCACCCTTATTCATAAATATACAAGTAGTGTGAAATTTATATAGTTAGGCCATGTCTACTGCCCATATTTGATTGTCCCGTATTATAGTAAGGGTATTATCAATATTCATCTCTACAATATTATCTCATCCAATGTTACCTTGCATGCATTATATGTTGGATTATATGGATACATAAGTTGCCCATGGTTTACTATCTGCTACTCCCAATATGATTACCCCTCCATTTACCTATTTGCCCATACAAATACTAGGCCACTTTCCTCACTCTCTCTCCTCCATTCTCATCTTCATCGAAAGACTAGTGTGAGATCTCTTGGGGGTTTTTTTGTCATCCGAGTCGAGATCGGAGGTTGTCGTGAGAAGTGGTCGACGAAGGAGGATGGGGATGTGGTGAGGGAGATCGCGCCGCATTGTGGCTTGTCTATTGTCAAATCACCTTTGCAAAACAATCTGGTAGTGGAACACTCACCTCATCTTTAATCTCTTTGGCCGAATTCTAAAAGCCTTTGCCCTGAAGATTTATCATTTTGTGCTTCCAAAATCCTTTACCCAAAGAACAAGATTATGATTCTCTCCCTTCCATTGTTATTCCTGTTGTAGGATTAATTTTTATCTTACATTAATCAGTAATTCTTCTTTGGTAGAACTTGTTGGTATTCACACTTCCAAACATTTCCTAAAAATGCAAAAACCCTGATGTCCATGGCAAAAATACGTACTAGCAAGTGCATTAGCTATCAAGTAGTATAAAGGATGTCGAACCCACGAGGATTTAATGAAACAATTACCACAACTATGACCAATCCCTAATTATTTGGACAATCGATAATTTGAATGATTTATGGAACTACTAAAAAGCAATAAAATCAACTTTAGCAAGCAATTACGTCGGAGGAAAAACACAGATTTAGGAAGAAGTGCTACAGCTATAGGTCCACCTAATCAATACAACGCATTCAATATTAATGGATCAATCAAACGGACAAGTATTTTTGCATACTGAGGTTTTTCCTATTTTAATCCAATATACTCTCTCGAGCTATACCGAACCTATTACTATCAAGGAATTAGGGGATCTCTCCTCTCCAAAACTCGTGACAATAATGCATGAAGATTTATGAAAAAACTATGGAACCAGATAGATCATGCCTGTGTATGTCTACACCTCATTCAATCCACACCATGAATTACTCTAGCCACTATGCTAAATTCTCTCTCGATTCATCAATATAATTAAGAAAATATAAGAGGTGATCAAGCTCTTAAATAATAGCAACAAACACAATAACTCATGGATATGCGAAAATAACACTAGATTAATCCAGAAAATATTTAACTCATAGTATCAATTAGGCTTTCCATAAGCCTTAGCACAAAAAGAAAATTAGTTCATCCTAAGTCTAACAAAAACTCAAGAGAATGATGCAAAAAATTGCTGGAAAAAAAAGTGATCTCTCTTTCTCCTCCTTCCTTCTTTATATAGAGAGTCCTAACTGAGGTAGGAAAGGAATATGATTCTATTTAGCATAAAACTCTTTGCCTTCTCTAATCCTATTCTTACCAAAACTCTAAGGTAGATTACAAAGGAAATATGATCTCTTTTTGAGTGACCTAAAATCAGAATTTTTGTTTTTTACAAGTTAGCTCGTCTGCAAATTTTGCTCAGTGAATGTCTGACAACCCGTAGGTTACGGGTTATGCTTCTTGCATTTCTAAAATCGAATCTCTGATAACCCTTGGGTCACGGGCTAACTTGTAGTCATTTCTGTAGAATTTTGACTCTTTTCTCGATGTCTGAACTATTTTATTGCACTTGCCTTTTTGTCCACCAAAGTCCCTAAAAATCACAAATGTACTCTAGAACAAGCATTATATCGAGATAAAATAGGGGTGGAAACATAAGAATATATTGTATAATTTCCCCCAATCAGTCCACTCCAGATGCAAGCCTAGATAGACCGTAAAAAAGATGGTTTCAACTTATTTTGAATAATATAGATGAAGCTGGTAACTGGACATCATATAAATCACCTAAAACAAAGAGGAAGAGGAAGCATCAAGGTAGAGGGTACGAGAAGACATATATGGAGGAAAGAGAAATCATCGATAATGCATTTAATGTCACCTACTTTATATCAGCTCATTAATGAAAGGTGAAGTGAAATTTGGTTGACAACTGTGGAAAAATAGACTAATGTAGGTGAGTTACAAGGACAAAGAAGGAAAAAAAAATTAGTGTGAGTTTGAAGTGGGCCCCCACATATTGTTAATATCACGTCCTAATTCGTATTGCTGTACAGGTACGAGTATGGGTTAATAGACGGTTGGTTGGCTTAGTAGCGGACCGGTCAAATTTTCTATAAACGCCAGACTCTCCCATATTAGGCACTTTATCTTGCTTAGTAGGGAACGATAAACACGACCTTAATGTGTATACTTAAAGAGCAATATGAAATGTAAATTTGATTTGTAATAAAAAAAGATTTGGATTGAATGCTTTCAGTATCAACTAACAATTCAAAATTTTCATATTGCTTTTCTTTTTCTTTTTTTTTTTCTTTTTGACATGAAAGAGTAACCTTCATTAAAACCTTCACAAATCACCAGAGTTCAACAACAGTACCAAGGCAGACAAAATAGCACAATTACAATCCCCGCTTCCGTGATGAATTTGGCTACTTGAATACTTCTCCATGTGACAGATGGATTATAACCCATTGTGGACTTCCCAAAAGTAGTTCGGAAAATACCTTGCTTTTAAAACATGTGCCAAAAAGGTATTCGGATTAGATATCAATCTCCACGCCTGTTTTGTCAATGGAGCTAAATTAAGGCCTTGTTTTCTTTCACCTATATAGGGCCTAATAGTGGTTAGTAGCATTTAACGGGGTATTTACATCAAAACCTACAGGTCCGCTACAACCCTCAACTCCCCCTACAATTCCATACTCTGCGCCAGATTGTAATATTGGATGGGAGGCCCATATTATTAATCGGTGGGGCCTACTAAAATGCCTATTAACTTTGTATTTCATTTTTGTCCCTATTTTGCTCACGTGTTTTTTTTTTTTACAAATTTGTCCCTCGTTTTGTCTTAATTTTCAAGAGCTTATTTGTTGTTCTGACGCATGTTTGGTGGATTTTATAAATGCAAGTCCTCATTATATATCCCACCTCCATTGCCTTCTTCTCCCAAGTTGTTGTTAGTAAGGGTTTCTTGTACATAATTTTTTGCCTTCTTCTCATTGTTGTTAGTAAGAGTTACTATACCCATTTACAAATTACTCATTTGTAATGAAAAAATTCAAAGAATACTTGGGGGCAAAGTAGAGAAGAATTCGCAAAAACAAGTTGTGGGGATTTTGGTTTACCTGTTCGGTGTGAAAGAGGAATATACGTGCCTTGCTCGATGTTTTCTGGGTTGTCTTCGTTCCGCTGGTTCTAGATCTTAACAGTAGGAGTGAGTTGTGCGAAGAAGAGAAGGAGAAAAATAGTCCTTGCTACTCTAACACTAAACTTAAGGCTGATGTTATGCTTTTTCTGTAGATAGGGGCAAAATTGTGAACTTAACTCTTATCCAATGTACAACATTGTATAGTAAACCAACTAACATATAAATCACCCTATTACCTCTTACAATTACTACCACAAGTAAAAATATTATGATTAGACCAATAGAGGTTAGTAGAAGAGATAGTAGTCCCATACTATTTTATAGCCTAATCGAATAGGTTATTGTAAGGACTAAATCTCCAAAGATCCCAAAAACCAAGCCCTCCCACTTGCTTGCTCTTAATAAGCTCGTCCAAGAAACCCAATGAATTCGCCTATGCTTAGGAGAGCTCCACCAAAATTCAGCAATAGCGGGTTGTATTCTACGTAACAACTTATCATATAGGAGAAAACATCGCATGATATACATGGGAGAAAACATATTGCTTTTCTAATACACATACAAAGTGTATGAAATTCACATTATCTGTATAATTTAAAAATAAAAAGTAATGCTACACACACATAATATGTAAATAGAGATCCAGCATAAAACTTTACAACAATTTATTAATAATAATAATAAGCACTGCTGAATTCATCATTTTACCCAAATTGTGATGTTGATTAACACTATAGAGGTTCCAAAACAAAATTCTATATCTTAAAATAGATTTTGTTTTTAATGAAAAAGGGATAATCATACACCTCCTGATCTATGGTCTATTTATACAACAATCCATACCTTTTAAAAAATTATACATACATCTCCTAAAAATAGCAACATCTTTACACAAATCATCATACTTTTTGAAAATTATACATACACTGCCAAAAACGTCAGAATCATTGCACAAACTTCTCTGCTTTTTTGTTGTCAGGATTGGTTTATGTAATTATATGAAAAATAAGAGTAATTTATGTAGATATACCATAAATCAAGAGGTGAAAATATAACTATCTCTTAAAATTAATAATGTAACATTATAACCCAAATTATTATTATAAAAAATAATAATGTGAAAAGATATAGAAATTTCAAGTTTCTACCATTAATAACAACTACCTATCAATCGTAATAGGAGCAACCTGAACAGAATAGAACCAATCGAAATGGCAAGAATTAGAATCTTATTATCAAATTTTCAACTGTTTCGTTTACAATTATTCATGCTTTTGGAGTATTTATATGTCTCGCCTCATATATTTATAGGAAAAAATGCAAGCAACTTTCTATGATATTATAAATGAATAAATTATTCCTTTATGAAAAATAAAATAATAATTTATCTCCCCATATTTTTTAAAATGAATCAATTTACCTACCTGTCTAGGGAGGTAAAAATTGCTCCATTTTAAATAATACGGAAAGATAAATTGTTATTTTTTATCTTATAAGAAAATAATTTGCTTATTCATAATATAATACGGAAGTAAATTACATTAAAACCCTATATTTATGCTAACAAACTTTAACCTCATTTATATATATATATATATATATATAAAAAATTTTTGAGAGGATTTATATTCTCTTTTTGTTTCTCACATTCTTCGAGAGACGAATCAGTAATTTGGACTTTGATCGAATGTGTGGACAATATTTCGAATCGAAACAAGTTGAGAAAATAACTAAAAAGTAGGGTCAAGGCTATTGGGAAAAATATGTCAACGTTTGTTTTTCTTTTTAGGATAATTACACTCTCCTCTCTTGAAATTTAATATAATTATACATAGATCCTCTGTGCTTTAAAAAATTATATCTAATATTTCTAAGGTTTATTTTTGTCTAACAAATAGGTCCATCCGTTAGTTAAAATTCACCGAATTTGTTGATATTAACAAAAGAACTGAATGAAAATCAATATTTAACCTCGATTGACTTATTAATGACTTAATGCAGACCGAACAAATCTTTTATGACTAAATTACCCTTGTAATGGTGAAGATATACCTCCTCACATGCATTAACGTGTGTCGATATATAAGGGTAGTTTGGTCATAAAAAGATTCGTTTGACCTACAATAAATCAGTAACAAGTCAATCGATGATAAATATCACCTTTAATTCAATTTTTTTTTTTGGCTAATATCAACAAATTCGGTGAATTTTGACTAATTGATGAACCTATTTGTTAGACAGAAACAATCCTCAGGGGTACTAGATGTAATTTTTCAAACCACAAGGGGTTTACATGTAATTACACCAAACCTCAAGGGAGGGGAGCGTAATTATCCCTTTCTTTTTTCTCTTTAAGTTAATTGATTATTATTATATATTATAATTATATCAATAATGTTTTAGTCTAACGGTTAAGGTTGAGATTCATAAACAAGTTTGACGTTAAGGATTTGAGTCCTGCCAGATGTGTGGATGTTTGTTTTACTTTACGTGAATTTATTGTAATTGTTTCATAGTGTTTAGTTATATTGATGATGTATTGATTGAGTTAGTTGTTAACTTGTTGAGATTATGTAATCATATAATTATAATTTCTATAAAAATATAATTATAATAATTGATATATTAATTATTAATGTTAAATATGTAAATTACACCAACGCTCTATGAGTTAGGTATAATTATACAAATCTCCTCGTTTTTTACAAAATTAGCAGTCATTGCACACCATTCCTATGTGCATATAATGAGTAGTTTTTCACGTTTTAAAATATTATAAATAAGAATAAAAATATATAAATCAATAAATCATATTTTACAAAATGAAAAAAAGAAACAAAAAGCAAAAGAAAAAAATAATAATTAAGGGTAATATCGACACAACAAAAGAAGTAGTGTAATGGTGTTATACTTATGTGGACTCACTTTTGTAAGAAAATAAAAAGTAATTATAATTAATTTTTAAAATTATTTAATTAGAGGTACAACTGTCACGATAAAAAATTAGTGCGATAGTGTCATTAACTGCAATTTATGAGTGTAGAGGAGCTTTTTTTTTTCATATTAATTAGTCGAAGTGGCACGCCGTCCACGTATGCATATTATAAAAAATATTTCACGTTTTAAAATATATTATAAAAAAGAAAAATATATATGAACACACATTACATTTCAAAAAAAAAAAAAAAAAGAAGAAGAAACAAAGAAAGAAAGAAGAAAAACAACTTATGGGTATTATTGACATAACAAAAAATTGGTATCGCAATTCAAATGATCGCTCTTTCTGACTAAAAATGAAATTTTCCTTTTATATTAGTATAAATTAGAGGTGCACCCCTTAGGGTATTAGTGCAATGTACCTTGGGAGTGTTCAAAAGCAATGTTTTAAAATTTGGCGCGTTGATCGAACCGGAAAATTGAGTGGGTCAAGGATCACTGATTCAACTGTCGGGTTAACCGTGGTCGAACCAGTGATGTAATAATTATGTCATAATAAAAATTAATATATGAAATTATATTAAAATAATAAAAGATACAAAAATATAAATAAGTTTTTGTTGAAGTTCATATAAAAATTAAAAGTTCTCAAGAATTGATAGTAAAATAAGTATATTAAGAATTTAAATAATAAAAATAAAAAAAATTATATAAATAATAAAAATAACAAATTATTACCATTATAATTAAGTTATAACTAAATTTTATTGCCAATAAATAGTTAGCATCCCCCATTTTAAAAATAATATATAAATCTTATTCTATTAATTATATAATTAGAAACTTAAGTAATCATAAGAGATAATAATTTAATTAGATTACGGACTTAATAATTTTATTCATTTATAAATATATATTGAAGTAATTATTAAAATATTGGTGTTGGTTTCTTGGTTTTTTCTCAATTTCATATGTATGTCATGATTCAATTTTAAATTGTATTAATTTTTGAAAATTTTAAAAAGTTTATGAATTGACCGGTTCACTTGACCTGGGACCGGGTCAACCGGCGGTTCGAGTGATTTTCAAAAAATAAAACGGTTTTGAGGCTAGTCCGATTTTATGGGTTGGATCGGATCGTTTTAAGGATCGGGTCACAGTTTTACAGATCTAACCGGTCGATTTGGACTGGGTATTAAAACACTGTTCAAAAGTGTCGTCATTGAATAATGAGTTACTTGTAATTACAACTATAATATCAAGAAACATACTTGTAATTAGAAATGATCGAGAATATTTATGTAATTAGATTTAATTTTAAAATTATTAAATGTAATTTCTATATTAAATATTCATAATAAATTAATAACTATTATTTAAGGTAAAATGTGGACAAATTTCTTGATATTCTCGCAAGGAAGGGCCTTTAACTTTGGTGGGTACTGAGTTGTCAGCAGACGATTCGTTCTTTGGAATTCGTGAGTTCGTCCTTATCTAATGGACACGCAAAGGGAAGGGCAAAATTGCAAACTTAATCTCATAAGATAGTGTAATTTTAAAAATAGTCCTGTATTTTACGAATTTTTAAAAATAGTCTTATATTTGATTAAATTTTACAAAATAAGGACTTTTACTTGTACAATTAGTCCCACTCATTACTTTCCGTTAAAACTTAACGACAGATGTCAATTAGTCTTTGTTAACTGTTAATAGAAGGTGGAAAAAATAAGTTTGTAATTCACGTGCTTGTTTTTTGGAGGAAAATCGCTCTTCATTCCCTAAAATCCTCATTTCGCCTCATTTCTTCTTCAAATTCATTTTATCAAAAGTTAACAAATATTAAGAGAAATTGTCAGTTTTTTAATATATTGAGATTGAGATTAATACAATGATAAAAATTATATTAAAAAAACTTAAATTACACAAGATATAATGATAACAATTAAATAGATGTTCATAAATTGTTATGAACATCTATTTAATTGTTATCATTATATCTTGTGTAATTTAATTTAAATTTTTCTCAATAGAATTTTATCATTGTATTAATCTCAATCTCAATATATTAAAAAACTGACAATTTCTCTTAATATTTGTTAACTTTTGATAAAATGAATTTGAAGAAGAAATGAGGCGAAATGAGGATTTTAGGGAATGAAAAGTAATTTCTCTTCAAAAAATAAGTACGTGAGTTGCAAACTTATTTTTTTCACCTTCTATTAACAGTTAACAGAAACTTAATTGACATCTGCCGCTATGTTTTAACGACAAGTAATGAGTGAGACTAATTGTGCAACTAAAAGTCCTTATTTTACAAAATTTAATCAAATATGGGACTATTTTTAAAAATTCATAAAGCGCGGGACTATTTTTAAAATTACCCCATTTTATGGGACCAAATTTGCAATTTTGCCCAAAGGGAAGAACAGTTGGCTTTCGAGGTTTTTCATTTTTGTTTGTAGGAAAAGGAAATGCTTCTGCGGCAGGGTTAAGCTTCCAGAACTTGTACATTTGGGACAAGAATCTCCTTTACTCCTGCAGATTCCGTTGCCAATGCCGTTTACGTACAACACATAAATGTATTCCACGTTGTAGCAGATCATGATTAACAGGTGGTCCCACAAGTCCAACGGCCGTCTCATCTTTTAAACATTTTTTCTTTTGTTTAATAAAAGCCATATAACCTAAATCGTCGGCTACAGAACTCAAGAACGAGCTCTGCTCCACGAGACGTAGATGATCGCATTTCTCTGAAATAGTCTTTGAATTCCTTTTTCTTATCATCCACTGTTAACTACTCCATCTATGGCGGAGGATTTCGAGGCCGCGGTGGAGGAAGGGCTGCGCCTCGCGAAGAGGGTGTACTTCGGCAAGGACAGGGCAGTTGCGCCGCCCAAGCCGCTGACGGCGATGGACAGAGCCACCGGCTGCTCTTACCTTCCAACTTCCCCAATGCTCTACGCCGTGGTCAGCGACCCGGCGATCGTCGACAATCCGGATAGGCCGAGCTACCAGCCGCACGTGCACGGGAGGTGCGATCCCCCGGCCTTGATCCCGCTCCAGATGAATGGGGTTTCACTCGAGGTTGATTGCTCTCTGGATACCGCGTTTGTTACGCTGACCGGCACGTGGCGCCTGCACTGCGTCATGGGCAGCCGCAGCTGTGATTGCCGTATCGCGGTTCCCATGGGCGAACAGGTAGCTTCAACTCGAAGTTTTTAGTTTTTTATATATTTTTTTTTTCGGATAAATCCTGTTTTGCTTTTCGTATTCTGTCCTTTTCGCTCCATAATTATCTGTTTAATACTGAAATGCCTTTTTGGGTAGGAGTTCTTTAATAAGCAAAACATAAATTGCTTTAGTATGTTGAAGTTGGATAGCAATTGGCAATGCAGCTTTACTCAACTGGCTTCTAGTTATATATATATCTTTTTTATTTTGATTGACTACAACGATATGGGTGAAATACTTTAGTTGTTTCACTCAGCAGAATGTGCTATTCTGTCAAATCCTTATTGATATTAAATGCTTTAATTGTTCTTATCCTCCTTATGATTGCCTTCGTCTTGATAATTGCCACGTAGTCATTCTGCATTCTGATATAATGGGCATGCATTGGCTCTAGTTTATAGTGATTTCCCCTGTTATTTCTTGCATAATTTGTATTGAAGTAAAGGTATAATGCTGTTCGAGAGGACAGGCTTGCTTCAAGAGTGTTATACATCTTAAGCAGATGCCTATATAATAGTTAAGTTGCATATCAAATGAGATGGTTGTTTTCTCTGTGACTTGGATTTAGTCAATTGTATGATAGCTATAGGTTGAGCTCCAATCTCTACAGCTCACTTTGTGTGCATTTATCCATCAAAGAAATTTTGTTTTTCTACTTGAAAGGCTACCAATAATGTATTTATCCATATTCACAATTCATTTTGACCGTGTTTAAGTCTCACATATTTTATGTTGTAAATCATTTTATGGTTTTACTAGCTGAGGGCATATTATTGGCTAACAGGGTTCGGTTCTAGGTGTGGAGATTGAGTTACCCAGGAAATCATATTCTACTCAACTAATTAGCATGGACAATGAAAATGGTACAGAAAATGTTCCAAAGGTTGAAGATGGTGGCTTCTTGAAAGCTCATGTATTCACTCTTACAATACCACAGGCAAGTTTTCTTACTTCCTTTCTTTTATTCTTGTCTTGACTGTTTTTGGCTACATTGTGGGGTAACATATTCCTTTCATTTATTCTTGTCTTCACTGTTTTCGGCTACATTTGGGTAACATATTTCACCTTTAATGAAATGTATCTGATCATCGTTTTAGATTGACGGAGGAACCAACATATCGGTTAAACTTAAATGGTGTCAAAAATTACTCTACCGTGATGGCCAATTCACCTTGAGCATCCCATTTAATTTCCCTGAGTATGTAACACCAGCTGCTAAGAAGATCCCTAAACGGGAAAAGATACAGTTGAATGTTAATGCTGGTCCTGGAACTGAGATTCTATTGAAAACAACTAGTCATCCTTTGAAGGTACGATTATTTTCAGGCTGTGATGGTTAGTCTTGATTAAGTAAGAATGGTTTATAATACTTCTCTTCTTTTTGGAGATTTTAGGAGCAACTACGACAAGCAGGAAGGGTGGGTTTCTTCTACGACTCTGAAGTTCTTTCATGGTCAAGCAGTGACTTTGTGTTCACCTACGGTGTAAGATTTTATTTGCATACTTGCTGTATATTTTATGAAACACTGCCACCCCAAGAAGATAGCAAATGATATTATAATTGTTTGAAAAGAAACAAAGAGGGAAATGATCTCATGCCATGAGTTCGAATTATCCAGAATAATTATTCTAGAAGGATCAATTGCACTGGAAATGCATTTATAAACTTGGTGAGAAAGAAACTAAATTTCTATGCCGATTTTACATGTTTTCAGGTATCTTCAAGTCATACTTTTGGTGGTGTGCTTTTGAGTCCTCCACTGGTACATGATGTTGATCATAGAGATATGTTCTGTTGCTATCTTTTCCCTGGAAAGCAGCAGAGCAGAAAGGTGAATTGGTTTATCTAGTCCACTCATGATTATTACAAAATTCCAAAACTTTCTTGTACTTGCAGCTAACACGAGTTGTACTGAGAAAGAATGCATTGTGATCCTTCCCTGATTGTTTGCCATTGTCTAAGCATTCTACAGTTCATTTTCTGCTCTTGCATTAATGTTGACTGAATTTTGTTAATATCTTTAAAGGTTTTTAGGAGGGAAGTGGTGTTTGCTGTTGATATAAGTGGAAGCATGAGCGGCAAACTGCTTGAAGATACCAAGAATGCTCTCTTTACTGCCCTGGCCAAGCTTGATCCTGAAGACTTTTTTAATGTAATTGCATTCAATGATGGAACTTTACTATTTTCCTCATCTCTGGAGCCAGCAACTGCAGAAGCTATTGAACATGTAACTCAATGGATTAATACGAATGTTGTAGCTAGTGGTGGCACAAATATCCTGCTTCCTCTGAATCAGGTTTTTTCATTCTTCTGCAACTTTATTTTATCCTCTTGGTATCATTTATATTCTCACTAACTAACAAGACTCTTGAAACTTTAACTTTTTGGATCTAATTTGAGGTCAAATTATGCCTGTTCATCCTTGTGCATTGATGACATGGAAGTGATACTCAGTAAACATGTGGTGATATGATTTACATGTGCAATGAATAACAACTCATTGATATCTTTGGATGTTGATGACATGGAATGTAGGCATGCTAACTGCAGATTATGTCTCCTACAGTACTACATAAACTTGGGTTGTGATTTTGAAGAGAACGCATTATTTGTATCCATTTTATGCCGAGCATGTTCCTATATAATTAGTCAATTAAATAATAGCAACATATATTTGTAGCCCGCAGCAGTACTTTGCCAGGTGATACTGATGAAGGGAAATTCTTTAGCATGCATTCACGTTCATTTTAAAGATGTATGGATATGACTTGGTGATGATATACTTCTCATGGCATATGGCATTGGATGTTTGAAAAGTTAATGTTGTTTAAGTGAAACATGCAAACAAATTGTTTGGCTTTCCTGCAGCTTCATTGAAATTGGGAGGGTTGCAAAACGATTGTTTAATCTTCAGTAAATAGTTGGCCTGCTGATGTTTGTGCTGCATTTACTCATCCCAGATGTTCCAGTTACTGATTGAAGGACTGCTTGCTTTATGTGGCTTCAGCATTTTAAAATTCTACTGGTTAATACCCATATCTCTTGTATCTGTTGGCTCTGCAGAAAAGATGTTAAAAAAATTGATGCATGTGCAAATGCTTGTGGAAACAAGTATTAAAATTTGTAGGATATAGGCATTTTTCTACAATTTCAATTATGAAAAAGCTGTTGGTTAAATTGTTTAACTCTTCTTCTTAATGAGAATATGGAAGTTATTTTATGGCAACCCTAACCGAATTCTGTTTGCTTTTCAGGCCTTTAAGATGTTATCTGATAGATGCAACTCAATCCCAGTCATTTTTCTCATCACTGATGGGTCTGTCGAAGATGAGAGAAATATTTGTGATACTCTGAAAGACCAGTTAACAAATAAAAAAAATAGTCGTCCGAGAATATACACATTGGGTATAGGTATGTCTGTTTTATACTCGTGTACTTGTAATGTCTCAAATTTGTTAATTTTATATCAGAGTTATATGGCCAACTCCAGCGCAACCTACTCAAATTCTTTATATCCATAGGCGTAGTTAAAATTGTAGGGAGAGTCTGAAAGTTCCATAATTAGACAAAGAAAAGATTGCTGTTCAGAAAAGTTCAGTTAAGAATGTGGTTTTCTTAAATAAGCAGTGTCATGCCAGCTTCCTTTTTCTGCTGATAATTGACGTCAGACATTACACCCTGAATTCCCTACATGCCAAAATCTTTCTTCAGAACACAGCAGCCCACCTGCATGACGTGACTAGTGCTCTGCACATCTCTTACTTGCTTCCTTGCATAACTGAGGACAACTTTCCAGGTTTCTTCCTTTTCAGGTCATTAGCTTTTAGAATAGCATCTCTAAGCTTCTGATGTAACAGAGAGAGCTACCTGTTAGGTTCATGCTACCCGAAATTTGCCTTTAGTGGAAAAAAGAGGGAACTAAATTATATGAGACTAGCATCTCTGTATATTAATACGAAAACAACAGACGACATTCACCAGTTTGGCTATACCAAGATGGTGACTAACTGTTCTCTTAGGTTGGAGATGCATATGATCTTGAGAATCACATCACTGGTGATCGTGATTTGGCCTTTTAGTGTTCACATAATATTAGATCTGTGAACCATGTTGACAGTATGAATTTGCTCTTTCTTATGGCCTTATATTTTGAATTTCTCACTGTTGCTCTCATGGCATTGCTTTACTTTCCATGTGGTTAACTAGTGACTTAAATATGCTAGGTACATTCTGTAATCATTATTTTCTCCGGATGCTTGCAATAATTGGTCGCGGGCATCATGATGCTGCTAATGTGGGTAAGTTTTCCTTCTTTTCTGTGAATCTATTCCAAATTGTTCTTCCTGATGCATGGAAATAGTATGCTTGAAATGTTCCAAGTCTTGTTCTCTTTAAAGCGGTAGATAGAACTGCCTTGCTAATTCATAAAATCTCTTGTGGCATAGTGTCCTTATCAATCTTCCATGAAGTGGTTGATTATGCTTTCACCAACTTCTTTTTGCCCAATAAGAACCTGAAATCTTACTCCTACCTTTTGAGAGCTTAGAGATAGTACAATTGTTTATGTGGTCTGTAGATGCGGGATGATAAATGGGGGAATAATTACCATTTGGAGTCTGCATTTCCGGCAGGACTAGACATAAGCATTCAAAGGATTCTATAACGCTAGCAGATATTGACACTATATTGAATTACAATTTATTGACTTTGAAGAGACATATACTTATATTACTCCAACCTTACAATAGGAGGAACCGAGATGCATATACAGGTTCTTATGTCACTCCAGAAACATCAAATCCAAAGAAATCAAGTTTAGAACTTCTACCACCTTGGCCTTTATCTAAATTCCTAAATGGTGGACAAAGTATTTCAAAACGAATCTAAAGCGAGAGCTGAATAGGAGTTTTGGTATTGTTTAACTTACTTAAGGGTGTGTTCTAGGTACGCTACTCTCATGTGTACATTCAGTTTCTATAGGAATTAGTGAAGCAACAACTAACTGCTAATGATCCTTCTGACTGTGGAGGTAATTGTCTCAGGCAATCTAAGGCCTTCTTCTAATTTGTTCCATGGTTTGGCAGATTCTATTGAGGATCGAATGGAAGGACTATTTGCTAGAGCATCATCTATTGTTCTTGCAGATATTGCTTTTCAGAATCTTAATGAACTTGATGATCTTGAGGTACCTTTACTTGTCTTCAGTTCCACATTTTCGATATGTTATTAAAAATGAAAGTCCTCCCTGAACTTCCACTGGCCCTTACAGTGCTGTGAGTCCTGTCTAATTTTATGCTGCAGAGAGTGACAAACATTTTACCATATGAAGTGCAGTTGAAATTCCTTTCTTTTTCTTTTTTCTTCTTCTTTATTTTTTTAATCGTTGTTGTGACTATAATCTGTTAGTATTGCCTAATCACTTCCGAAGTCCACAGGTTTTTAACAAAGAGTTGATGTTTGTGTTAGGTATTTCCTTCTCAAATTCCAGACCTTTCATCTGAAAGCCCCTTGATTGTGTCAGGCAGATACCGTGGAACATTTCCGGAGACCCTTAAAATTAATGGTGTACTTGCAGACATGAGCAAATTTCCTCTAGACCTGAAGGTGCACGAGGCAAAGGAGATACCCATTGACAAGGTGATAGTTATTTTGTACATGAAGTCTGTTAAGGATGTGAAGCCTTCTCTCTTTTCTGTAAAATAATACGATTGCCGTAAATCTCTTCTGTTTGTGCTGGGTGGATACTTGTTGTTGGCTATGCAGTTCTGATGTCGAACGGAATATGCAGTGGAAAAAAGAAGTCTAGCAGTTCTCTTTCCAAGTTGACCCTGATTCAGAATTGGAATTACATCAACTTTTCCCCGCAAACTAAGTAGTTCTAGATGTACTTTCCCTCTCTAATAGAAGACCTTAGATGTGACAAGAACCGTTGCTGACCAAAATGCTCATCTTTTTCTGTATTGGCTGCTATTCACCCCTATTTGGCATGCTATTTAACTTTTACCAAAAATTTAACAATCCTTGAAAGCGGTAATTTAGTTTGTGCACCACTACATTTAAGGTAAAAATCTACAAAAAGAAAAAAGAGAAAACTCTTATTGTCTCATCTAGAACTTCATATGCCAGTTCAAGTATGGGGAGTGTAGTTTGAATTATCATCACACGATCTTCTTTTAATGGAGAAAAAGTTATTTATTTGTTTTGATCTTCGTAGTTAATTTTTTTCGTGGCCTTTCAGAGCCGATCTTATGACATTTTGCATTTGGTTGCTTTCGTATTATCACAGATAGTAGCCAAGCATCAGATTGAACAACTTACAGCTCAGGCCTGGTACTCAGAAAATCAGGAGCTCAAGGAGAAGGTCATTTCAATTCTCTGCTAATTTTAAAAAGTTTGAACTATCAAGATCGATAAGACAATACTTTCGAGATACTACAGGCATGCATTGTCCATATATGTGGGCTTTGAGAATTTATTTACTTTTTGAAAAATGTAGAAATTGTTATTTGGTGAACGATAAACTTTCCCCGATAACTAGTTGCATGAGATCTTGCATCTTTCCACATGCTGGTATATATATTTGTTAATTGGTCGATTTTCATGTGAAAAATGTCATCTAGATTTCTATCCCTTGATTCCTTTTCCGAAAAGTTCCATCAACTGGTTTACCTCTCTTTGGTCACAATCCACTGTAATTGGAGTCCACAATGAAAACATTATGTTGCCTAGAAGATTTTAGACACTGACGACTGTGTTTCTTTATTTACAGATAGCAAAGATGAGTGTCCAAAATGCGACCATCTCTGAATATACAAACATGGTTTTGCTTGAGACTGAGAAAGGGAAAATAAATGCTGATTCAACCGCTGTTAAAAAGGTTTGGGTTACCTCCATCCTTGGATATGAGGAACAAGTTTATCTTTATGAGGGGGGAAAATCCCTGCTTTTTCTGAGCTTACTATTCAATCTAGGTCTCAGCAATGACTCTTTATATGCTTGGTGGGAAAATCTACTGTGAGTTTATCATAAGTTCTCTTTTATCCCAAAGTAATCTGTACTAAGCTCTAGTTAGCTTCCTTTGGCTGTGCCTATTTCTGATGCCTTTTCATGGAAACACTGTAGGGTGGTTTAGTTAGCTAACAATGAGGGTCGATGTTGATAAGCTAACTGTTGCATATGTACTTGAAAGAGTCGAGTCTCTGACATTTTGATTCAGCATGACAATTTGGAGAAACGCTTCTTTCAATTGTAGCCCTGCTGACAAATACTTCTGTTGAGACAAATTTCTTTGAAAACCAGCGAACCATGACGCTGACATCATGCCCATTTCTGCAAATCTTGGTCATATTTAACAGTTAGATTTTGCGATTTAAGGATCGCCTAGAATTACTTTGTTACCATGTATCATTAGCTTTCTAACTGGACAATGTGGATACCCTGGTTTTAATTACTGTATAGTTGCAGGTCTCCAGCAAAGGTGATCATCACAAGGCGGAAGATCCTAAACCGCAAAAGATAATAATGCTGCCTATTATGGGAATTGGTTTCGGCAATTTAACTGCGACAGCTGAAAACATTCCACCTGGATCCGGCTACACTAGACCCCCTGATGCTGCAGAAGTTTTTGCAAAGGCAGCTTCCGACTGCTGCGCGAGGCTTTTCGGTCGCTGCTGTTGCATGTGTTGTATCCAAACGTGTTCACGGATGAACGACCAATGTGCCATCTTACTCACCCAGTTATGCGGTACCATGGCTTGTTTGGGATGTTACGCCTGTTGCGGTGCATGCTGCGGTGGCAACGACGGATGAACAAGCTTATATCTGAAATCAAACTATGTAGACCTTGGTTGTACATTGAGGGGTCGTCTGTCTGTCTGTATACCCATGCCCTTGACCTCTCCCGGAGCTGACAAATTTCTTGTGATGCCTGGGAGGGTCTGTTACACAATATACTTTTAATGTTTGTATATAAGACCCCAGTGTACATTAGACAGGCTTACAGCCTTCTGTTCATGAGTTGAACTTCTGGATCTCGTCCTCAGTTTCTACTACAAGATTTTGTCTAGTGCTTATTTTTAATGAGGATACATATAAATAAATATATTTTTACTTTAATTACCAGTTCAAAAATTGAAAATTGATAATGAAAACATAAACAAATAGGTTGCGTCCGAATTCTAAAAATGAGTTGGTTCCTTGCATGCCATAGGGCCTAACAGAGGAGAAAGAATTCGAATTGCCAATCCTCAAACATATGCCGCACGATGCATCCAATCTTCGACTGCTCCACAATCGTGTGAGATTATGCACCATGGCAGCCCAAATGCCTACACATGTCTGGCAAAGGTGTATCCATGCAGGGCATGAAGAGTGTCCACCTTTGAGCAACGAGTACACTCTGTCTGGATGGGGACTCCTCTCTTCCGCAGATTGTCCGTAACTGGGGTCGCCTCTTTGCGTGCCTACCAAGCGAACAATTAGACCTTTGGCGGAACACGAGCCTTCTAAAGAAATGTCCAAGCCCTTATCCTGCATCCAGGGGGTCGACTTCAATGGACGTGCCTCCTGGTTCTGCCAGCTAACTGGTATGCACCACGGAAGGAGAACCTGCCACTTGCTTCATAGTGCCAAATTAAAGCATGCTCGACCTCGTCTTTGCCTACTGGTAACTTCAAGATTTCCTCCGCATCCAAGGCGGAGAATTTCGGCCACACCAGCTCCTCATTCCAAGTTCGGTCCCCCCTCCAAAACTAGCCTTGCTATTGTCTCTTCACTACTCAACGTGCACAGGGCATTGATTAGTTTGAATGTAGTGGGGCGAGGTAGCCATGGGTCACCCAAAATTCGCATGCTTCTCCCGTTCCTGATTTTCCACCTGATGCCCGCCTGCACGAGTGCTCGCGCCTCACAAATGTGTGGCCAAGACAATGAGGACTGCACCCCTACCCAAGCTGCAAATAAATCAGTGTCTCGATGATATTTATGCCTGCGAAGCCTACTGAGCATGCTATTCAGATATGCAATAAGCTGCTATGTTTGTTTAGCTAGCATTGCCAAGTTGAATGCCCTCAAGCTGCGAAAACCCAAGCCGCGTTCTTGCTTGTTCTTGCAAAGCTTTCTCTAAGCGATCTAATGGATTTTCTGCTCCTTGCCCACTTGCCAAAAATTGTTGGCCTGCCATCCCCTCAATTTCTCGAAGGAGAGTATCGAGCCCCTAACAACATAATTTGTCGAGGTTGATTTGCAAGCCCGACCTCCTCAAACTCTATCAAGAGGTGCTTGACACAAAACATCGCGTCCACCGTAGCCTGGCAAAAAATCAACGTGTTGTTAGTGAATAAAAGGTGAGAGATCATTGGTGCACCTCGACTAATCCCTACTCCTTGTAGACGACCAAGGCCTTCCTCGCCGAATTATGCAGCTCAAGATTTTTGCAGAAAAGAGGAACAAGTAGGGAGACAAGGGATCCCCCTGATGGAGGCCCCTCTCCGGCCGAATAAATCCAAATTGTTTGGCTTGAAGCATTATCGAATAGGAGACCAATGAAACACATAACATAATTAATGGAACAAAGTAAGGATGAAACCTATTCTAATTAAAACTCTCTTAAGAAAGCACCACTAAACTCAGTTATAGGCCTTACTAATGTCAAGCTTGAGAGCGGCATGACCTACTTTCCCCCAATGCTTATGTGACAAGAAGTGATTTAGTTCATATGTAATTAGGATGTTATCAGTGATCAAACAACCAGGAATGAAAGTGGACAGATACTAAAAAATTAGGCTCCCAAGTAGAGGCTTCGAAAGGTTTGCTAGTACCTTAGAAGCGATCTTATATAGTACGTTGCACAAGCTAATTGGTCTAAACTGCGAGGTCGAGTCTAGGCTGACACATTTCAGAATTAAGAAAATGTATGTGAAATTAAGTTGAGACTCAAGAATTTGGTTATTCAACATGTCTAACACACATGAGGTCACACCGGAACCAATAATTTGCCAAATTTTTGATAAAAAACAGGAGACATATTGTCCTAACCCGGGGACTTGAACGGGTACATTTGTGATAGTTTATCTTTTACGTCTTCCGATGAGAAAGGTTGGATCAACACCTCATTCATGCTCTCCATCACTCTCAGTTCCAAATCAGCAAGTATCTCATCTATCTTCTAATTCGTGGGACTAGTGGAACAAAATAAGGATTGGAAATACTCAAGGATCTCACGTTTGATACCCTTCTTATCAGTGATAGAGTCCCTAGCACTAGTCCGCAACCGCCTAATTTTGTTTTGCCATTTGCATTCACTCGCACGCGCGTGAAAGAAAGCCATATTTCTATTCCCCTGTTGTAACCATTGCGCCTCACCCTACTGCTTCCAAAGTAGCTTTTCCGGTTTATAGCATTCCTCCAATTCATCTCGAAGTCGTTCGACTTTTCGTGTAAAGTTATGTGAGATCACCCCCGATCTAAGCTTACATATGTTAGTTCAGTTCCTGAATATGGCGTCACATGTTGCCAAAATTACTCATCTCTAATCCTGTGGAGTCAAGCTACAGTTATGAATTTTATGCCAACTGTCTCTTGCCTGTGCTACACAGGCCACTGTCCTAACCTGCTGCTACCACGGCTTCACAATCCGCGTCGCATAACCATGTAGCTTTCAGATCTGAAAATTTTGCTTCATGTCTCATCTGGTGCTACAAATCATGTTCAAGCTCAATGAGGAGAGTAGAGTGGTTTAAACATGCGATAGGAATGTGTGTGATCAGGCTGTTGGGAAAAACAACCGCCTACTCAATATTGTTGTATCCTTGGTCCAGCCACTCTCGCACCGTCACTGGCTGTGCTCTACTGTCGCATTAGGTAAAGGCTTCACCTCGACATCCTAGGTAAGTGAGGTTAGAATCCATTAAGCATGCCCGAAAATTCCAGCGTGGAAGCAACCCCTCATTCTCATGCTGGTAGAGCAGCTCATTGAAGTCTCTTACCACAAGCCATGCTTGAGTTGACTGACGGTTGAGACGCCTAAGTAAATGCCATGACTATTTCTTTTAGCAGTCTCCAGATGACCTTAGAACCCTGTGAAACGCCACGAGGCCATCTATCCCGTTCCGTGTACTGTAGCATCAATGTGATTGTCCGAGTAAGATTGAACATAACGTTAACGTCCTTCTGCCAAAAGAGCGCCAAACCCTATCCTCTTCCCCTAGAATCGACCCTTATTATGTACAAATTAAATTTCTCTCTAATTCTATCACATCTCCTTGCGGCAAGATTGGTCTCGGAGATGAAGATCAAGCTAGGATTAAGGATATGAATCAAGTCTTCGAGTGATCAAACTATCCAAGGGGACCCCAACCCTAATAGTTCCAGCTTAAGATTTTCACGGCCGCTGGAGGGATTGCTCGAGGGCAGTCTGCCAAAATCGTGTCATCAACCTCATCTATCAACCAACGTATTTTACGAACGCGAATAGACTTTGGTGCATTCTCGTGAATGGAGTATCCATGTTTATATTTTTGTGTGGCTATTGCAGTGCTTCCCCTAGCTCGCCGACTCCCTTCTCCGAGGGCTTGGACTTCAACCCCTAGCGGTTGCACAAAAATGGAATGGGATACTAACTAGAGCTGTCTCTGACATGGATGCTAACCCTTGCGGAGAGCCCTCATGCCCGAACTCAATGCCAACATCGTCCCCTTTTCTGTGATACTGCTTCATTTGAGGGTTTGGTGCAAGTGCATCGAACATGCCCATCAGTGGCGTGCTGTCTCCGATTCCTTCACCTGAGCTATCCGCCCTGATCCTGGCCAGTAGGACCCAAAGGAGTTGTCTCTCTAGCCAAAGAGGGTTTCCACGTTCCTTCCCACCCGTCTGCAATCCCTTAGTTCCGATGACCCGCGGTGCTATCCATGGAATGGTTGTGCCCCTGTCCCCCACATGAGCTTGTCTTAGGCGCCGTCTCACTCGCTGTGACCCCATTAAAATCCCCAAAAATGTCCGCTCCTCTCTTACATGATAGGTTCGACGATGGCATGTGTTGGCTGCTCGACTGAGAATTGTATGGGGTCTTCCGCTGCAGGTTATGGGTTGGGAGGTAGGCACGGAGTGGCGTGTCTTCCCCCGGATCCACTAAGCTCTCAGTGAATAATGAATAACAGTATTTCCCTATATAACCAAGTTTGCCGTAGAGGTAACAAAAATTCAGAAGATGCTCGTACGTGAAAGTGACTAGACATTCTTCGCTGACCGTGGTATGGAACTTTAGCACACACTTTAACGGGTGATTGACATCTAGCCTCACTCTAATGCGCATGGAGGTTCCCCAAGAATGCTCTTGATCATCAGAATCCATGTCCCAAGAATCCCGATCTTATTGTCAATAAAGGAGGCGATACCCTGATTCATCCCGGTCAATGCGATGTTGTGTATGTGTACGTAAAAATCATAGTTGTGTGAGGTCAACATGCATCAGATTCTCGTTCTCCTGAACCCTACTAAGAATCAGTATATTCTTTTCAAAGCTCTAAGAGCACCCTTCTATTGCCCGATTCCTGTCAATAACATTGTTGAAGCGAAACAAAGTCGTGCTTTAGGTAGTCGTATGATGCTTATGCCCTTAATCAGAATTAACATCCCTTGATCTCGAAATTATACATCCGCCCGACAAAAGTCTCCCCTCCAAGAATAACTGGTACTGGATTAATATGGACGTCATCCGGGATTACACCCCCATCTTTTCGTCCTCAATCAGTTTTAGTTTACTATCTAGATTCCCTATTACCTGATCCATGAACCCTGAAACCTCGAGACAAATGAGATACACGCATCCGGGGCACCAAGAAATCGAGATAACGAATCAAGCTCTAAGACTTCTGTCACACCTTAAAAAGCAAGCCTGCCCACGCATAAAAGGAAAAAACAACAACCGAAAGTAATAGAAAAGACGCAACATAAAATAAAGACTCAAAGAACTGAACCCTAACGCATTGCAGAAAAACTTAAAGAATAAAGAAACCCTAACCCTAAAGAGAAAAACATGGAAAACTAAAACAACCGAAAACAAGTGGAAAAAGAGATTCTAACCCAACGAACTGACTCACAGAACCAGGAAGATACAGGAACAGGAACTCTAAAAACGAAGAAGCGGATGGAAGGCGGATATGAGTGGATGGGAGAAAGATAGATGGGGATCGAGTCGGCTTGCCGCGAATGTTGTTCGTCAATAAAATCGTCAAACCAAGCCAAGTTGATCACAAGCTTCACTGGGAGATAATCTGGTGATAGGTCGCTCGACGCGGTGGTTGCGATGGTGGTGGATGGGGGGTGGAAGATGGTCGTGGTATCAAAGTAGTAAAACTCTCATCGAGAGAGAACACAGACTCTCATGCACCGACAGAACCCTCTTAACCATGCAACAATTAATAATCCGTTGTACATAATTAGTTTGATTAATTACTTAATTACACTAATATTATGTTCAAACGGGCAAAATACTTTTTTGGTCCCCTAAAATTAGGGCATTATTTGTTTTGGTACCACAACTTAGGTAGGTGGCTGTTTTAGTCCCATAAAACATGTTTTTGAGTGTTTTTTTAGTCCCATAAAACACGTTTTCAGTTTTTATGGTCCCAAAAATGGCATGATGTTTTGGGACCAAAAAAACTGAAATTGGGACCAAAAAAACTGAAAAACGTGACATTTTGAGACCAAAAAAAGCTGAAAAACGTGTTTTATGGGACTAAAAACAACCACCTACCTAAGTTGTGGTACCAAAACAAATAATGCCCTAATCTTACGGGACCAGAACAGTATTTATCCCATGTTCAAACCTTAAGTTTTAGTGAGTGAATCATTAATTACGGCAAAAATCATAAAAGATTATTAAAGGGATTCTAATTTAGCCGAAATCGACAAAATTAATTCTTTAAAAAAAACTAATTATCTTTAATTTGATTGAAGTACTTTTTATGTTTAATTATTTATGCATATATCAAATTTGAAATATATTTAAGCTTAATTTAATGCACATAACAGATAATTATTAATTAACATATTAATTGAGATTTGTGAATGTTTAAGTACTCCCCTAACTACATCGGATTCATCGATTAGGATCGTATTTTTGTGCATGGTACGAGAATGTTCAATTGGACCACAGAATCAAGAAACCCTAATTAACATCAACTCTTCTCTATTGGTTGTTCAAAATTAGCACCCATAATTAATTCATTAATTACTTGATTTAGTTTAACGGGACCACCCAACTGAATATATGCTCCAAACAACATATGCTACCGGATCATTGGCCCTTTTCACCACTAATAATTATTTCATACAATAATAAATTCAATTAATTCACTAATAATAAGTACTCTGTTATTAGTTTGATGAGTTTGACCGAATCTGATCGAACCTAGAATTTCATAATTCAAATGTTAATTAATTGTATAATATTCAAAATTTAATTAAGATAATCTCACCAAATCGTATATCTCTGTGTCAATCAATATTTCATAGCACTATATATATAGGGAAAAAATACAAGCAACCTCCCATATTGTAAACGCGCAAATTATTTCCCTAAAAAAAATAAAATAACAATTTATTTTTCTGTATTTTTTGAAATGAATCAAATTTACCTCCTCGAATTCTTTAAAATGGAGCAACTTACCTCCTTGTTTAATTTGTTCATTTGCAATATCACATGGAGGTAAATTGCATTAAAATATATATATATATATATATATATTTATTTAGTCAAAAAAAGAATGATTACATATGTGAAAATGAGTGTAAATTATTTAATTAGGGTCGTTGGGATGTATGCAAATATTGAGAAACATTTGCATGGGTCGAAGAGAATTAAGGGATCGATGGAGTCAGCAAAGTTTGAGTAGAAAAACAGCATCAAGGGCTCTGATTTTCTTGAACTAGTATATATAGTTTCCTTGGAGATCATAAACAAGTGGATGCATGTCTTGCAATGATCTTCCGACCTTAGAGAATCGAGCATGGAGGTGTGTTCTAACAACACACGTGTTGGTGAGGTGGGGTACGATCAACGTTGATCAAAGAATCTAGGTTTGACACGAGGCCGGAGGCCAGATGAACAACTTGTCGAAAAGGAATAAAAACGGGGATTGGCCATGTGGGCACGGACAAGTTCACGTGCATGGAGAAAATGTTGTAGGAACATTGAGGCCATGCATGGATTTTAGGGATATTTTGACGTAGCCATATGTGACATAGTTGTCTTGGAGAAGACAGGGACTTATGGGGGGCAGGTGGGAAAGTTTTGGGGTCAATAATGTTATAACTCATAAACATGTGGAGTTGTTGCATTACACGTATATGTAACTTGGAAAAGTTGTTGAATATGTATATGTATGTCATTTTCCTTTTGTAATTGATGAGAGTGTGGAGATATATATATATATATATATCTCTATATGCGTGTGGTTATAATATTGTGGGATTCTGCAAAATAGGGTATTGGGGGATGAAATTACATTTATAGTTCTATACAATAGGGGTTCGACATTTTTAGTTATTTGTTTTATAATATTTTTAAAATGGTTCCAAAATTAGAAAATTTTGATACATTTAGTCCAATGTCTTAATTTTTGTGAAGAAAACAAATTTATGTCTTTAGTCCATAGGATAGGGAGCGTAACATATTTTGTCCTATACTTTAAGGGTGTATTTGGATTGATGAATTTGGATTTGAAGGAAGAACTTGGAGAAAGGATTTCAAATGACTCTACTTGAAAAAAATTTGAAATTCATCCATATTTATCTAAACATAGTTCAAAATTGGAATGAAAGGATTTGAAATCCTTTAAATTTGAACTTATCAAAACAAATTCAAAGGATTTTTTATGAAGGATTTAAAATTCATGATTTCAAATCCTTCAATCCAAATGCAACCTAAGGGATTTTCAAAATAGTCCCAAAATTGAAAAAACTCGTATACCTTAAGGGGTTTTCAAAATGGTCTCAAAATTGAGAAAACTCAACCTATTTAGTCATCAATGGTCCCAAATTGAGAAAACTCGACACATTTAATCCCCTGGTTTACAGGATTTATGGGACTAAATGTTTCGATTTTTTTCAATTTTTTTCAATTTTGTGACCATTTTGAATTAAAGTATAGGACTAAATGTGTTGAGCTTTCCCAATTTGGGGACTATTTTGAAAATCTCGTAAAGCAGATGACTAAAAGTGTTGAATACCTTATCATATGCAACTAAAAATGTAATTTCACAAAAAAAAAATAATACAATAAGGACTATTTTGAAAATCACTTAAAGCAAATGACTAAATGCGTCAAGTTTTTCCATTTTTGGGACCATTTTAAAAATTCCACAAAACAGGGAACTAAATGAGTCAATTTTTTTCATTTAAAGGACCATTATAAAAATTCCGTAAATAGAAAATTAAACGTGTTGAACTCCTATCATATGAAACTAAAAGTGTAATTTTTTACGACAAATGAGAGTTTGGACTTTGGAGAGTTTTGTTGTAGTGATATTGTTGACATGTGTTTAGACACGTGAATGCATTGTGATGTAGACCCAATTAAGAGTAGACTGTGTGGTTCCAATTGTCTATGTTATTGCATTAATAATTCTTATATTGTAATAAGATATATAAAGAAGAATGTGTGGTTAATGTATAATTATTTTTGTCGTGTTAGTTCGTCTCATGCAGAGACCTCTGAAAAATGTACACTATATTTGTTGTAAGATTAAATATAATTTCGTCATGTATTCTTTGTATTTTGATATTTTAGTTTTTTTATGTTTTTAGGGTAGCAAATAGGTCCTGTAATTTTTTTAAGTTTTCGCAATTTTGATCCTTTAGTCGCCGGAGTTTGCAAGTATTGCCGATTTATTTTTTTTTTAATTTGGGGCTTTTGTTCCCACTGGTCAATTTAATGGACCAAAATCGTGAAAAATTATAAGTTATAAGATCTATTTGCTACACTAGAAAGATAAAGGACTAAAATACCAAAATATAAAAGATATACGGCGAAAATTTGGTGTCATGCTGGCAGTAATTTAACCAATGGGAACAAAAGCTCCAAATTAAATAAAAATTTCGGTAACATTTGTAAACTCCGGTGATTGAAGGACCAAAATCGCAAAAAATTAAAAAGTTACAGGACCTATTTGCTAACCTAAAAAGACAAAAGACTAAAACGCTAAAAATACAAAATATACAGGACAAAAAATGTATTTAAGCCTTTATTGTATGATGAATGTGGTTATGTGTACTTTTATAGCTAGCGGACTGAATATTTTATTTTAAATTATATTGTATGTTCTTTATTTAACATATATACGATACGTGTGTAAAGATCACGTCATTGATTTTATTTAAGGTAAGATTTTATAAATATAGCGTGTGTACGTGTTGGATGAAATAGAAGATCTAATATAATGTAGAATAGAAAATCAAATCCGTCTTTGCATTACGTTTCACTACACATATAGCTATAGGATGCAACTTTCGCAAATTTGTTCAAAGTATAATTATCTATGATGCATGGAAATGGGCACAACGATACGAAATTTCAAAACTTTAGAAAACAATACACCGCTGATGATTGCTGGTACGACTATATATAACATATATTTTATTATATATATGTTCTCATAAACTAAAATAGGTAACATGGAATATCAAAATATATAACACAATGAAGGAAAATTCGAAGACCAACAATAAGATGAAACATAAAATAAAGCATGTCTTATATCAAGTTCTTAATTTGTTCAATTAAGTAACAATCAATTTTCAGTTCATCTAAGTTCTTTTCTCTATTCTAATATCTTAGCTACAAAACCTTTTGAATTTATAGAAAAAGACCCATATATGTCCTAAATCAGACACGTCGGTTTGTGTGTCAGACACCGTATCTTATATATATATATATATATATATTTTCATACATGCTAATGCCATGTTCGATGCATGCCCACACTACACAAAGCAATTTTTTGAAGTGTCTGTGCATTATTGATAATTATAGATGATTAATTAAATATATCATGAATTTTTATGCCAATATACCTCCTTTATCTATACAATATTATAATTGAAGAGAACCTATTTGATGTCTCAATCTTTTTGGTCTGACATTTTTTTATTTTTTAAATTATTTCAATAATTTTTTTCCTTTTTCTGAACTTGCAATTCTCTCTTTCTTTCTCCACTCTTCTCTCAATAACTTCCCACAACTTCTATTTTTTTTACTATTTTTTATTTATTTAACTAAGATATATACATATTTTTAAAAAGTAGTAATTATATTATTTTAATTTTATTTTAATTGTACACATATTTAGGTGTGTCACGTACACTAGTTATTATTATTAGCTAGTGTAGTCAAGTTATGGTTTGAAAATTGTTTCATCACACTCTCGTGTCACACAGTAACGCTATACCTACATATATATTGTATGATGTTCAACATTTAAATTATAATCCAACATCAATTTAAAAAAGAACGCATATCAATAACTTATTGACGTAACACAAAAGTATGATAAAAGATCCCGAACGTAATTATAGAGGGTTGGGTGAGCAAGGGACATCCCACTGAAAAACATATCCTAACTCAGCCCATCTCCACCCATCCCTTTACTTCACTATTTTAATTTCTAATGCAGACAGCCAAATCAAGGTGCTTTTCAGCCTCTGGTTTCTTGCAGTTTTAGTGCACACACACACACCTAATATGCACACTTCCTTTCTCCTTGTCCTTCCTCACCATTGTCATAATATCACTATTCAAATATCATCACCACCCTTGATTATTTTCAGATAACCTTTGCCAATAATTTAGTACAAAACAAATCCCACCAAACTTATTAATTCACTCATGGTTTTAGGTTTTAGAATTTCCCAACACGACAGTGCAACAATTTTAGTTCAGGACGATCGGCTTCGCTCGGGAAGTGAAAATGGATGGAAGAAATCGATATGCATGGACGGTTAGGTTATTGGTGGCAGTACTGCGTACGTCGTAGTTTAGTGTCCACATGAATGATATTTTAGGTTATATTATCGTACTAATGCTCTATGTTCAGTTGTGTTGTTAGATTTCGGAGTTCTGAAAATGTTGAAAATAGGTTGTAATGTGTGGAAAATTCTTATTAAAATCAAGTCGGAACGAATCAAATCAATCATACAACATTTGTCGTGTAAGTGATCACTTTTGTTGAATTGTACATCAATCACTTGACAAGTAATTACACCTACTATATAACTGGTTCAAGTTTAATCAAACACGATCAAAATTAGAATTTCCCGTAATTTAGACATTGTTTTACATTGCTTTTCCTTTGACAGGGTGAAGGGGGCTGTATCCCTTGCTGTCATCCTTTCAAAATCTGTGCTCCTTTGAGGTTTTTGATGGTAGAGTCAAATATTGATTATTCAGTCATATCAATAACTTAGTATTAGTCGGTAACACACACTTGATGTGTGTGTAAATATAATAATATTTTTATTAAATTAATAATTTATAATCAAAATAAAATTGGGTAAAATAAAATAGAGAGAATAAATAGATAAAAGAAAATTCATATATAAAAAAAAATATAGATGAGTGGGATAATAAGTGGCGGGAAGTGGTTACTTCAACATGAAAAATGAAAAAATAAAATAATAAATAAATTTTAAATTAAGAATAAAATTGAATGACCAAAATTGAGAGACACTAAATTGGTGCTCTATCTTAATAATAAGGTATAGATTCTAATATTTTTTGAGCGTCCGATGGTAAATATGTAGAACCCTTACATCTTGAGTATATATTACTACATTTTAATAATTACTTATCAGTTGACTGTTGAAAATAAGTTAAGAATAGTAATTATTATTTAAAGTTTTTGCTTTTAAATTATTTAAATTAAGTTGATCTAGGGGTGTTTATAAATGTTTAAAATGGACACTTATCAGCTTAATACTGAAAATGATCTGAAAAGAGTTTTTGTTTTATAGTTTCTACTTTTGAACTGCATAAATTAAGTTGACTTAAACTATCAAAAAAAGAAAAAAAAAGTTGATTTAAACTAAAGTAATACACAATTCCCTACCAACTCCTACAACATACTGATACAATTATAAATATTAAGTTGTTTTTCAAGCACTCCAACTTTAATTTTTTTTTTTTTACTCTTTTACTTTTGTTTTCAAACATTCTAAACTTTCATTACTGCTTAACTTATAACATTTGTTGCAATTTATTCCTGCCATAGAAGCATAAGCTATTCCAAATACCATTTTTAAGCTAAAAACTATAAGCAACTCTCTACCAACTTATTACAATTTATTGATAAAATCGTAAATATTAAGTTGTAATTTCAAACACACCAATTTCAATTTTTTTTCACTGTTCGCTTTTGTGTACAAATACTCATTACTTTTACTATTGTTTAATTTATAACATCTTCTAAAATTTGTTCTACCACGAAAGTATGAGTTATTACAAACAGTCCTAAAGGACAATTTTGATGTGAGACAAGAAAAATTACCAACTGGAAAGATTGATCAACCAAAGATATGAGAAGAAGGAGATTAAAGAAAACATCAAAATATAAAATCTCTTATGGATTTGACCTTAATGTTGTAGCACAAAAATGATAAAAAATTATGTGACCTCAATCATGGATTAAAGTTTCGTTTCCAGCAAATATTTTGAATTTATAAATATTAGAAACTTTTCGAAAATATTTCAGAAACGCTATAGAAAAATCATAAAATTAAAGAAACATACATAATAGTCATAGAAAAATTTAAAATATTATCTTTTTTTTAATTCAAATATATGTAGTTTAATTTTGTATCATTTAGGCAATTAACACTATTTTTATGTAGTATAATTATGTATTTGGAGTTATTAATTGATGTAGTTGCCACTACAAAAAAACAGACCTATAGCAACGGATTTTTGCAACGGATTTCATGAAAAATTCGTTGCAAAACAGATTTGCCACGGACTTTTGCAACGGAAAATTTTCCGTTGCTATAGGTACCACTGCTATATAGCAACGGATTTTTTTGTCGTTGCAAAATATTGCCACGGACTTTTATCCGTTGCAAAATTCCGTTGCAAAAAACGTCATTTAAAAATTTGACCTTTTATATTTTGCAACGACTTTGTGATGGTATATTCGTGGCAAAGTTGATGGCAATTGCAAAATCGGATTTTATTTGCAACGTCATTCCGTTGCAAATTTTGCAATGAAATATTATGCTATAATTCGTTGCAAAATTATTTTATTTGCAACGACATTTGCAATGGGAGTCGTTGCTATATTGTAATAATTTTTTGCAACGACATTCCGTTGCAAAATTTGCAACGACATAATTTACTACAATTCGTTGCAAAATAATTTTCATTTACAACGACCAATCCATTGCAAATTTTACTACGATAATTGCAACGACAATTTCATAATTTATATTCAATAATAATATATTTAATTTAACTCTAACAAGAAAATTCAATATGACAATATATTTAAGGCAAAATACTTAAAATAAAGATAGTTCAACATTCCAATCCACAAAATAAAGTATTCAATTTAAAGCATACAAATTTAAAGAGTGGGATCAAATTCATTTTCACAATCTTGTGGAGGTGGGTGGTCGGGGGGGATATCACCAGGACTATCTTCAGATTCACTCATATCATCTTCAAGCGTAGTACCAAATTTATCGGACATGAAACTCATTATTTTCTCCATCTTTTTAGCGTTGCGCTCTATTTGTCGTTTCATGTTCTCGTTTTCACGAAACAACTTCTGTACCAACTCTGATTCACGGTGCTCCGGTATTGGAGTGAGATTGCTTGTACTAGTCGAGTTAGAACAAGTGTAAATCCTCGCCTCCGAACCTATCCCCCAAACTCGACCCTTCGTTACTCCTCCAATTGCTTCCAACCATAGTTGTTGATCGTTAACTGATGTGCTCGAAGATGACTCCGGTAGACTTTGAGAAGCAGTATTATGATCATCACTCAGCTTTTGAAATTTTTCCTATACAATTAAGAATATTATAATTTGTAAATAAATTAAATTATTTACTTTGATTTCAATGAAATAATAAAAACTTACAACTGCATCCGCCACTCTCGGACCAGCCTAATTGCCTTCTTTTATTTTTCAATACTTCTCCACCTGCTCAATAAGTGTCGGCGGGCGACCGAGTGATTCCTCCTAACAAATTTTCAAAAACAAAAAAACAAACAATAATCTTGAGTAAAAGAATCAATTATTATTTAGAAAATAAAAAAATAAATTATTTTATATCTTACCAACTTCCATTTGTGTTTTGAAAAAGAAGCAGAACCACCTCGATAAATTGTAGATGCAGATGCAATGTTTGTTTGACGATTCTTCTTATTAACTTCTGAGATGACTTTACATTTTTCATCACCCCACTCTTTCTGCAACCCTGCCCAAACTTCATCGGACATCCAACCAGCTCTCATTTTCGTCTTCCTACATCGTTACATCGCCTCTCTGATCCATTTTCCGACCCTAAAATTATAACTCTTGCGGATTTGGGTTTGAAGCATTGGATCCCACGTGTAACATTTCTACAAAATATAATACAATAATATGATAACAACACAAAAAATAATTAATATTCACATAAACTAAGAGGTAAACATATAAATCTGTATAGGCTCACCATGAGATGTCCAATTGTAGTAATCTTTCCTAAAACCTTTCCTATAAAGGTCGCATGTCACCTCCTCCGTGGATTTGTACTTATGATTTTTACATACACTACATAGACAACGAATTTTCTCCCCATCCATAAAATCATGTTTGTGTTTTTGCCCAATCTATAAACTCAGCGACCCCATCTATAAATTCTTTTGTAAGATGACGATTACCGGGTACATTATTTTCATACATCCATTTTCTCAATTCTCTCAACATATCTTGCTCTAAAATCAACAAATATTATACATATTCATTAACATACATACATACATACATACATACATACATACATACATACATAAAAAACTAAAAATTCCAAGAATAAAATGAATATATATAAATAAACTAGTAAAATTTTTGTACTAACCCTAATGTAAGTCAGCAAAATGTCCAAATATGTGACTCGTTGCACTAACGTAATATCATTAACGGTCTAATGCAAAGATTTATTAAAAAATCGGTTGTGTGGATGGAAGGAGAGAAGAGGAAGAAGTTGTTGGATGATTATAAAACGTGTGAACTAGAATGAGGGTTTTCTTATATATATTTCGGATTTTGCAACGGATTTGCAACGGACTTTGCAACGAAATAATATAACCGTTGCGAAATCCGTTGCAAAACATATAGAATTTTAAAAAGTGGGTTACAGCTGTCACAAATATATTGCAACGGACAAATCCGTTGCAAAAATCGTTGCAAATTCAACGGCTCAATAATTAATGCTTACAGCTGTATGTATGGATTGCAACGACTTCAAAGGTCGTTGCAACTCCGTTGCAAAATTATCGGCAAGTTGTGCAACGGATAATGTGCTGTCGCTAAATCCGTTGCAAATCAAAATAATTCAAATTGCAACGACACGGATTCGTTATAAATTCCATTGCAAATATTTTGCAACGGAGTTAACTAGAATCTTCGTTGCAAAGTATGCAACGAAAGACGTCCGTTGCAAAAACCGTGGCAAGTTTGCAACGAAATGTGTCGTTGCAATATTTTGCCACGACTTTTGCCACGACTTATGTTGAATGTGGGACATCTTAAAGTTGATCAAATTTTGCAACGGAATGTTGCCACGGATAGTCCGTTGCAAAATATCATTGTTAATTTGCCACAGAATTTGCAACGAAAATGTAAAAAAAAAAACAGAATCCGTTGCAAAGTCGTAACAAAGATCGTTGCAAATTTGCAATGAATTAGTCCGTTGCAAAATGTCCGTTGCTATAGCCCTTATTTTTTGTAGTGTGCTATATAAACTAAATAATAATATAATATTTATATTTAACTATGTGTTATAAAATATCTATATTAAGTTGATACATATATGTATAATATTACTAATTTAGCTTAATATTAAATTTATTATCATTAAATGAAATACTTATATATAATACAAGAATCTATATATTTGTAGCTAGAAGTATGAAATAAATATTTCGTTGAAAACTTAGGAAAAATAAAAAGTTTCTTAGGAAACTCAAAAATTTCGAAGAAAAATGAAGTGTTTCGAAGGAAACTAGATAAATTCAAAGTTATCATATATTTTTGTTTCCATAACATCGAAAAGGGAAACGTTTTCATAGTTTCGATGGAAACGCATGAAAATTTTAAACTATGACCTCAATTTTATGATGAACCATTTTTCTTGTCCCTAGTGTGGAAACGCAAATGATTCGATCACAAGATTTTCCTGTAGGATAAATAACTATTTCTTTTTATAAAAAAAAATAAAATAAAATAAAAAGTGAAATGGCAATGGTACCTAAAACAAACATTCAGAATAAAACTTATATCTTTTATAAAAGAGCTAATTATACTTAGATTCTCTATAAAAATATCAAATTATACATTTATCCCAAAACATTTGAAATTTCACTTGCACCGCTTATGAGAATTCTCTATTTATAACTGTATCTCTTTTGTTAGGATTTAAATAGAAAATGCCGTCACCAACAAATAAATAAATAAATAAATAAATACATAAACTTCTAATTTTAAGTCTCGTTTGTATTTTGTATAAATTATCAATAATACGGTTAACTTTTTCATTCATCAATAGCTACTTTTTATTCACTCACAATAATTCAAGAACAATATTTATTATCATATCACTTTTTTTACTTTATATATATATATATATATATTAAATTTGTTCATTACAAGTATAAACATATTACTATAATATTTTTGTCAACAAATTACACGGAATGCTAAATAATGGGTAAAATGAAAATTTTATACGAATTTTTCATTGAATCAGCATTTTGTTGTAATTGACATTTATAATGTTAATTTGTAACAACAAATTGTTCTAAAATATGGGTTCAATTACACGCGAATCCATAAATTAGATAGTGAGAGAAATAGAGATATTACACTTATCCCACATAGGATTATGATGGAAAAGTGCGGAGCCTTGATAAGGATATGAGGTGTATGTGGGGGTGAGTGTTTCATACTCAATGATGTTCCATATTGAAAGTTTAAGGAAAATTTAAACTCCTTATATCAAGTTCAATATTCGATATATGTTTGAAGTGTTATGGAGACTAGAGCGAACATGGGGTTGCCCCATACGCACGCCGTTGCCACCCGGCTCCGGCTCAGGCACGGGCGCGGGCGCGGGCGCGGGCACAATTGTCACAGTCTCAGTATCTATCTTTTTTGCAGCAAAAATATTTGGATTTATCTGATAAAATCCGGCGCATTTATGACTATCAAATGGTTTTAAAATCTGTTTTAAAACTCGTTTTAATGGTGCTTTAATACCAGATTTTAAACCTGGATTAAATGTTGATTTATTACAAATCTGAAACTCCCGTATTTATGTGACGGTTTCAGCTGGCTTTAATAGCGGGTTTTAATAGCGTTTAATGGCTCTTAAACTTATATTTAAAACTATTTTAAATGTTGTTAATGGCTATTTATGTCAGTCTTAATGATGGTTTAATGCTGCACTAATGATGGTAATTAATGCGGAAGTTGTAACCGCTGATAGCCTTGCCTCTATATAAGGCTGCAAGGGCTCACTTCAACAAGATAGTACAACGAAAAGAAAACGAAGGAAAACAAACAACACTTATTCCTCTCTCTTTTGCTCTCTCTTTCTCTCGGATTTCTCTCTCAACTCCGAGAGTGTTTGTCCTGCAATTTTCGAGTTTTGAGTTCAGTTTCCCAAAGGCTACTGAGTGTTGTTTCGAGGTGTTCTTCGGTAAAGTGCATACCGTTAGAACTGAAACCGTCTTATCCTGGAAGAAGTTGCGTGGTACCCATGTGCACATTTGGTTCGGGACGTATAATTTCTTCAAGGCAAGCAAATTATATCTGTGATTCGGTTTGGTGACATTATTGGACCGAGATTTGTTAGGATACAATTCTCACTGTAAGTTTTAATTTGTCGATGTAACAGTATTTCTAACTGTTTCGTATTATTTGGTTCCAACGTGTTTCTTGTGTTTTAGTTTCAAAACTGTTTGTAAAACCTGATTGTTATTGCAAAACGATACTACGATTGTCTCTGTGACAAATTGTGATTTTTCCAGCAATCTTGAAGAAATTAAAGGTTTTGAAAAATCAGGTTTTTTCGTTGGAACGGAAACAGTTTCTGTTTTGCGGTTCTTAAAAAAATTCAGATTTTGGTTTTTAAAATCTGTGATTTACTTTCGGCCATTTTATTTATTAAGAGGCAGAAAGTGAACTCGAAAACCATCGATAAAGACAAAGTCAAAGCCATTAAAAATGAGAAACCATGGTTGTGGGAGGAACTAGCAATGCTAGCACCTCAGGAGCAACTAAAAGGTATATTTCAGTACAACTCGAACTCCTTACTATCTATGAACCATTTGATTAGTTGATTGACACTGGAGCAAATATGCACGTTTGTGCTGATAAATCGCTCTTTGTGTCTTATCAAGTCATAAATGGAAGGACAGTAAGCATGGGGAATTCTAGTACAGCTGAAGTACTTGGGATAGGAAGCGTGGACTTAAAGTTTACTTCAGGGCGCATTCTGTCGTTGCAAAGAGTTCACCATGTACCTACTGTCAGGAGAAACATTATCAGTGGTTCTGTAATAGTTAGTGAGGGATATGAATTATCCTTTAAGTTTAATAAAATGATAATTCAACATTTTGGTGTTTTTGTTGGCAAAGGATATTTGTCTGATGGGTTATTCAAAATTCGAGTTGATAGCAATGATATTGCTAATTCTGATTCTATTGTTGTGAATGTCGAATCTACTTCTTTGTGGCATAGTAGATTAGGTCATTTAAATTTGGGTTCAATCAAACGAATGATGAATCTTAATTTAATACCTAGTCATGAAATTGAACGAGGTCACAAATGCGAAATTTGTGTCGAAGCTAAACAAGTTAGGAAACCCTATCATTCAGTTGAAAGGGATTCGGAAGTACTTGATTTAGTTCACACTGATATTTGTGAGTTCAATGGGATTTTGACTAGGGACCATAAAAGATATTTTATGACCTTTATAGATGATTGCAGTACATACTGTTATGTCTTTCTCATGCGTAATAAAGATGAAGTGTTAGATATATTTATTTTGTTTAAAATGAAGCAGAAACCTAAATTGGTAAGAAAGTTAAACGATTAAGGTCTGATAGAGGAGGAGAATATGAGTCGAGTAAGTTTAGTGAATTTTGTCAAATTTTGGCATAATTCATGAGGAGACTCCTCTATATTCCCCTTCGTCTAATGGAATAGCTGAACGAAAGAATAGAACCTTTAAAGACATGATTAACAGTCTTATGTTAACCTCTGGGTTACCTAAGTATTTGTGGGGAGAGGCTTTGAATACGGCTTGCCATATTTTGAATAGAGTCCCTCTGAAACGCAATACGAGTACTCCTTTCGAGTTATGGAAAGGGAGGAAGCCAAGCCTCAAATACTTTCGAGTGTGAGGGTGCCTAACAAAGGTACTGGTCCCTGAACACAAGAGAAAGAAATTGGGCCCTAAGACTGTTGATGCTGTGTTCTTGGGCTATGTGGAGACAAGTTATGCACTGAGATTGTTGGTTATTAAATCAGAAATTTCAGGCATTGAGGTCAACACAATAGTCGAATTTCGTGATGCTACTTTCCTGGAAGATGTATTTCCCATGAAAATGGAAATACCTCCTAGTGTTTCACTTGATGATTCACTTGCCTCCAATTCTATTCCTGAACATGTGGAAAAGATGACAAATGTGGGGATTAATCCTAGTAGTACTAGTTCGACTCATGAAGAGTCAGATGAACCTAAACGGAGTAAGAGAGCTAGGATCGTCAAGGATTTTGGAAGTGACTTTGTCACTTACAATATCGAGGACGAGCCTGTAACCTTCAAAGATGCTATGGCTTCTTCTGAAGTCAAGCATTGGAAGAAAGCTGTCAAAAGTGAGATGGACTCCATTGTCTCTAACGGGACATGGGTGCTAGTCAATCTCCCTCCGGGGTGTACTACAATTGGGTGTAAGTGGATCTTTAAGAAGAAACTGAAACCTGATGGGACCATTGATAAGTTTAAGGCCAGATTGGTGGCTAAGGGTTTTAAACAAAAGGAGGGAATAGACTATTTCGATACCTATTCTCCGGTAGTTCGGTTGACTACAATCCGGGTGCTTATAGCATTGGCTTCAGTGTATAATCTTCCGGTTGACTAGATGGATGTGAAAACAGCCTTCTTGTACGGTGAACTAGAGGAAGAGATATACATGGACCAGCCTGAGGGATTTGTAGCTCATGGTAACGAGCACAAGGTTTGTAAACTTGTTAAGTCTCTTTATGGACTTAAGCAAGCACCCGAACAGTGGCATGAAAAGTTTGATAAAACTATTCTTGCATTTGGCTTCATCATGAATGAGAATGACAAGTGCGTTTACTGTAAAGTTAAAGGAGATAAAATTATCATTCTATGCCTGTATGTAGATGATATTCTGTTAATAGGATCATCTTTAGACATTATTATGGAAACCAAGTCATTTTTTAAAATTAAGTTTGAAATGAAGGATATGGGTGAGGCTAATGTAATTCTTGGCATCAAGTTGATTCGGTCAACTGACGGGGTAGCTATTTCTCAATCTCACTATATTGAGAAGATAATTGAGAAATTTGGCTATCAGAACAGTAGAATTGCTAAGACACCATATGATCCTTCTGTGGCTTTATTCAAAAATGAAAGTGGTATACCTGTTGCACAACTAAGGTATTCCCAAATTATTGGGAGTTTGGAGTATCTGGCAAATGACACGAGACCAGACATTTCATTTTCTGTCTCGAAGCTGGCTAGATACACGAGTTGGCCGGACAAAACTCATTGGGGAGCTTTGAATAGGGTACTAAGGTACTTTAAGGGCACAGTGTCACTGTCCATTCATTATGGCAGATTCCCTACTGTTTTGGAAGGTTATAGTGATGCTAGTGGATAGCCAAAAATTCCAGAACTAATGGGTGTTCAGGATATGTGTTTACCTTAGGTGGGGGCGCAGTCTCCTGGAAGTCTGCAAAACAGACTTTGATAACCCGGTCTACTTTTGAAGCCGAGTTATATGCGTTGGATACGACTAGTACCGAGGCAGAATGGTTGTATGGGTTGTTACTACAACTTCCTATTGTAAGCCAGCCTCTTCCACCTATTGCTGTATATTGTGATAGTCAGACCACAATAGCAAAGGTTCGTAGTCGTAAATACAACCGAAAGACAAAAAGACACATCCAAGTTAGACTTAAGGCTATAAGGGAATTAGTGTCGGACAGAGTTATAGGCATTAACTTTGTGGGAACAAAGGACAATGTGGTTGATCCTTTGACGAAATGATTAGATCTGTCACAAGTACAAAAATCCAGATTGGGGATGGGACTGAACCCCTCAGTGATATAACTACGATAGCAACCCTTCCAAGTGGAGATCCCACAAAGAAGGTTCAATGTGGTATAAACAAGTTGCAGGGGATATCCGAGCACCTAAAAATAGACTGATACTTTGTATCTGGAGTCCGTCCCCTATAATTCTGGAAGGTGTTGTTACTGCAAGTATAGTAAGAGTTCTAACTCTAAATGGGGTCAAGTCTTTATAGACGAGATGCTAAGCAGTGCATCCCTGGAGACGCCCAACTAAGTGAATGTAGTTGTTTGGCCGCAATTAAGGAATGGGGTTATTCCTGAAAACATTCAACGAATAGGATCAGGACACATGGCCTAACGTGTCAACCCTGAAGATCAACATAAAGCCGGTGGCTTGTTGTTACTAACAGACGCTGTCACAACCACGGGCTCAAATTCAAGGCTTAGTTCCATTTGACCCGGTGACAACTGACGTTAGATTACTTAGGTAGTGGTTCAAACCGGGAGGTACCATTGCTGAAAGCAAGTCACAGAAGCTTGAGTTCAAATCTATGAATTTGTGGGGGATTGTTGTAATTGACATTTATAATGTTAATTTGTAACAACAAATTGTTCTAAAATATGGGCTCAATTACACATGAATCCATAGATTAGATGGTGAGAGAAATAAAGAGATTACACTTGTCCCACATAGGATTATGATGGGAAAGTGTGGAGCCTTGATAAGGATATAAGGTGTATGTGGGGGGGGGGTGAGTGCTTCATACTCAATGATGTCCCACATTGAAAGTTTAAGGAAAACTTAAACTCCTTATATCAAGCTCAATGTTCGATATATGTTTGAAGTGTTATGGAGACTAGAGTGAACATGGGGTTGCCCCATACGACTCCGGCTCGAACGCGGGCGCGGGCGCAATTGTCTCAGTCTCAGTATCTTTTTTTTTTGCAGCAAAAATATTTGAATTTATCTGATAAAACCCGATGCATTTATGACTATCAAATGGTTTTAAAAACTGTTTTAAAACTCATTTTAATGGTGCTTGAATACCATATTTTAAACTTGGATTAAATGCTGATTTATTACAAACCTGGTTTTAATAGCATTTAATGGCTCTTAAACCTATATTTAAAACCATTTTAAATGTCGTTAATGGCTATTTATGTCAGCCTTAATGGTAGTTTAATGCTGCACTAATGATGGTAATTAATGCGGAAGTTGTAACCGCTGATAGCCTTGCCTATATAAGGCTGCAAGGGCTCACTTCAACAAGATAGTACAACGAAAAAAAACGAAGGAAAACGAACAACACGTATTCCTCTCTTTTTTGCTCTCTCTTTCTCTCGGATTTCTCTCTCAACTCCGAGAGTATTTGTCTTGCAATTTTCGAGTTTTGAGCTCAGTTTCCCAAAGGCTACTGAGTGTTGTTTCGAGGTGTTCTTCGGTAAAGTGCATACCGTTAGAACTGAAATCGTCTTATCCTGGAAGAAGTTGTGTAGTACCCGTGTGCACATTTGGTACGGGAAGTATAATTTTTTCAAGGCAAGCAGATTATATCTGTAATTCGTTTTGGTGACATTATTGGACCAAGATTTGTTACGATACAATTCTCACTGTAAGTTTTAATTTATCGCTGTAACAGTATTTCTAACTGTTTCGTATTATTTGGTTCCAACGTGTTTTTTGTGTTTTGGTTGCAAAACTGTTTGTAAAACCTGGTTGTTATTTCAAAACAATATTACGATTGTCTCTGTGACAAATTGTGATTTTTCCAACACATTTTTCATCCAAATCCCAACAAAAGGGATAAAACTGCAAATAAATAATTTTTGAAGGAAGTGTAAGTATAATTTAAAAAAAATTGTGAAAAAAAATATAATTTTATATTTTTAGACAATGTATTATATACAATTTAATCTATTTTTAATCTAATTAAAAACTCTGTTTGTGAGTCAAACAGAAGAAGCAGCGGGAGAGAGAGAAGAGAGAGAGAGAGATGGAAAAAAGGCGGCAGGAGAGACTGTTTTGGAACTTGAACCACCTTACCTCCAGCTTTGTCCACCCCACCCCCACCCCACCCCACCCCACCCAATCTCCTTCTCTATTTATGCATTGTGAACCTCATTTCCTGATGGTTGTGGGGATTTCTATCAGATTGGTGGCGGTAATCCCTCCAACCCCACCTCTTTTTTTCCACCAATATTCCAGAACTTCTCTGATTCTTGCTAGATCACTTGTGCTCACAAAATGAAGGTAATAACCCCTCATCCTTTGGCAATTTAGTTATACCTTTAATTGTATGTATAAATTTTGGAGTTTGATGGGTTGTTGTTTATGACTGTTGATTTAGATCTTTAATTGGATGCGAAACAAACGTAATGCGAAGGAAAGTTTCAATCACAAGCCAAATCCACAATCAGTGCCTCGTAAGTCTGTGTTAATTTGCTGTTCTACGTATAATTTAGTGCGATTGTATTTTTCAGTATACGTACGTATGAGCGTGTATGTATCTGTATGCGTGTGCAAGTCTTGGTAAAGATTTAAAGGGTGTTTGATGAGCTTAGAAGCTGTCAAGTATCTCATAATGTTCGGTAAGTTTTTCAGAAATTGAATTGTGGGGGTGAAAATAAGACGTTAGGAGCTTGTAATGAGTTAATTTGATTTTGATCGTATTAATTATATTACGGTTACTGACATCTTATAAGTTCTATCATTTTATTTTATGATTTATCTAAGTATTTTAAAGTCGAATACGATCTAAAAATCTTGGGAGCTCCAAATAGCATCATGAGTTTATTCTAAATAAGTTTAAGGGAACACCCTCTTGATCTTCTTTCTGTTCTGCAATTATAAGAGTCAGTGGATTAACTATATTCGTCGAAAGTTTCGGACATATAATGGTGGAGTTTGTATCATACTTTATCACTATTGTTTTCAGCAACACTCCAGTAGTATTTCTAACTCTCGTCTGCGTAGATGCCTGCATTTACCTGTCAATATGGTTTTACCTGTGGATGCCTGCAGTTTAACTGTAAGTGACGAAAGATTGAATAATGCTTACGTTCTCAACTCATCATCTGTACAGATCATATGATGCACCAACCCTGCAAAGAAGAATTCTCTGATTGGCCAAATGCTTTACTTACAATTGGGACATTTGGAAATAACAATCTCAAACATTCAGACAAGTGTGGCATCCAAGGGCCGTTACACTCCGGTCAAGATCATCTTGAACCAAAGGACTTGGAAGAAGTTGATAAAGAGTTGATACGGTTACTGAATAAGCATATTTCTCTTTATTCTAGTTTATCAGATGAATCAGAAAAGCATAATAATTTGTCGGTAGAAAAATTCTTGAACTGCTTGGAGGAAGATGAGAAAAAGGAAGACGAGTTGATGTCAGAAAAGAAAGGCGCTCGTCTCCAGAGGAGCACCAGTTTAGTCCAAAGGGGAGGGAAAGATATTCGGTTTGATAACAAAAGAAAAGGCATCAGCAAGAAATCGTTGTCGTTTCTCCTCAAGAAGGCGTTCGTGTGCAGAGGAGGATTTGTGCCAAATCCCATGTTAAGGGATCCGCTTCCAGATCCTAAATTGGATAACTCAAGAATGGGGAAGGTTTGTGTTTACATGCTAGCATTTAGGACAGGAAACGACTAACCTATATTCTATTCTAGATGCTAAAATATTAGTAGAGGTTTAAGGAAACTGTGGTCTTTTTCGTTTACTGCAGATATTGAGGGCTATGCTGCACAAGAAGATATATCCTCAACGGCCTACTCCAAAGACTGCTTCAAAGAAATACTTGGACATGGCTGAGACTGATAGCGATGACGAACAGTGTGAAGAGGCCAGCCGTACTAGTAAATGGGTCAAAACAGACTCGGAATGTGAGTGTGCACCATACTTAGTGTCTTCTCAAGATTGCAGCTATATACAAGTTTATATTTCCATTTATGCATAAAATCTGCATGCAAGGGAACTATAAATAAACCTTGATGTATGTTAAATATGTGATTTTTCTGGTTGCAGATATTGTTCTAGAGATATGATTTGTCTTCTCCACCAGCTATGAATTCAGGGTAACGACATACTTCAAACCCCTTTTCGAGGTTTCTTTCTTATTGTAGATCGTGTTTGCCATCGGTATAGGCATACACTGACCAAGTGCATATTAGGAAAAATACAGGTATTCAGGACAAATAACTTGCAATTCAAGATATCGAGTGATTTGACGATGTGAACATTTGTCTTCTCTTCTTTTACTCGGATCAGCGATACGAGGCCAAACGGAGCTATCGCCTAAATGTTAAATTGAGGACTAATAACACTGTTTGGAGGGTATTGGGCATATTTTTGCCATGGCTTCTTGTGCATGTTGCACAATAAAATCTCATTTTTGCCATGGTTGGGAGATCATTTGTATGTAAATCTTCCAATTTCTTCTTCAGATAAATTATTTGGAGATAAAAAGGGGCATACATACAAGTTTAGTTCTCAACTGATTTTGCTCTATCCTTTCTGTTTGGTTGCTTTATTTTTCTCCAATCGTTTTGTGACATGAATGACTGAATTCTTGGCTGCAAGATGCAAGCCAGATATGCATCTCTGTTCTTCAGCCTCTACATATACAATTCAAGCACTCGAGAGTAGTGACTTTCCAGTTTCCTGCACAAATATTTTCTATAGCTGAAGGGATCAACCCACATTAACAAGTTTCATGGCCATTGTAAAATTATTAATAGCAAATCTAACATTGTCGTGATCATTCAGCCACGCATGTCACTGATCTGTAACTAGTGACACATGAATCGAATCTGAAGACATGCTTCTTTAATTTACTGCATGAACTACCATAATTCTGTCGAATAAAACATTCAGAGTTGCAATCACAGCGTAACATAACGAGGACTAATCCTGTAATCCGAAGCAAAACAGAAAAAAAAGAACAGTTCCCAGGAACAAGGGATGGATGAACCTATCAGAAATCAACCTTTTCCAGAGTCCAATTGGTGCCTGCGCAGATATTCTTATTGATATGTACAATGAACCCTCTTCAAGTTGAAGAGGAAAATTCTTGTTTCAGTAAATAAAAAGAACTCGACAATCCACTATTCGAGCAACCAAAAGAAGAACCAAGGTAAAAAGTAAAAACAACAGCAATAAACTTCTTATTATCATCCTTCCAGATATTCAAGCCTGAAAAAGTCTCTTCACAAGTCCTTGCACAGAACCTCCCATCCCAGCTCCCACTGCTTCAGCCAAATACTTTGCCTGCAATTTTCATGTCTCATAAGTTTTAACGACGATATTTAAGCATTGAAACACATATAGTGGTAAAAGAAAAAATCTTATATGGCTTAGTACTCTTACAGCTCCTCTTGCCTTTTTAGTATATGTCAAGCTTCCAGTTTTTTTCTTTCTATTTTGTCTTTTCTTGAAAACGAACAAACATGAAATGCAAGTCATTTTTAGGTTAAGAAAGTTAAGTCCCCTGATCCTTATCTCAAAAGTCCTCCTTGTAAGGGTAGTTAAGCATATGCCCAAAGTTGACCAGGAATAGTTGCAGATTATGATTCAATCATATACCAGAATTCCTGACTTATAAAATATAGAACAGAAGGATGGAGAAGGACAGAAAAATAGAATCGTTTGCATGAAATTTGGAGCTTATTTTCTACAAAGCACACTAGAAATCCGTCAATTACCTTAGCCAGTGGTCGTTGTTTGCAAGTAACATGATATGATCTTTATTCAGGAATTTGAGTGCCCAATTCTGTTCTTTTTTTTTTTTTTTTTTTGGTTGCACTATGACATTATGGCACCGGTGTGTGTGTGTGTGTGTGTGTATAAATGTAGATATCGACACAAAACCAGAATAGGGGGTAAAAACAGATGGAAACAGAAGAATTTATGCAAAAGAGATAGAAAAATTCTTTAAAGGATTAAATCACTCAGCTCAAAGGCCAGCATGGTTACCTCTTTAACTGTCTTTTGTATATCAAAAGCATCGCTAACTCTTTCATCCAAGAATGCCCATGTATCCTGAAAATCTTTTAACAGAAAGCATGCAAATTAAACGAGGTTAAGTGGATAAGATATTTGCATTTCCGATTTTAATGACATTTTCAGGCAGACAGGTTTAGAATGCATTACAAAGTAAACCGGAATTCTAATGACACTAAAGGAAAGGACACAGAACAGTAAAGAATTAACACGAACATCCTTGAGGTGTTAAACACAAATTAGACAAATAAGAAAGCTCAATGTCAAATTCTTATAAAGGCAAGAAATCAGACTAAATATATTCTAACTTTAGAATTAGACACTGCAATGGCTAGTTGCTGCAAGAGCGAGTATGACCAGGAACTAGTATGTGATACAAGGTTCAAAAGATAGAAAGGCAGTTACGAACCTGGGGAAGTATCAGATAGCATGTACAGTTCAGTTGTAGAGTATATTCCACCAAGGACTGTGCGCTTCACATACCAATCAAAATCAGTGGCCTCATCACCAGCAGCATGCCAAATCTCATCAACAAGCATTGCTCTTTGCTTGAAGCTTGTTGAAATATTTGAAGGTTGCGCCTACAATTCATCATAACAAAAATTTATTTGGCAACGAACCTAACTAATAAATCTAAGGAACATGTAATTGAAAAAGTTACCTGTATGCTAAGTGCTTGAGGCCATTTTGAAATGTAAGGAGCCTGCATTTCTAAGCGAATTCTGACAAGCTTGGCCACACGCTGACTTGGAATTAAGTTTTTCAAATCCTCTTTCATGTCAATTATGTCAATTAACCTTTGCAGACAATCATCCATGAAAAACTGAACCAAACAAATGAAGAACTGGATGAAAGAGCATTATAAAAGCCTAGTTACAGGCGGCATATATCAACGACATTATACTAAAGGAACAATTATGTCCTCAACAACCTAATGACTTACAAGAACTAAGTATGAAAACAATCATCCAAGAAAACAAGGGGCAACGCCATGAAATAGCAGAATTTGCACATTGACACTGGTGCACATACTAAATATATATTCGGATATTTCAAATTGCAATGTCACTTGATAAACAGAAAACCAAAAGTAGCAATCAGAAAACATCTTGACCAATTGATGCTATCCAATATCCATCTGCAGAAGGATAGCAATGCATATAAAAACGAAATAGAACTCAGAAAAGTATAACTGTTTAGAACACCCAAATACAAAACAAATGATTACAGAAAATAATGCACAGATCCTCACCTCTTTGTTTTCAAGAAAGGTATCACTACAAAGTAGTAGTCCCTAGATCAACGTGTGGTTCTGATTCTTTTACCAATTAGTTAATTTGATATCTTGGGCTCGTTAATTAAACAAGTCAGCTAAGTTGGTAATGCAAAACGAAATAGTCCAACATTCTGGTTGAAAGTTCCTTTTTGTTTATCGTCATACCTTCAAAGCAAAACAAGGACAAAGGTGAAAATTCATACCTCTACTAGTGCAGCTTCTTTTCGAGGAAAAGATCCAACAATAGATGGAGATACACCAACCTCCCTTGCTCCTGCAATCATGGCAGCCTCACCCCATCCTAACCTAATCTGGCCAATGAAATTCCACAACCATCACAATCTAGCAGCAAGTAGCTCCAGTCTACTTTGACTATCAAATTACCAGGAAGAATTTAAATAAAAATATCATCCGCCCACCACACCCACACATACTCCGAATAAAATGAAACGGACTATGGATTTGATTAAACAGTACTACGAATCCAACTTTTGAATTTTCATGGTGTATCAAGTATTAGAAAATGGCTTCCATGAGCCCCAAAAACGGATGGAAATCAGAACGTGTTTAGAATGTTTTGAAGGAATAGAAATGAGAGTGCAAATAGAATTGAAAATGGCTCCACCTGATTCGAGTTCGTTTTTCCCCAATCGATTAAAAGGCTACAAATCCACAGTACCACTATTCACCATTATTACGTACAGAATAACAAATCCTTATACATTCAGAACTCATAACCTCCCACAAACGCAAAAGTGCATACGATTGAACGCAATTACTAGAAGTTATGGGGAAGAACGGACCACGTGGCGGAGGGAGGCCTGAAGAACACGCGCCTGTTCTTCTTGCCAGTGAGCTTTGGGGCGAGCCGTGGCTCTAGGCTTCCCCCCTTCCCTAGATGACGATGAACTGGAAGAGTCGAACTGGTGCGGCTTATGATTTTGAGCTTTCTCAGAGGCGGCGGAGGCCGAAAACGCCGCCGAGTGAATGATTGGAGCTGAGCAACGAATAGGAGATGCTTGGCCAGGACAATGACCGGTGCGCCGGCACAAGGCGGGTAGCAGCCGTCTCGCCGCCGATCGATACATTCCGACGAAACCGAACTACGGAAGGTAGAATTGAATAGTGATACAGTATGGTTTGTTCGAGACTTTCGAGTGATTAGTTGTGGGATTTTGTCAGCCACGTACCCACCCGTATACTCTAATTATTAAGGTACACCTCCATTTACATTCTTATTTAATAAAAGGGTAAATTACAACTAAATTTCTTGACACGTGATATAATTATAAATACTCATTCGTTATTTTAAAAATTATAAATATTTTTTTGATGTTTGTAATCGTTTAACAAATAACTCATTTACATTCATTTTTATGAGTGAATTGACCAAAATGCTCTTATTTATTTTATTTAATTTTTAAAATTTTTTGAATTTTTTTAGACTACAATGCACAGGGAGATGTTCTTAAATTTTTTACACAGTGTAGTTAATAATTCAATTTACCTTGACTGATTTTTCTATAATTTAACAAAAAATTCAAGGGCAAAATAGTCAATTTCAAGCCTTTGGTTGAAAAGTACAAACCTTAGGGGAGTATTTGTAATTTTTCAAACAACGAGGGGGTATTTGTAATTATGTCAAACCTCAGGGGAGGTAGATATAATTTACCCTTAATAAAAACAAATTATTTACTTTTAGAACTTCGTCATTGTGTTTGTTTTTATTTTGGGGAAATTACAACCACCTCCTCTGAGGTCTGGGATAATTACAAATACCCCCTTATTGTTTAAAAAATTACAAATACCCCTCGAGGTTTGTAATTTTTAACCAAAAGCCTAAAATTGATCACTTTGCCCTCGGACTTTTTATTAAAATTGTAGACTAATCAATCGAGACAAATTGCATTGTTGCTCATCTGTGTAAAAAAATTTAAAAAATATCTCCCTGTGTATTGTAGTCCAAAGAAATTTTAAGAATTAAACAAAAAATAATTCAGTGCATAAGAGCACTTTGGTCAGTTCACCCATAAAAATAGAAATGAGTTATTTGTTAGACAGTTACAAACCTTAAGGATGGTATTTGTAATTTTTCAAACTACAATGGAATATTTGTAATTATGTCAAACCTCATGAGAGGTAGCTATAATTTACCCTTTTATTTTTGGAGTGTGGTGTTTTGTTTGGGTTATTTTTATTTTAGTTTCTATAGTTTTAATTAATTTTCAAAAATATCCAAAAAAAAATATTTTAATCTCATCCTTCCAGTGAAATTTCAATCAGTTTTTCGATTAAAAATTGCACTTTGTCAAAAGTGCTCTAAAAAATTTTGGTAAAATATGTAGAATTGTAAAAGCATCCCTCTATTTTGAAAATTAATTTCAATTTAATTCTTAACGATCTTTGAAATTTAACTGTTTGAAAGCTACTACTGACGGATGAAATTTGGTCTTTCGCTACACATACTCCCTTATAAATATATGGTGCATTTAGAAACAAAATGCAATGACCAAATTTGATAAAAGTAAAAAATATTCGGCAAGAGGTTTGTAAGTGTTCAATAGCAGCCAACTTATATTCTTTTTAACTATTTCACATAAAAATTGTCATTAATCACGTATTATTTCCAACCAATTACTGTTTTATATATATTGATCATGCCTTCTTTAAATTCAACCAACAACAACAACATCAACGGAGCAACAATAAAAAATATACAAGATATGTAATAAAATATACTATGCTATAATTTACACACCATAATTTTTTCTATTTTTTTTATAGAAATAAAGGAAAGTACAAAAATACTCTTCAAGTGAAAGGAAAATTGGTTGGAATTCCATCAATAAGACGAAACTGAAAAAAAAAATGGATGATTTTGAGAATTGATTAAAAACATAAGGACTGAAATAAAAATAATCTTGTTTTGTTTTGTGTAGATAGAAAGAGAAAAATATAGATAAGTAAGTATATATTAGAAATAATGTGTATGTTTAAATATATTTTTTGAAGATAACTTAAAATAAATGTTGTACGTTTGATTTTGTTTCTTGGGAGATAAAATCACTATTCATTATCAAATCACATCTCTTATATATATGGATTTATAATTGTATAAATATGCATATATATATATACATATATTGTTTTCATTTTATTTTTTGGGAAACAAAATTTATTGTTCATTGTCAAATTATATCTTTTTATATGTATTTATAATTGTATAGCATGCATATATATATATATATATATATATTGCTTGAGAAACATGCCACAATGAGCTAAAACGTCTAATTAAGATGTCTCAGACCAAGCACAAATATGAGCATATTTCAGGCCATTTCGAGATAGCCCGAAAATAAAAATGAACATAGTGCATGTTTTTTTACAATCTTTTTAACGTTACCGTATTTTTGTATCTTTTCATACTTATTATATGTAGTTGCAGTGACACATTGTGTGTACGTGCGTATCTTCCTAATTATTCATTTATATTTTTTTGGACCAACCCCTGATTTAGAGGATTCGTCTGGTGCAAGCCTGGATTTTTGAGTAATTAATATCCACTCAATTCATGGTGAATTACTCAAGATGCACAGTGAGCTGAGCTGGGCCAACCCAGCCCAGAACCGCATTAATCCAATAAAAAAATGAGTTGGTTTAGCCCAGGCCCGCTTGGGACCGGTCCAGCCCAGCGACCCAGGACCACCTAGTCCTAGTCCGGACTTGGATCGGGCCTACTGCGCTGGGTTAGTGGTCAGCCCAATTGGGCTATTTTTTTTTAATAATTCATGATAATTTTTATTTCATTCTTTTAAGTTGATATTACTAGGTTTATTAAACTTTTCAAACTATAAAACTTATGTTTTTATTGTGCTACTTCAATATTTTTCGTATATTAATTCATTAATACACCTTATTTTTTTTAAAGTTTATTTTAAGTGTTGTTTTTATTGTTATTATTTAAGTTTCTCATTGTAAATTTCTTAGTCAATTTTTTATTTAAGTTCTTTGTTATTTTTACTTATTTTTTTCTAGTTATAAGTTTTATTATAATTTTTTGTTAGATTTAATTTACTATTTATCTATTCATAAGGCAACCATAAATTTAAGTAATTGTTCAAAATAAAATCTCAAATTTATTAAATGGAATATAAAAATTTATATGTATAATTGAAAAAGGAAAATAAATACATAAAAAATAAATACCAGCCCATTATTATTATTATTATTATTATATACATATATATTTAAAATAAGTTTAAGTTTGGGCTCAACCCAAACTAGAAAAAAAAAAATTAAATAGGCCCAATCGGTCTTGGGTCGGTCCTGGGCTGGTTCGGTCCTGTGTCGGGCTTCAAACAAGCTGGTTCATGAGCTGGACCTGAGTTTAAAAATGAACTCAATTCGGACCCATTTAAAGGCTCGGGACCACACCAAGACCGATCATAAATAATAATGGGCTGGTCCTGGACTGGATTTTTTCGGATTGATCCGTGCCGATCCTGAGCTGACCCAACCCACTGTACACCTTGATGAATTACTAATCCGGCTCAGCCCATACAACCATTATACAACTATTTTTGTTTTATCATTTATCGATTATTATAATTTACTTCCAAGTGAAAATTTCTCGTGCCAGTAGATGCAATTTCACATTTAGGTATGTCTTTTTGTTGATCGCATGGGCTCAAAGTTATGACTAGATAACTTTATCCATAAAATTAAGGGTAAATTATAGCTAGCTCCATAAGGTTTGGCGTCATTACAAATATCTTCTCGTTATTTGAGAAATTATAAATATCTTCCTGAGGTTTGTAATCGTCTAACAAATAACTCATTTTCATCCATTTTTATTCGTGAACTGACCAAAATGCCCTTATGCAAACTCAATTATTCTTAGTTTTTTTATGCGTGAGCAGTGAGAGATTCTTATGTTTTTCACAGATGAGCAATAATACAATTTGTCTCGATTGATTTTTCTACAATTTTAACTAAAAATTCAAGGGCAAAATGATCAATTTCAAGCCTTTGGTTAAGAATTCAAACCTCATGGGGTATTCGTAATTAGGGTTAAATACACTTTGCCCCCCTGAATTATCCTCAATGTAACATTTACCTCCCCCCCCCCCTAAACTATCAAATGTAACGATTACCCCCTTGATTGGACAAAATTGCCCACACTTGAATAACTATATTATTCTCAATATATTTTAGTATTTTGCACATTAACTCATCAAAAAATTATTTTTTAACTACAAAGAATTTTTAATAAGTGAAGAATTTAAATTAAAAACGGTGTTATAAGTTAATATATATGATAGATACAGAACAAATATATACAAAAAACTTAACTTAAAGTTATTTTTCTTTTTCTTTTTTTCATTTAAACTAGTAATGAATGATTATAATAAATACACAAAAATCTTTCATGTAAAAAAATTTATTAACTAGGTAATAAACTAAGTTATTAACCATTTAAATTTTTTCGATAAAAATGAGTTATTACATATCCTTTTTTTAAATGTATTTTTATTAAAAATATGATAAAATTAAATTTATTCAATTTTTCTTCTAAAAGTGTTTAACTTTTGGTTAAGTATATATATATTGTCAATTTCTTTTCCAAAAGTATATATGAGTTGTTGGATATTATATTTGTTGTGTATCTATTATATATATTATTTATTGCTCCATTTTTAATTTAAATTCTTCACTTATTAAAAATTTTTGTTAGTTAGAAAATAACTTGGTTATGATTTAATATGCAAAATACTATAATTATTCAAGGTATGAGGGGCAATTTTGTCCAATCAGGAGGGTAAGTGTTACATTTGTTAGTTTAGGGGGTAAATGTTACTACATGAATAGTTCATGGGAGCAAAGTGTATTTAGCTCTTGTAATTATGTCAAACCTCAAAAGATATAAATGTAATTTATCTTAAAATTAATTAACATCAAGAGTTTTTTTCTTTTGTTTTTTTTTAACCTCAAGATTTGATAGTATCTTATGATTACTTATATATGACCTTTTTTATAGAAATAAACAAATTATTCTTGAAAACAAAAACATTTATGTTTTAGTATCAATGTAAAACCAAGTTCATGTCCATCTCAAGTCCCTATCCCGTCAAATTTCTTTCCATATCAATTTATGTTAAAAGAAGAAACTTTCCATATTAATTCCTTTATAAATTATCTAATTTATACATGTAAACATCACACTCTCTCTCTCTCTCTCTCTCTCTCATTCTTTAACCCCAAGTAACTCTATATCCGACTCCTCCTACACATACAGAAATCCTCGTCAACCACTTCTTCTCCCTCTATATATATTACACACCCCTACCCTACAACCTTTTCAAGGTTGATTTCTCTTTCTACACAAAAAACATGAATCACTACATCTACTTAGCCCCACCCCCCTCGCTTCTCCCTCCCGGCCGTATTGTCGTAGCACCACCACAACCATGTGCAATTCGCTCTCTTCCATATTTCTACTCCGTCAATTTTCACGGCGAACTCATTCAAGTCACCGTTGCCAAGAAAGCGGCCCATATTCATCAATGGATATCCAGCATTTGCCATATTCATCACCCTTATCTTCATCGTAAACTCCTCGTTGGTCTCGACACCGAGTGGCTTCCCAACTTTGCTCCCGGTGATGACCACCCGATCGCCATTCTCCAACTTTGCATCGGCCGCCATTGCCTCATCGTCCAACTTCTCCACGCCGATTGCATTCCACCCATTCTCCACGCGTTCTTGGCCGATCCTCGGCACACGTTCTGCGGCATTGGCGTCCAAGAAGACGTCAAGAAATTGTATGATCATCACGGCTTGCGTGTGGGGAGCACTGTTGATCTCAATGATTTGACTAGATTGGCCAGTGGAGAGGATGCGAACGAGTACCGGTATATGGGATTGAAGAGGATGGCATTAGCGGTTCTTGGCAAGGAAATGACGAAGCCCAAGCAAGTTACGCTTAGCAAATGGGATTCCCTTGATCTAAATTTTGATCAAGTCGAATATGCAGTTATTGACGCATTTGTTTCATTTCGAATTGCTTTTGCACTTTGTTCATGGATTGTCAATTGACAGAAATTCTTCACCGAAGAATTATATGTTGTAAGAAATGTGTTTCTTGATTTCATCACAGGTTTTGATTGTAATAGAATTTGGTACTTAGTGTTAATATTGACCCATGGAATTTTCTTGAAATTTTTTTAGATATTTGAATGCTTTTGTTTCATCAGTCTCAGTAATACTTGATTTCATGGCCAAAACTGGTAAAGAAGCAAAAAAACTCCTTCCTTATATTTAATGATCTCAAATTAATGAACTGGCAGAGTATATGTTTAATAAAAAAGTAGCTGTATGCCAAGTGCTTGAGGCCACTTTGAAATGTAGGGAGCCTCAATTTCTAAGCTGACTAGGGATTAAGTTTTTCATCCATGAAAAACTAAACCAAACAAATCAAGAATTGGATGAAAGAGCATTATAGCAGTCTAGTTACAGGCAGCATATATATACTCAACAGATTACTGACTTGCAACAATTGAGTGAGAAAACAAAAATCCAAGAAAACAAGGGGCAACAAACGCCATGAAATAGCAGAATTTGCAGAGTGACACTGGTGCACATGCTGCATATATATACAAATATTTCGAATTGCAATGACATTTGATCAAAAGAAAGCTTCTTGACCAATTGATGCTATCCAATATCCATCTGCAGAAGGATAAGCAATGCATATAAACACGAAATAGAACACTGTCATGATCAGAGAAGTATATTTGTTTAGAACAGCTAAATACAGAACAAATGGTTGCAGAAAATAAATGCACAGATCCTCACCTCTTTGTATTCAAGAAAGGTATCACTACAAAGTAGTAGTCCCTACATTAACGTGTGGTTCTGATTCTTTTTACCAACTAGTTAATTTGATATCTTGGGCTCGTTAATTAAACAAGTTAGCCAAGTTGATGATGCATAACGAAAAGATAGTCCAACATTCTGGCTCAAAGTTCCTTTTTGTTTATCGTCATACCTTGAAAGCAAAACAAGGACAAAGGTGAAAATTCATACCTCTACTAGTGCAGCTTCTTCGAGGAACAGATCTAACAATAGATGGAGATACACCAACCTCCCTTGCAAATAGAAATGAGAGTGCAAATAGAATTGAAAATGGTTCCGCCTGATTCGAATTCGTTTTTCCCCAACTGGATTAAAAGTTCAAAATCCACAGTAGCACTATTCACCATTATTACGTACAGAATAACAAATCCATACACGTTCGGAACTCATAACCTCGCACAAACGCAAAAGTGCATATGTTTCAATGAAATTACCAATAAAGAAACAGAAAAAAGAAAAAAAGGCAGAAGATAAGGGGAAGAGCGGAGTGGAGGGAGGCCTGAATCACACGCGCCTGTTCTTCCTGCCAGTGAGCTCGGGGCTAGCCATGGCTGTAGGCTTCCCCCCTTCTCTAGATGACGATGAACTGGAAGAGTCGAACTGGCGCGGCTCATAATTTTGAGCTTTCTCAGAGGCAGCGGAGGCCGGAAACGCCGCCGAATGAATGATTGGAGCTGAGCAACGAATAGGAGGTGCTTGGCCTGGACAGTTACCGGTGCGTCGGCACAACGGCGGTAGCCGTCTCGCCGCCGAGCGATACATTCCGACGAAACCGAACTATAGTAGGCAGAGCTTGGATTGAATGGTGCGATTGGTAGTGGGATTTTCTTCAGCTACGTACCCACTTCTCTCTAATTTTTATATGGTACACCTCAATTTAACACCAAAGTTTATTAACCATATATATTACATTAATATATATATATTTTTTTACAATAACATTATTCATATGATCTTTTATGGAAATTATTAAATATTTACATTTTTATCTATCTCACTATCTATCTATTCTATTCAATTATAAAAGTACGAATGAATTTAAAAGTTTCTTTCAATTGTTACAAAAGTATTCGTATAATTATGTTAATTTGAGTGACATGTACGTAAATTAATATTATTCTAACTTAATTTGAATAATATTTTGAATTAATAAACATATTAATTCAAAACATTGACCTTAGACAATTCTATAACAAAGTTATTAAAACACTACAGAAAAATAATTAATTACTACTGGCTGCAATAAAAGTAATAATAATTTGGACGTACAACCAAAGTTTCTGACATGCAGGGGATGTCAATTCACTCGAAAAATATTTGCGATGGGACCGAAATGGCCGTTGGAAAATTTTGGGACGGTCTACCATGCACCGTCACACATTAAAGCGCGAACTAGTTAATTTGTTCATTGTGATGGATATTGCAACGGAAGCAAGTTTACTTATATAGATAATTTTGCACTCATTTTGCGACGGGCTATCATCACAATCCTGCCCATTTTAATGATGGTGGCACGACTGTTTACAGATGACATTTTACGTTGGATCAGTCGCAAACATACGATGAATTTTGAGACGATGTATTACACAAGCATTCGCAGTCTAACCAAACTTTATTTTTGAAAACACACTCAAATAAAACAAAAAACACATTTATTTACCATGTACATTACATTAATATTGAGTTTTTTTTATTACATATATTTGCTATAGAAATTATTAAATATTTACATTCTTATTTAATAAAAATAATTATTCACTTTTAGAATACGCGTCGTAATCATGTTTCTCTGTGTTTTTAGGACTTTTTTAGGTTACGCATGTAATACCATATTCGTATTTATGTGTTTATCCACCCAGATAGTTTTGCATACTTGTTATAATTAAGATAGTTTTGCATACTTGTTATAATTAGGGTAAATTATAATTACCTCTCCTAAGATTTGACATAATTATAAATATTTTTTCGTTGTTTGAAAAATAACAAATACCCCATGAGGTTTGTAATCATCCAACAAATAACCTATTTTCATCCATTTTTATGCACTAAATTAATTTTTATTTAATTCTTAAAAAAATTGGACTATAATGCACAGGGAGACGTTTCTTAAATTTTTTGCACAGAGGAGCAATAATGCGATTTGTCTCGGTTGATTTTTCTACCATTTTAATAAAAAGTTCAAGGGCAAAATGGTCAATTTCAGACCTTTGATTAAAAATTACAAACCTCACGGGGGGGGGTATTTGTAATTTTTCAAACAACGAGAGAGTATTTATAATTATGTCAAATCTCAAGAGATGTGGGTGTAGTTTACTCTTATAATTATATTCTCGCTCGTATAGAAGTCAACACATTCAAGGTATATATGTTGGTATGTAGAATTGAAATTAAAGTAGAAATGGAATAATGATAAGAATTATGAATCACATCTTAATAGAATTTTTATGATTAGTATACATAATAAATTAGAACGAAATAGAATCGTTATTTCTTTAGGTAATTCCATTCACATAATTGAGAATTATAAAATAATAATGAGTAATGGAATAAATTAGTTTTATTATAAATTGATCAATGGGAACAAAAGCACGTGCGAGACACATGTTTTTTTCTAACAATATTTACAAACTCCAGTAATTGAAGGATCAAAATAATAAAAATATAAAAAATTACAAGACCTATTTGCTAGTTTAAAAAGTACTGACTAATTGATGTTAGTCATTAACATGCTTTGGAACTGAGCAGTTTGATTGCACGTCGACGCCTTGTCCAACATGGGATGTAAGATCTTTGGGTTAAATGCAATTTGTCCACCTGTGTTAATTAAAAAGAGCAATTACCCCCTGTGAAAAAATAATTAGTAATTTATCCCCTTGTGTTATTCAAAATGCAGCAAACAACCCCCTCACAGGGGGTTTTTTGCTCCATTTTTAGGGAGTTTTTTGCTCCATTTTTTAAAACACAGCGGGTAAATTACTATTTATTTTTTCACAGGAGTTTTTTTACACATTTTGTATATCACAATGGGTAATTGTATTTTTCCCTAAGATCTTTCGCGGTTGAAAATACTCATTTTCTTCGGTGGAATGAAATTTATTTTATATATAGTAAATATGTACTTATTTTTTCCAATATTATATATTAAATAAATTAATCTGTATAAAGTTTTATATAAAAATAAAAAAAAATGAAAATCTCAAATATAAATCTTCATGATATTGGTCCCATTTATATTTTAATTACAAATAATAATAATAATAATAATAATAATAATAATAATAATAATAATATTATGTGTACCGCTAAAGCGATATACTTACAATTCTATGATTGGTCGCTAGTTTAAGTAGCGACCAGTAATTTTCTTTTAATTAAAAAAATGACGTGCGATTAGGGGTCGCTACCTTGTTGCATATTGAGGTCTCGACCTAAGTCGCCCACGACAATTTTTTTTTTTTTTAAAAAAAGTTTGTTAATTTGTACTTAATCATAAATTTATTTAAATATTTTTATTAATTTACTAATTATAATTAAGTTAATTAATATTTTTAAATTTTTTGTAGAATTTCAGTATAAAATAAAAATATTATACTTTAAGATAATTCAAAAAATTTATAATTAGAATTAATATATTAAAAAATTAGATAAAAATGTATATATTCAAATATTATGTATATTATTTTGTTGTCTACGACCCCGCCTTTGGACATTACTTTGACTCGAAGGACCTTGGGTTGGTTGTGATTGACTGCGAATCTGTTGACTTGCACAAACTTGTGGTCAATTGATTTTATTAGGAATGTGCGTACTTTGACGTCGATCCGAACAAGTTGAGGTACAAAGAGTATCGTCGTGGACCAACTGAAAATCTAGAATATCCCAATACTCTTCCACCATTATCCGTTGGAAAGAAATAGAATATGTCATTTGGTAAGGCATTAAAGCATAATTATATTTTTTTGCATTCCACACTTTTAATATTACATACTTATATTGTTTTCGATTCACTTTAACTTGATCAGATGAAAAGACGACAACGTAAACATCAACGATAAAGGCGTAACTATTGGAACCGATGAGTATTATTATTTTTTTCAATTAAAATATAAATGGGCCCACGATATTGCCCAGGGCACAGAAACTGCATGACGGCGTGCATGACATGGATATAGCCTTACAATCCTTTCTTACTGAAATTAGGACATCAATTTTTATTTTTTAGGGTTAATTACACTGACATGTCCTGCTATTATATGAATATACAAATTTCCCCCTCTTACTATAAAAATTACAAAATGTTCCTTCTGACTAATATGTGTTAGTCAAATTTGACGGTATATGCTTAAATGACCATTTTGCACTCATTTATAAAACTAAAAATAATTCAATAAACTTGAAAATAGAAGTGGGCAAAAATATCTTCAAGTATTTTTTTTTTCCAAAATATAAGCTTTATATTCTATAAAATAATATAATGTCAACAAAATTTACAAGCTTTAATGATTGTTAGGAATAGAAATTAATGCCACAACCTACACATACGCAATATGTGAATAAAAAAATATTATAAAATGATATACTAAAAGTTACAAGTATACACCCTTTTTAAATTTATAAATAACAAATTACTTCTAAGAGGTATTTAAGTCATAAGAAATAGAGTTATTCAATTGAGGGTATTATAGGAAGTTTAGTCCAATTTTTTTTATGACATCAACAAAATCCATTAAGTTGACTAACGGAAGGGATAATTTGTAAGGTGGATATATTTGAAAGGGAGGTTTATGTAATTTTGATAGTAAGAGGAGGGAATTTGTATATTCCCATAGTAGTGGGGGAGGTTAGTGTAATTAACTCTATTTTTTATAACACGGAAATTAGGACATTAAGAGGGTGTTTCGTCCAACTTTTAAACTTTTCAAAACATCTTATAAGATGTTTAAGATTAGTTTATAAGTTCTACAAAAATGTTTGATATATTTTGTTTCGCCTGAAAAGCTTATAAGATTTCAAAATAAAATTTTTAGGGTCTTATAACCTCATTAAAAATTAGAGCTTAGAGGGAGTATGGCTAAGCTTATTTGGAACATTTTCTAAGCTCCTACATCTTATAAAATATTTTAAGAGCATAATAATATTGGACTCCATTTTTAAAATAAGCTTTTAAAATATTTGGATAAGTACGATGTCAAAGTATATAAGATGTTTGAATATTTGACAAAATAAGCTCTTCGAAAAAATTGCATTTCAATATAGGGCACTTTGCGACCTTAGTACTAGCTTTTCAAAATGATCAAGTATATAAACGAGATACTTAGTACATTACATACCATTGTTAGTTTCCTGACGCATGTGGTCGTTAAATCTAAAGTAGTTAATTGCATTTTTAGTACCATATTGTAGGGCTCTCTGCATAGTGGTACCATACTTTCTAGTTGACAACAAAAAAAATACCATATAAGTTTAACGGGGATGTTTGCACAGTAGATAATTTAATTAGTCTTTAATAGAAAGTGCACGTGGCAATCAAGCCTGTTGTTTTGGCACCCAAATATCACGTGAGCTGTACGTGTTGAAACTAGGGGTAGGTTAAAAAGTCAATTCATCCATTATTCATTTATCCATATACAAGAACTGCAACCCCAAATTACTTAACACTTTAATTTATTCAAATTATAATTATATTTTATTAACCGTTCAACTTTAGGTCTTTTATATCTGCCAATTGGCCCCTCTCGCTTTAAATAATTCTTTCTAGCTAGTACCAAATTAACCTAGAAAAACTTTTTTATAAATAATAATTCTAAAATAAGAAATATACATGAATAAATTTAAGAATAGTATATCAAATAAATGGTATTAACATAATTTAGTGAAGATAGCACATATTATTCATTATTATAATAAGGGATGTCACACTCTCCCCTTGTTAAAAAAGATCGTTAAGGGATGAATAATGGATGAATTAACACATATCTTTGTATAGATTTTGGATGATTCTTGCTTAGGGTTAGGGTTCATAGATGGAAAAAAAGATTTTGAATTGAATGGGGTACTTGTTTTTCCCATTAGTAACTCCATTTCAACCATTAATCTAATCCTATCTCCAACACGTGTAAGTCAGGTGACATTTGGGGTGCTAAAACAACACTGCACATGGCATTTTGTTAAAAACTTAACGAAGGTAAATACTGTGTAAAGTGTCCCGTTTATGTGGTATCGTTTTTGATTAAATAAAAAATATGGTATCAACCATGCAAAGAAATCTATAATATAGTACAAAAATGCCATTAATTCTTCAAATTTAATATTAGCGGTTTGTAATGTGAAACTGTCCTATTTATATCGTACCAAATTTAATTTGGTCATTTTAAAAAGTATGATTACATGGTTACAAAGTGTTCTATATTATGGTACAAAAAAACAACTAGAAAGCATATAATAATCTAGAGAAAGCTCTTTTGAACTTAGCTCAAATAAGATAAGGTACACCATCTTATTCGATTTCCCTTAAATTTCTCTAAACTCTTCAAATTGTAATAATGAAAAAAGAAAAACTATCAAACTATTGAAATTTAAAATTATATGAAAAGATATTTTTTATTTGGAGGCAAATACGTCAATTATATTAAGGCAAAATAAGTGAAGCACTAACAAAACTGTGAGAGATTTTTGTCTATTTTCAATATTCATATACTTTTTTTGGATTTTTTATATTAAATAATGACCAATCAACATTAATTGCCATGTATCATTACACATGTATAAGTTGTCAAAAATTCAACAAACTACTTGCTACACAAACAATTTTTGGATGATTTTCAAAATCTCGTTGGAAAGTTGGGTACAATTAAAATCTTAATTCAGGCTAAGCTTCATCAATTTTGAAACTTAATGACTTAATAAAAAGAAAAGGCAATAGTTATAAGACTAAAATTAATATTGGGTAATGTTAAAGGCCTAAAAAAGTAATTTTTCCTTTCTTTTAATTATTTTTAATTAAATCAATTAAAAGTAATTAATTTTGTTTTTTTAAAATTGCTGGTGTCTTCCCCACTGCATAGAAGGAGCAACGGTGATGTCGTAACGCCCTCCACACCTCTAGGCGACGACGTCGCCCAAATCTGTTACTGTTTGGGAGATTGTTGTCGTCCCCACTGCAGGGGGTGCCAAGGGGGATGAGGAGGAGGGTAGGCGGCGAGGGGGAAAGAGGAGGTTCTGGGTCGGGGTGGGAGGGTTAATTGTTTTTTTAAAATAATAATATTATGCTTATAAGTTATAATTACATATATATATATAATATAAGACACAATTTGCTGAATCTTTCTTCCCTCCAAAACATGTCCAACATGCCTTTCAACTCATGTCCAAAGCCACGTTGTCCATCTGACTTGCCATGTCATTTTTTTCCGCCCAAAAACTAAAAGTCCCAGATATATGAGGACTAAGTTTCATCAATTTGAAACTTAAAGGACTTATAGAAAAGGACATAGTTAGAGGACTAAAATTAATATTGAATAAATTTAAAGAACTGAAAAAAATAGTTTTTCCATAAGATTATTAAGGATTATTATAATACATAAAAGAAGTTTCTTGGTTTTGTCTACACCAAAATCAACATAATAATAATGATGCAATAAGTAATAATAAGTTTATTAGTCTAACTTTAAATTATTTTAAAGTTAAATTATAAATTAATTTAAAAAAAACCACCATATGTTTCGCATGTCCAAGTACCGCTCATGTAGAAAAATAGAAATATTTTTTATAAAAGATTATTTAAAATATTAAAGAAAACTTTTTGTTTAATTTTACCTTGCATTTAGTAATCCATTGCTCAACGCCTCAACCAAACCTTATCCATAAAAGTATATATCTTTAAATAGAGCTTGAACTTTTTATTATATTTTTCATTCTTCTCAATCTCAATTTTATTTTTCAACAATATATAACATAAATAAGTTTGTAAATAAGAAATATTAAACTATACTACAAGAAATATGACATTTAACCATGACTAACTGTCATGGTTAATACTAAATAGCCGTAGCGAATATATAGTTATTGACCATGGCCAAGCAACAGTTGTCGACCGTGGTTTCTACGAGAATGGCTAAAATATTTGCCACGACTAAAAGCCACGATGAATGTTTTTACCACGGCTTTTAGCCGTGGCAAAATAGGTTTTTCATGTTGAAAAAGCTAATTTTTGCATCGATTTTTATTTGACCGTAGTTAATAATAGTTAGTTACCATAATTTTTGGCCATAGTTATTAAAAATGTAGCTAATAGTGATTTTTTTTTCTAGTACTAATAAAAGCACCGAGAATAATAGACTAATTGCTTGTTCCTCCATTAAATCGTACTATTATTATGTATTTAATTCAATTTTCTTTAATTCAAGTATAATAAAATTTATAACTTTAATTAATTTTTTGCTTATGATTTATTCTTTTTCCGATCCAACTTTTTGGGGGTGTTTAGAGGACTAGAGTAATTAAGAGTATTTTATAACTTATTTTAATATACTTATTTGATACTTTAATAATATTTTAATCGGACATTTTGGTTTTCGACAGAAGTTAAGGAACATAAAACATATGTTGAGAATATGTCATAGTTCTATAGAAACGAATTTGGCTAATTTTCATGCATAATATTGTTTTCGTTCAATTCTTTGTTTTTCCAAAATAATTTTTCATTAATATATTTACTTCATTATTTTATACGTTTACTTCTTTCTTTTATTACTTATGGAATACACATTTATAAATTTTGAAATTAACATATTTAATTGGAGACGAGCGACATTTGTTTTTACCATACCATTTAAATGGATAAGGTCAATATAACTTTGAAAAAAAATAAAATAAACTCTTAAAAAACACTGATAAAATAATATTATTTTTATTCAAACTTTTTGCTCGCAAAACATCGCCATATTTTTTGTAAAATGAGAATGAAGAGAGTACTTAAACTTGAATTTTTTCGTTTAAATGTTCCATATAATAAGATTGACTTGAGAATTAAAAGATTTTTTTTTTCTAAAAATGCTAAAGAAAACAAGACCTAAATAGAAAAAATGTACACCCAATTTCACATGCTAATCTCTCTAGTATTATACTTGAACATGAGTTTAGTACATGGATAATTATAGAGAATGTTATTACTTTGAACAATTCAAATTTTGTGTCTCGATTTATCTTTTATAATTTAGATTTTATATTCAAATAAAACTAAGAGCTTATTTTTAACATAATTAAAACTTAACATCTTTAAAAATATTTTATAAAATGCAGGAACTTATAAAATATTTCAAACAAATTATGCCAAATACCCTCTAATTAAATCGTGTCAAAATAAATGGCTAATATTCTTGTCCATATATTTTTTCCCCTCGGATGAATGCATATGGTTTATGTTAGGTTAGTCTTTGAAAAAATGTGAAATCAATCCGGTACAAAAATAATGATGACGACAAGAAGATCGACCAAAGGACGATTCCAAAGGAAGGTCAAACTCTTTTCATAAAAAGCGACAAGAGATTAAGATCGTACGATTTAAATTATCAAGTAATTATCATATTACTTCCGGCTGGTAAAATTGTATCTGAATTTACACAATCTCACATTTATAATTAGTATACTATAAATACCCCATAATCATATTATAATATTTAAAATGATTACCATCCTATGTGTCAATCTCTTTCCTATATGAATAATGAGTTGGGCAAGTTAGTTTTGGTCTAATTTGCCACCTCCACTTATTTCTATAAGTATAAATTATTAATTACAATAACTTTTCATTAATTATTCTCTCTCATCATTATTTTCTTACTTCTTTTAGTTCCTCTATTCATATTAAATTCTGTATTATTTTTAGTTTAAATTACTTTTTATTTTTCAAATCTTTAGAATTTCTTTCAAATTACTTTACTTTTATTTGTTTATTTATTATGTTTGTTATTCCTGAATTATGCATTTAGCATCAATGAATTTTCTAATGGATTATTAATTTTATAATTTTATTTGATATGCATCATTATTTTTTTTATTAAAATCCTGTATATACAAATGTTATAAAAAATTAAAGTATATTTTTAATTGTGCAATTCATATAATAGCTAACACAAAAGAATAATTTGTCTAGCAATTTCAATTGCAGAAAAAAAAAAGTCAATACAATTAGTATCTTAATATTTTAACAAACAATTCATTCAAATAAAATTACATAATCAATATTAAAAATTTAATTATTTTATATTGAAATATAATTAGTTTCATTGTAAATGGGACTTTTTGAGAGGTTGATCGAAGAGACTAAGACGTTCTAACTTGCGAAGTGTGCAACGTGCTTTGATCACGAGCTTCCCATTTTTGCCCCCCCCCCCCCCCCCCAAATCAAATACATCAACTCAATTTTTGTATGGTAAATTAATACTACAATATTCTGCTTAATATATAAACTTTCATATTAATTTTATATAAATAGTATGTATATATACATCAAATAAAATACTTCACATAATCAGAAATGTCTACATTTAAAAATAAAAAATACCACAGCATTAGTTGTCAATGACAAATATCACAGAATTATAGTATAAAATAAAATGAAAAAACTCTAGTTTCAAGAGTGTGTCAGCTGGGAATATTTAATCAAAATTGAGACAAAAACATTTGCTAACAACAAGAGGCATTCTGCATTCATTGTTCTCCCCAAAACAAGAACCTGTTCCGATACCTTCATAGCGTAGACGCCGAAAGTGAAATCTACCCAAATTTTTTTGCCCAATACTGTGATAAACGAGGATCATACTACCCTTAAATTAAAGCCCACTCTTCTCATTTTCATCTATACATCCCACACACATCAGTCACGTGTGCTCTGCTGCGGCGTCGAGCTCTTCGCCGCATTGAAATCCGCACCATTTACACGCACAAACAAGCTCCACTGTGTGAGAGTGGAGTGCCCACTTCGTTCTTTTTCTGCCATTTTTACGACCTTCGTTGGAAAAGAAGTGCTTTTTCGGGGGTGTTCTGCCATTATAATTCACTTTTTACTGTTTGTGGCGGTGGAGAAATCGTGGGCTGTGATTATCTTTTCTGAAAGTTGAAATCTTTGCAGTTTCTTCATTAAAACCATGCAGGCTTTATGTGTTTGTTGTGCGCGTAATGTTATTATGGTTGTTGTTGGTGTATAGTTGAAATAGTTGAATCGTTCTGGTGATAGTTGTTGTGTGACAGAACCTGTATTTTCCCAAGACTCAGAACCCTCAGTAATTATTTCCTCTGTTTCTCTTCATTCCCATACCTAATCCCATCTCTCTCTCTCTCTCTCTCTCTCTCTCTCTCTCTCTCTCTCTGTGGGGTGTATGTTCCTTAATATGTTATATTGGTAGGCTGAACAAGTTCTTGAAATTTGGCACTGTTCTAGTGCCAGTGTGGTTGTGTGGATACAGCATGATTACACATTGAAATTTTTGGAGGTAGAAAGTCTTGGAGAGATGGCGGGTTTAAGGGGCAATGGTTCAGCGCCATCACTGCCGCTGCCGCGGCCTAAGTCGCCGCCGGAGTATGCGGATTTGTACGGGAAGCGCCGGGAAATGGCCAAGGTTCAGGTGCTGGAGAGGGAAATTGGTTTTCTTGAGGTGAGTTTAAGAGTCTCAATAATGGTGGCAGCTTTTATGTGCAAATTGTTTTTGTTTCAATACTCTAATCTTGGTTTAGTTAAGTGTAACTTTGAACAAATTTATGTTCTACACTTAAAAAATCTGGAAAGGGCCGTTGTTTTTTGGATAATTTAAGCTTTGATTTCACCACTTTGTTTGAAATTTGGTATTGGATGCCACGACGAAATTGCATTTTTGATCTCACGTGATAGACGGTGTTGCAATTTTGGTTTCATGGTTCACGGGCCTAGCACATTCAGACCCATAGACTAAAAATTGTAGCATTTCGGACCAAATGTGCCATAATTTTTAATCCTGCGGGACCAAAGATGACACAACCTTTCATCCCATGTGACTAAATATGCTAAACTCGTAAATTGTGGGACCAAAGGTGCGACACTCTCTATCATGTGAGACGAGAAGTGCAATTTCCCGGGGTGCCATATTTGCACCAGCAAGGTTACTGTATAATTGTGTTGAGCAACTTGAATATATATGTTTAGTACCACTTCAATGAAGCAATTTTCTTGTGAAGATTGATGATTTCAAACTTCAAGGGCTTATCCTCATCTGATTACTTGCCAAGATTCATATTCTTGTGATTGTGTTTCAGTTTGTGCCGTGTTAAATTCATGTGGTTAAACATGTTTTTTGAGTTGAAATAATGTTGTGATAACTCCATGGATTTCATTGCTGTAAGCAGGAAGAATTGAAATCTGTTGAAGGCCTTCAACCAGCTTCAAGACCCTGTAAAGAGTATGTTTACTTTCCAGGATGTAATACATTTGGATATCGAGTATCGGTTCATCCTAATCAGAAAGAACATATCCAATCATCGATATAGTTTCATGCATCTGTCGTTCTTAGTTAGTTTGTGGTTAAACGAAATTTTCAACATCATCGCAGGCTTGCTGATTTCGTGACGTGCAATGCAGATCCTCTTATACCTGTGTAAGATACGTTACTGATTGTTCTCTCTGTTATGCTACCGGTTGTTGTCGTTTTTCTTACCTCTGTTTTCTTGTCCTTAAAAGCAGAACCAAGAAAATTCGCAGATCGTGTTGCTTCTGGAAATGGCTCTGGTACTCGATAAACTCTTCTTTTCTCATTCTCACCAAGTTTCATGTTGCTTGTAATATGCGCAAATTTCAGGAAGTTCGATCTCAAGACATACTACAGAGTTTCTTTACACTTTTGTGTGTCGTCCCAATTAAGTTAAAACCTTTTGTGGTCCAACAGACACTTCCATTGCATAACATGTGTTGCCTTTTGGTGCAGTGGAGCGTCCTGTTTCAACGTTTCCTCAATTTGCTGTTGCTGTTACCGGTCTCATCTTGAGAGGACAAGCTCCCGTGACTGCACTACATGCAGTTGCAGCAACCCATGTGGGAGCTGCCCGACGCCTAAATGCAACCGTTGCTGCTGCTGCAGCAGCCGATGCTCTAACGAGTCTACGTGCAGCTGGAGTTGCTGTATACCCAAGCGCCCTTCCTGCTTAACTTGCCCCAGCATAAGGTGTGTGTGCAATGTTAAGTGCCTTAAGGGAAACCTATGCTCATGTTGTACCAAAAACTCTTGCTTCTTGTGTTGTTAGCATAACTTTGAGTTATTTTTAGGGTGAATTTTCACTTGCCCCAATCAAGCAAGTATATGCTTGGAACACTTTGCCCCAACCCTACGGACTAAACTATCTTTATTAGGATGAAGATATACCTCCTCATATACATTAACGCGTGAAGATGTATAAGATTAATTTGATCAAAAAAATATTCATTTTGACCTGCAATAAGTCAATCAGATTTTTATCTAGTTTTTTTGTTAATATTAACAAATTCGATTAATTTTAATAACCGATAAACTTATTTGTTAGATGGAAGCAAACCTCAGGGTGTTTGGGCAGAAATTTTTGTCAAACTCCCATTAAATAAAAGAGCAGGCCAGTTCTGGCATGCCACAGGCCTAGTTCCACTACATTAACATCACTAAAACACAGAAACCATTCTTGGAGGACATATTGTCCTCTGCTTTTCTCACCACACTCGTATAAAACATTGTCAAACATTGCAAATCACTACCTGTAATGACTGAAGTTCAGAAGGTCGAAGCTCACCAGTGCATTGGTTGGTCACTGCCGGCTCCACGAGAACGCAACGGGGCTCCTCACTTGATGTTGCTCGTTCTTCCAAGTGACGGAGCCAAATGCGTTATGCAAGGGGTCGACGCCCTTCTGAGAGACGAAAGTAACCGTGTACCGTTGCCTATCCCCGACGTTTCTGAAAACAAGGTTGGAGGGCTTCACGCTCACCACCACGGTAGGGGGTGCTTCGACAGAAACTTGGTAAACAGAGCCTGCAGCGCCCACGTTGGTCAGCCTTCGGGTGTACCGCACAACCCTAGACTTCCCGAACACCACAGAGAACGACGGGTAGTTGAGCTGGCCAGGATCACGGAATTTCCCAGCACAAGTGACGTTCGGGCGCTTCACGACAGCTTGTATCATCTCCATGGTGTAGTCCAAGGAGCAAAGGAACGCAATGTAATCTTCCGGCTTGGCGTCGTATACGAGCCCGGGAGAGAGCGCTTTCTGGGGATCAACATGACCGGCGCCATGAGCCAACGGGGTCGAAACCGAGTAGTCAGCAGCGTCCCTAAGAGGCGAGTTGGTGTTGTCGAGCGTGTAGGCCGTCGTCATCAATGCCGACTTGATCGCACTCGGGCTCCATTCCGGATGCGCTGCCTTTAACAAAGCTGCTAGACCACTGATATGTGGGCAGGACATTGATGTGCCTGGAAATATCATCAAGCAAGAAGGTGCATTTTCAAATTCAGACATGAAAGATTAGGCAAAGTTATGGTCCATGCAGAGACATTTTTATCAGAAAACGACCAACAAGAAATGTCCTTTTCAAAATCCACCATTTTTGTTGACTGTTGGAAGTGTTCTTTTACAGCTCATTCTGCTCTATGATTAAGATACTTTTTATGTAGGTCCTCCTACCCACTAACATTTGCAATTTAGTATAAATAATTCAAATCAAAATCTTGGGAGAAAGAAGTGAGAATCCTGTTTTTGCGCTAGTGTTCATTATTCTATGTGGAACGCATCATCACGCACCATAAAGCAAGAAAGGCAAATTTAGTTTGAATGGCTATTCAAATTGACTTCTAATGAGTTCAGCATGTTATACAGCAAATGTAATTATTCGGGGCAGATATTGTAAATGAGCAAATTATCCTCCTATAAAAAAATAAAATATTAATTTATTTTTCTGTATTTTTTAAAATAAACCAATTTACCTCCCCGTGTTTTTTAAAATGAAGCAATTTACATTTCTGCAAATTACTATTTCTTTTTCTTAGAGAAATAATTTGCTCATTTACATTATAACAGGAAGGTAAATTGCATTAAACCTTAATTATTTGTGTTTATGTTTATGATCGAATCTTCTTAAATTTTATATAATTGTTCAGAGTTGATCGAGGTAGGTCTAAACTAAAGTAGTACTGCCAAACCGATACTAGTCTTGTACTCAATATAGTACGAAAACAAAAGAAAGATAAAAGTAAACAAAGAAAAAAGGACACCCCATCACAATCTTTTCAGACATGCCCAAATCCATAAAGTAGATCAAATAACCAAAATAAGTTAGAACATAGTTTTAGAATGTGAACATAAATGTAATGAAAACGAAACAATCTCTCTAGCTTTGAGAAGTCCTCTCCTACCTTTATCTTGAAAGATAAAGAAAAGATCATCTAAAGGCTATTTTCATGTGAAATATGAAAGAGAAAAAAAAATTAGAAAAATGTAATTTTGCTCCATTAATACAGGGTAATGACAGTTCTAGTTCAGGCCATATTTGAAATTTGCAATAAAATAGTGTGATTTATGAAAAATAACAATTTTTATTCAAAAAATCCTAATTTGATCGAAATTTATTACATGATCTGCACGTGATACTTAAAAATCGGTGTTTTTCTACCAGGACTTTTTCTTATAATACTTATCATTTTTTATAAATTACAGCCTTTTTATTATAAATTTTAAGTTGGTGTCTATTGTCATCTCAATGTTACTGGATCAAAATTGTATTTTTCTATGATAAAATAATTGGACCAAATTGTTACTCAGCTCAAAGGTTGTAATCTTTTATAAATGTTAGTAATTTTCACTTGTCTAGGGGCAATTAATGCCCGCAAAGCATAAGCGTTAATTGCGTTCGTGTTGACTAAATTTGACTAATTGACTCTCAACAAATGATTATGTAATAAAGGGAATAATTGAAATATAGCCGTTATTTTGAATTGGAGGGTTTACCTGACATGATGTTGAACTGAGTCTTGCGGGTGTCCTTCTCGAGGCCAGTGGGACCTACATCCTGCGACCATGCTGCCAAGATATTCACACCTGGCCCGATCACGTCCGGCTTCAAGATCTGCGGCGTCACCGTGTTCGGCCCTCTCGAGCTGAACGCCGCCACCACGGGCGACGGCTTCACATTCACCACCGTCCCTCCGAAGCTCAGCACCGCCGTTGGGTTCTTGGTCGTCTTGACGTACTGCCTTATCATGTCACCTACTTTTCTCCCCACCGCCACCGCCGGCAACAAGTGGCTGTCCGCTACCAATTCCTCGCCACTGGCGGCCGTGTTCGCCAGAATCATCCCAACCCCACCTGCATCCCTCACCACCGCACCCTTCTCCACCCTCGCGCTGATCCCTCTGTCACATAATACCACTTTTCCACGCACAATGGCGGGATCGAGCGACCCGGCTAAGCACAAATTGCTAGAACTGTTGCCGCCGTCATTGTATACAAGTTCCACTGACTTGCTCCCCATGCCTGCTCCACTGTACAGCGACACCCCAGTATATTTCTGGCCATTGCCGAGCGTAGCGAAGGCAGGGAAGTCTCTGTCTATTGTGCCAGCACCAACAGTCATTATCCATGGCGCAACATTTGCGAGTGAAGATTTAGCAGGCCCGCTATTTCCTGCTGAACAAGAAACCACTATTCCTTTCTCCATCGCCGCAAAAGCTCCGACGGCGATGGGATCACGAGCATAAGGGGCAGATCCACCGCCCAGAGATAGAGACAAGACATCTACACCATCTTGAATTGCACGATCCATTGCAGCTAGTATGTCGGACCCAAGACAGCCGGATTTCCAGCAAACTCTGTAAGTTGCCAATCGGGCATGGGGTGCCATTCCTCGAGCATTTCCACTGGCGTAGCCTAAGAGGCTGGCGTTCTCCACTTGAGCCCCCGCGGCAGTGCTCGCCGTATGCGTGCCGTGTCCATCGCTATCGCGTGGGGATTCGGACTCATTCGACCCGGACGCCATGTTGTATCCCCTGGAGAAGAATCGGGCACCTATTAACTTCTTGTTGCAATGAATTTTGGGATCGAAATCATCGGCAGCCTCACACTCGCCGCGCCACCGGGCAGGCACATCGGCCATTTCCTTATCGCTGAAAGACTTGGATTCAGGCCAGACCCCGGTGTCCAAAACGCCAATTATCACATCCTGAGAGGCCTGATTCAGTTCTTGCAGGCTGTGCCCGACCGACGGGGCAAGCTCGGTATCAAGGCCCAGAAACTCAGGAGTGCGGGTGGTGTGAAGGGTGTAGACCGGGTCCTCGTAGACTCCGAGCACGGAGTCAGACTGGCGGAGGGACTCGACCTCCTCATCAGACAAAGCGGCGGCGAAGCCATTGTAGGCCGAATCATAGGTGTACAGGATGGAATCCGGGGAGGCGGAAGCGAGCGTCTGCAAGTGGTCGGAGTACCAATCTCCGTGTGTGGCGTAGGATGCCGGCTTCTGGTGGTGCTTCATGTGGACAATGTAAGTTTTCTTGGCGGAAACCGTACAGAGACATGAGTGGAGAAGAAAGAAGACGGCGGAGAGGCAGACAAGAGAGGGCAACCCCATTGTTGCAGAGCTTGAAAATATCTATGAAAGAAAGAAAATGTGCAGAATAGGAGGAGAATGAGGGAGACAGTCGGGTGAGACTGTCAGTGGATAGAAGGGAATGGGCTGTGGGTGTCGGATTTTAAAAGAGGAGATGCTATTAACAAGGCTCCAGATTTGGATTTATTACCAACATGCCATGCCATGCCACGCCACGCCACGCCACGCCACGCTCCACTCAGTGTTGGTGAGTGGTGGTTTCGGCTACGTGCTTCTAGCCACTGCTCACCTCGCTCGCCCACTACTACTCTACTCCTAAGTTTACACTTTATATTTACTATGTGACGTGCACCGTGTTTTTACGTGTATGTAATAAATAATATTTATTATAAAATATATAATAAATATGAAAAAATATGTGAAAAGAACTTAATTTAAGAGTTTATTGACATAACAAAAATTAATATTATAATGTAAGTAATCGTTTATTGTGAATACAAATTGAATTTTTTTTTATGTCGTGTCACATCGTTCCTATGCATATATAATAAATAATATTTTATATTTAAAAATATATTATAAAAAATTAAAATACAAAATCAACACATTACAGAAAGAAAATAAACCCAACTTAAAGGTATTATTGTAGTAAAATTATTTAAATAATATTAAAAAAAATTACAAAAAGATCGTGGATTTTCGGAGTCTTAAAATTATAGGCGAAACCAAGATACCAAATCCTGATTTCAAAATTGAAATATTTAAAAAAAAAAAAAAATAGCATAGAAGCCGGGGTCTGTGCCATGTCAAAAGCTGGGGTCAAACACCCCGGCTTCCGTGCAGTGCTGCAGAAATCGAGGTCTTTGACCCTGGTTTCTGAGCGAATGGGACGCATCATGCGTCCCATATATTTTTCTTCAACCGAGCAACCCCCCCCCCCCCTCATGCATTCGGGAGCCCCCCTCTCATTCCCCTTCTATATAAACATAACTTACCATCTTTCTTTTTCATCTCTTCTTTACATTACCTACGGGTAGAATGTGGTATCAGTTGTATCTCGTGTGAGATTTTTTTACACACTCAAAATTTGGGTCCACGCGATAGTAGTGTACTGTATGGGCCGAGTAGTCATTGATCTGAAGATGAGCGTAGTGAGCCGGGCACAACTTTAAATGTACGGCGTGGTTATATTTCATTTTTTTGGGTTCTCCAACTGGTCTCACGTTACATTTGAGTACTACGAGTGTTGCAAAATATAGGTTTATTAGGTGTTATGCGGTGTTGTAATATTGAAATTGACCAACACCTTATCATCGCGTTAGTGGAGAGATGGAGACCCGATACTCATACTTTTCATTTCCTTGTTGGTGAGACGACTGTTACACTGCAGGACATCGCGTAATCTGGGTCCTTCCGATGTAGGGGCCTCTTATAACAGGAGTAGATATGCGACAGAGTACTCAAGAATGGTAACAGTATGGCTCTGAGATATTGGGATTTGTCCCAGGTGTGGATGCATTTAAGGGCTCCGGATAAATCTTCCAGTCTTGCATAGCTGGTTGATAGGCAACACGTGTGATGATGACGACCCTTTGGAGGAAAAGTGTTGCAAGAGGCACGAATATATGCTTTGTGCCTCCTTGATGGGATGTTCTTTCCCGATGCTAACGGTAACATGGTGTCGTTGTTGTATTTACGGCATATGAAGGACATCCATGAAGGTGGTACCTCAAACTGGGGTACAACAGTGTTGACATATATGTACAGGGAGTTGTGTACAACATTGCAAAGAGGGAAAGTAAATATAGGTGGAGTTATGCAATTGCTCCAAATATGGGCCTGGGCTCGAATTACAAGTATAGCGCCGATTCGAGTTAATACTGAATTAGATATATGTCCAACAATAATTGATGAAGAAAATTTTCTACCAATTCCTTCATATGCCGCACGGTGTGCAAAAATTTTACGTACATATAATCGTAAAATCTCAAATGTGTCTAAATGTTTTCTATTGTATTTATCGTTTTTTTTAAGTGGTCGTGTCATGTTTTCTGGACGCATACGGCACACAATGTGTTGCGTATTGTTAGCGTTACCTTTGATCAGATGCAAGAAAATGAGGTATTACTATTGGTCATTACATATAGTGTTTCTTTTAAATATAGATTATGAGTATATTAATGAAGTGGTTTAATGATGCAATTTATTTGGTCACTTTATAACGGGAATCAACCGGATGTCGATTCAATACCCTTTGACCTCGGCTTCTGTGCCACTTTTTTTTTTTTTTTTTTAAAACAAAATATTTCATTTTGAAACCGGGATTTGGTATGCCGGATTCGCCTATATTTTTAAGACTCCGAAATCAACCCTCTTTTTTTAATTTTTTTAATATTATTTTAATAATTTTATCTATTATTGACACAACAAAAAACTTATATACTGGTGTCACAAACATCCTTTGCGAGTAACAAATGCATTTTATTTTTATATCAGTATGGAGAATTAGATTATTAATATATATTTAATTTTTTAAAAAAAAAGGAATATGGCATTCTTATATGTATTGCATGCACAATATACAGGTATAATATGCAATGATGAGACTTTACTTGATTAACAGGGTCAAAGCGAAATGTTGTGAGTTTGAGTTTCACGAATGTGGATCTGTGTTTACTTTTATAGTAATTTAGTATTTTTTTTGTCTTATTTGAATATTTTCGTTATGACTCAAATTATTAATGTATTAAATCAGGTTTTATATTTAAATGTATAGGAAGAAATAATGAATGACATACTATTAAAAAGAAAGGATAAAAAAAAAATACAAGTATAATATGAATTTAATCAAAATGACACTAAGATTTGAGTTTTTGTATTATCTTAAATTGAACTATTTAAATTGTGATTTTAATATTTAAATTATATACTATTTGAGTTTTGTAAGGTCCATATTTTTATGGAAATTTAGGTTTCATCATCAACGAATGTATAGAAGTATCACATTGAATATTTCAGTATGACAATTAAATTTATAAAGTTTATCAAAAACTATTTAAAATGAAATTGTGGCAACTTTTTTACATACACCAAATATTCTATATTTCCCATATAAAAAGTTTGAATTTAAAAGATAATTTTTATGAATAGCGTAAAAGCACTGGTAATTGTAATTGTTCGGATTTTTATATATTTTGACAGTTTATTTTGAATTTTTTCTTAGTCTGGTGTTAAAGTTGAGGTATTATAAATAAGTTTGAGATCATGAATTGTGCTCAACAGATATGTTGATATTTATCTCACTTTATATGAATATATTGTAATTTATTTTTGTTATTTCTTATTATATTGATGTATCGAGAAAATCGATATATTGCTCAAGTTATTAAAATATTAATATAATTATGTAATTATTACTTATAAAAAATTAATAATTAATATATGAAAGTATTAAATAAAATATATTGTCTCATTTTTTAGGGTTAATTACACTTAGACCCCCTTTGAAAAAGCGAAATTACTCTTTTTTCCAAAAAAGTTTTGATATTATACTTAGACCCCTGCTGAAAATACAAAATTACACATAACTCCTTCCGTTAGAATTTAGACGAAAAATATTTATGTTAGCCAAAAAAATTCAATTGTATCCTTCATCTAACACTCTCATGTGTGTTTTTGTACTTAAATGGGGATAAATGTAATGTATATATATGGAGTGAGGTTAATATTATTATATTTTTTTCTTATAAATTCAAAATTATTATACAGAAATGTTAAATGAGGAGTAAAATTATAAATTTATATAATTTTTTTGCTAACATCATCATTTTTCGTCCAAATCCTAATGAAAGAATCAGGTGTAAATAGTGAATTTTCAAAAGGTGTGTAAGTATAATTTTGAAATTTTTTTAGAAAAAAATATAATTTTGCATTTATGGAGGAGGTCAAAGTTAAATTAACCTTTTTTTTATTAAAAAAAAAAAGCAAATATCTAGATCTTGCTACTCATCTATACTAAACTATTCATAAATTGTGAAAACAGTGCAGTATGTCTTTTCACATATTAACATTACTAACTCCCAAAAAAATAATATAAAGATAGTTCCTATACTCTCTCTCCTACTTTTTGAATCTTCTTTCTCCTTCCATCTTTAATGTCTTGTTTGGTCTTTTTTCATTCTCAATTTTTAATATTTCAAGTCATTTTTGTTTTTTTTATTGAGTTATATCTAAGAAATGAAAAATATTTTGTCTAAGAATAAAATATGTTGGATTAAGATGTTAATTAATTTTTTTATGAAAAAACATAATAAATAAAAATATATTTGGATTAGGATATTTCGTGATAATTTATGTACTTCAAGACATGATAAAACGAAAATATATTTAGATTATGATGTTTTGTGATAATTTTTTTAATCCAAAAAGTAATGACAATTTTTGCATGAAAAGACATGATAAAATTGATTTTATGGAATTATAGTCAAATACTACCAAAAAAGGAAGAAAAGCCCAATCAATCATGATATAACATTTTCCTTGGTTGAATTACATTTTGCACCATGAAGTTATATCAAGGCACTTCACACCCTAAAAAAAAGATATTGCACAATACACCCTAAAAAATATTATATATTGGCATATTGAGTTTTTTGTACTTTTCTGGTAAATTAATTGATTGGAGGAAGGGCAAATGTGTCACTAAAATATCCTCCCATCAAAATCTCACCCCCGACCTCTTATTTATTTTTGTTACACAAGACACTTCTACAATTGCAAAAAGTAAAAACGCTTCTAATTATTTTGCAATGTAACGTTAATTATTTTACAATGAAATATTTTTTTTTCTCCCTATTTGCACAATATGAACTACTATGAAAAAAACAAACAAAAATAAATAGAGTTATATAGGAATAGAGTTTCGTGACAATAAAAACTACCTACATTCCTGTTTAAACATTTATATTTTTAGCATCAACATTAAATCAAAAGTAATCTCAAAATAAAATTTCATAACAACAAGAACAACTTGCATTCCTGTTTGAACATTTCAATTTTCACCATCAACATTCAATAAAAAAATTCAACAATACACCAACAAACATAGAATATCTCACAATAATCTAAAAATCAACATCAACTACTAATATTCTATTAGTCAACAACTTCTTTTTATGGGTTTTTTAAAAAGTGGATTTTTAAATTACATATATTTTTTCACATGCAGCTATTATATATATAATATCTAATTAAGAATTGGAAAAAAAAATACAAGAAAAAAATTCTTACCGTATGTTGAAGCTGATCGATTGTGTTCCAGCTTAGATCTCAATTTCTCTTGTACATTGACTAGGGTTAGTTGGCAGCAATTACACTTTTGCCCCTCAAGTCATGACAACAAATGTGATTTCATGTTGAAAATAAAAATTGGCGGGAACGGGACAAATTAGTGACACATTTGCCCTTCCTCCGATCAATAAATCTGTTGGAAAAATACAAAAAATTCAACATGCCAATATATAATATTTTCTAGGGTACATTGTGCAATATTTTTTTTTTGGGTGCTAAGTGCCTAATTGATATAATTTCAGGGTGCAAAATATAATTTAGCCCATTTTCATCTCTTTATTTTTTTGTATTTCTGCATCTAAATCTCTTTTTCTTCTTATCATAAATTTTGAAATAAACCTAGCAATGGTTTAAAATATTTCTATTTTGTACTTTAAACTACAACACATAGGTTGAGTGTGCCAAAATAACTGATATTTTTATATAAATAGTTGGAACTTGCTCTAACTTCAGTTTAAGCTCCACTTATTTTCATGAGTTTGGTAATAAAGCATTAGTCTTTTATTGTTCAAAAAAAAAAAAAAGCATTAGTTTGAAAATTCTAGTTGGCCATAACCCAATTTTGAGTTGCAATAATTATCTAGAATGTTGGTCATATTACAAGATATGACATCAGTTATCCAAGAATTTTTTTACTCAAATTAATTATATTATACGTCAATTTGCATTTATGGTGTGATCAGTCATTCTCTTTAAATTATACAATAATCACATAATAAATATATTATACTCATTATGTTTGAGCTTAGTTGCAGTGCAGAATTGGGCTATGGATTAGATTTTTTTTAGCTTAAATGCATTTTTGGTCTTGTAGCATAGATCATTTGGCGTTTTAACTCTTTAGGATAGCATTTTGATCATATGTCTTTTTAATTTTTGAGATTTTAATAACTTTTTCACCGGAGTTTACCCTATTCGTAGGAAAAGCATGTTCCTCTCACATGACATTTTACAATTGGAGCTTTTGTTCTTATTGACCCATTTTTATCAGCATTTTTATCCTTAACTTTTTAGAGTAGTATTTTAGTCTTGCATCTTTTTAGTTTTTGTGATTTCAGTCACTTTTTCGTCGCAGTTCTCTTTTCTCGCCGGTGGAGGTGAACTCCCACGAACAAAGGACTGAAATTGCAAAAATGAAAAAGATGCAAGACTAAAATACTATTCTAGAAAGTTAAAGGACGAAAACGCTAAATGGCCTAAGTTAAAAAATGAAAAATGCATTTAATCCGAATTTTTTTCCTTTTCAAATGGCTTAAAATATTAATATTTATTAAATAATTTTGAAATCCGTCGGCTGAAATCTTTGGAGCATAATTATTAGATTAGAGACAAATTTCTCCTTGTGCCAGTTCATTCATGATTGGCCTATTAATGAGCTTAATCCCGTTAATTAAAAGTATAAATATCTATGTATAATAATAATAATAATAATAATAATAATAATAATAATAATAATAATAATAATAATAATAATAATAATAATAATAATAATAATAATAATAATAATAATAATAATAATAATAATAATAATAATAATAATAATAATAATAATAATAATAATAATAATAATAATAATAATAATAATAATAATAATAATAATAATAATAATAATAATAATAATAATAATAATAATAATAATAATAATAATAATAATAATAATAATAATAATAATAATAATAATAATAATAATAATAATAATAATAATAATAATAATAATAATATAATAATAATAATAATAATAATAATAATAATAATAATAATAATAATAATAATAATAATATAATAATAATAATAATAATAATAATAATAATAATAATAATAATAATAATAATAATAATATAATAATAATAATAATAATAATAATAATAATAATAATAATAATAATAATAATAATAATAATAAAATAATAATAATAATAATAATAATAATAATAATAATAATAATAATAATAATAATAATAATAATAATAATAATAATAATAATAATAATAATAATAATAATAATAATAATAATAATAATAATAATAATAATAATAATAATAATAATAATAATAATAATAATAAATAATAATAATAATAATAATAATAATAATAATAATAATAATAATAATAATAATAATAATAATAATAATAATAATAATAATAATAATAATAATAATAATAATAATAATAATAATAATAATAATAATAATAATAATAATAATAATAATAATATAATAATAATAATAATAATAATAATAATAATAATAATAATAATAATAATAATAATAATAATAATAATAATAATAATAATAATAATAATAATAATAATATAATAATAATAATAATAATAATAATAATAATAATAATAATAATAATAATAATAATAATAATAATAATAATAATAATAATAATAATAATAATAATAATAATAATAATAATAATAATAATAATAATAATAATATAATAATAATAATAATAATAATAATAATAATAATAATAATAATAATAATAATAATAATAATAATAATAATAATAATAATAATAATATAATAATAATAATAATAATAATAATAATAATAATAATAATAATAATAATAATAATAATAATAATAATAATAATAATAATAATAATAATAATAATAATAATAATAATAATAATAATAATAATAATAATAATAATAATAATAATAATATAATAATAATAATATAATAATAATAATAATAATAATAATAATAATAATAATAATAATAATAATAATAATAATAATAATAATAATAATAATAATAATAATAATAATAATAATAATAATATAATAATAATAATAATAATAATAATAATAATAATAATAATAATAATAATAATAATAATAATAATAATAATAATAATAATAATAATAATAATAATAATAATAATAATAATAATAATAATAATAATAATATAATAATAATAATAATAATAATAATAATAATAATAATAATAATAATAATAATAATAATAATAATAATAATAATAATAATAATAATAATAAATAATAATAATAATAATAATAATAATAATAATAATAATAATAATAATAATAATAATAATAATAATAATAATAATAATAATAATAATAATAATAATAATAATAATAATAATAATAATAATAATATAATAATAATAATAATAATAATAATAATAATAATAATAATAATAATAATAATAATAATAATAATAATAATAATAATAATAATAATAATAATAATAATAATAATAATAATAATAATAATAATAATAATAATAATAATAATAATAATAATAATAATAATAATAATAATAATAATAATAATAATAATAATAATAATAATAATAATAATAATAATATAATAATAATAATAATAATAATAATAATAATAATAATAATAATAATAATAAATAATAATAATAATAATAATAATAATAATAATAATAATAATAATAATAATAATAATAATAATAATAATAATAATAATAATAATAATAATAATAATAATAATATAATAATAATATAATAATAATAATAATAATAATAATAATAATAATAATAATAATAATAATAATAATAAATAATAATAATAATAATAATAATAATAATAATAATAATAATAATAATAATAATAATAATAATATAATAATAATAATAATAATAATAATAATAATAATAATAATAATAATAATAATAATAATAATAATAATAATAATAATAATAATAATAATAATATAATAATAATAATAATAATAATAATAATAATAATAATAATAATAATAATAATAATAATAATAATAATAATATAATAATAATAATAATAATAATAATAATAATAATAATAATAATAATAATAATAATAATAATAATAATAATAATAATAATAATAATAATAATATAATAATAATAATAATAATAATAATAATAATAATAATAATAATAATAATAATAATAATAATAATAATAATAATAATAATAATAATAATAATAATAATAATAATAATAATAATAATAATAATAATAATAGTAATAATAAGAGCAAATTATTCTTCTAAGAAAAATTAAAAAAAAATAATAATTTACCTACCTATGTTTTTTAAAATTAAACAATTTACCTCTGTATATTTTTAAAATGAATCAATCTACCTCTCTATCTAGATTGGTAAATTGTTTCATTTTAAAAAATACAGAAAGATAAATTACTATTTCTTTTTTATAAAGAGATAATTTATTCATTTATAATATCGCATAGAGTAAATTGCATTAAGCCATATCTTTAAAACTCCTTGCACTGTTGAATCAATGTAAGGGATGAACACAGTTTTGAGGAAAACGAAAAAGATTGCATAAATTTCAGTACTCCAATTTACAATGGGAATATTTACTAATAAATGCAATAATAAATATTTGTCGATTACGTATTATACACACTTGCCTTGCATTTTGCTTCCACCAACAATAATTCCTTGTTTTTCTCTTTTGATTTTCCCTGTTTTTCTTAACACTACAAAAATGAGATATTGATATTTCAATGAGAAAAATACCATTCCATCTTCCCTAAGTTTCTCATTTATATTGTCAACGAAGCCTAGTTTAGATAGCGAAATTGAGGCTTCATTACCTTAGAGGTCATGGGTACGAACCCCCAATACGTGAAATGATATTCTATTCCATACATAGTAGGTGTTGTTCACTGTAATAGTAGGTGTTGGCTTTCTACTGTTGCTTAGATTTAATTTGTTTGATATTGTTAATTAGGCTATAATTGTTATAAGTAATTTTGTTAGAATTTGATATTCGACAAAAATGATTGCAATCAATTTTTTTTAAAAAAAATCCTCATTATTATGATGTTTCAAGCAAAATCTTCCTTTTTTTAAAATAAATTTTAATTAGGTCGAGTGATTGTACTAAATCATTGGGACGAGCAAAAATCAATAAGTTTGAAGTCAACACCACAAATTCGACGGTCAAGTTAGAAAAAATCTTATGATCACGAGCCCATAAAGAAGATGAAGAGCTTAGTTATCAAGATTGCATACCTGATTGTTGGACTATGGTCTATCTAGGGTTAGGGTAAATTACGTAGATACGCTTCTGGAATTAGATTTAAATAAACAAACGCCCCATATTTTTATAAAATTATAATTATACCTCTTAAGGTTGTGGTTGTAACTACAAGGATATTTTTATTTAATGATAAAAATTTACACACACACAATCTAGAGTATATTACACTAACACCTTCCCTAAGGGGGCGTATTCATAATTTTGCAAAAAAATTGGGGTGCTTGTGTGTTTAAACTTAATCTCAAGAGATATCAGTGTAATCAAATCTTATAATTACCTCGAACGCCACTGGGACTTAGCCTAATGGTGCCACATGTCATCTATTGAAGCGCTCGGATTATGGGTCTCTGGATTGGTTTGGGTTGGAAAGACACTAATCCATCGGAGTATTTGAGTATTTTTGTTCTTTTTTAAGGGTATAAAATAAGGAGTTTTACTATCTTATCCCCATCAAATTTTTAAATATTGATTCCTCATTTTAAAAATAATTTAATATCACTAACTATAAGAATTATTGGATTTATTGTGTTGAAAATATGCAAATGGGAAAAGAGAGAGAGTGGTGGCATAAGTTGTTGAAACAGAATTCTGCGAAGGGCATTTTTGGAAAGAGAAGTAAGACTTGAGAGAGTATTTTCGTCAACTCTGCAACGGATATATTTGCTTGGCTGCTCTCATTGACTGGAAAAAAATTTATTTACCTTTCTCACCTTTTATGCTGGAGAAATCTTGTACGGACCTTTTCTTTTAGGATAAATTATAGTTATTTTTTTCGATTTATCATAATTATAAATATTTTTTAATTATTTAAAAAATTATAAAATACCTCCTTCAGATTTGCAATCGTCTAACAAATAATCCATTTCCATCTATTTTTATAAATGAACTAACTAAAATGCCCTTATGCACTTAAATATTTTTTTATTTAATTCTTAATAGTTTTTGAACTACAATGCATAGGAAGAGGTTTTTTAAAATTTTTACACAAATGAACAATAATGCAATTTGCCTCGACTGATCTTTTTATAATTTTAATTAAAAATTCAAGGGCAAAATGGTCAATTTCAGACATTTGGTTAAAAATTATAAACCTCAGTGGGGGTATTTATAATTTTCAAACAATGAAAAAATATTTATAATTATGTCAAACCTCAGGAGAGGTGGCTATAATTTATCCTTTCATTTATGCAGTAAAACATCAAACTCAAACTGTCTAGAAGATTTTTTATTTTTTATTTTTGTACCGGAAATAAACTATACATTAATATATAATAATGTGGAGTTTTTACACAATAGTGAGAGTTAAATGCAAAAGTGGTCCCACACTATAGGTTCAATTGCAAATTTGGTCTTATACTTTTTAAAATAGTCAAAATTAGTCCCACAATTTAACTTTTTGTTGCAAAAATAGTCCAGCCATTAAAATTTTGACGGAAAGACCACATGCTTTGCACGTGGCCGTTAGTATCACCGACTCTTTAGGTCTTTCAACCTGCTGCAACAGGTTAAACGGTAATTAGTTAAAAAAAAATTATATTTTCTAAGTAAATATGGGGAGAGAAAATCAGATGTAATTCTCCCCCAAAATAGAAATCCCCAATCCCCTTCTATTTCTCTGTCAGACAGGAGCAGTTGCATAAGGTCTTGTTTGGGAGAGAAGATGTTACGGCCTCGCGAGTTACTCGAATGTCCAACACCAAATTACAGTATGTGACGATTTTTTTTTTGGTGCGAAGATGAGAATATACGAGCATGTTGTATTTTTGTATTTTGTTGTATTTTGAGTTGCTTTCAAGTTTGTGTTTTTTTTTCCCCTGTAGTTTTAGACTGGTGGAATGATTCTGTTTTGTGGTCCATTATGCGCCTTGTCTGTTAAAAGCATTTCCTGTTATATTGTATTGTTGTTGTTGTTGCTCTTGGTAATATTTTAGTTGTGGTCCCTTCTTGCTATTGCTGTTGGTAATGTTGTTGTTTTGCTAGTAATTTATTTGTGGTCCCTTATTGTTGTTGGTAATGTTGGCTTTTTTTTAATATTTTTTAATCAGGGAAAGACACAGGCCTTGTAACTTTTAAAATTCACCATGGGGGTAATTTAAATGATCAACCTACAACAACATATGATGGGGGAGGTGTCTATATTTAATTGTGTTGACCTGTCAACACTTGCAATCAACGTGTTGAATAAATTTGCCGCAGAAATAGGGCAGTTTGGGAATTTAAAATACTACAGAATTGATGCTCTATATAAGTTCAGAGAGATAATATTTGAAACTGAATTGTGGCAGTTAGTGGATGGTCAGGGACCTTTTAGATGTTGAAAAGTGTCATCACAACATGAAATTACAGAGAACAGGGTAGATGGGGGAGATGAGACAGAAAGTGAGTTGTTTGACAGTGACTACAACTTAGATAATGGAGATAGTGAGGGGACTGATGATGCACTCTTTGAAAAACATGTAGATAAAGATGTAGAGTGGACAGGACCAAATGAGGGGGATGGGACTGAACATGAAGCTTCATCTAAGGGAGAGGAGTCTGATACATTGGGGAGTAGTGATGAATTTGATAGTGGTAAGGAGTCGAATGATGGGGTTAGGGATAGAAATTATTTTATATTCAATCCCAGTGATAAGTTGCACCTGATTTTGTGATGGGGATGATTTTCAGTAATAAGAAGGAGTTTAAAGAAGCTGAACAGGCTCATGCAATCAAGACATGAAGGAATCTAAAAATTATTAAAAATGACAACAGAAGGGTATATGCCAGATGTAAAGAAGAAGCTTGTGAATGGCACATCAATGCACTAAAAGTAAAGAATGAAGCTTCATTTCAAGCCAGATAATATAACCCTAATCACGCATGTGGGAGAAGCTTTCATGTGAAGAATGTTAAAACAGAATGGCATTCTAAGAAGTATGAAGAGGTTTTTAGGTCTGATCCTAAGAGAGGTGTTAAGGGCTTTAGGGTTGATGTCATTAAGGATATAAAGTGCAATGTGTCTAAGTAACAAGCTTATAGAGCTAAGAGAAAGCCCTAAAAGCAGTTGAAGGTAATTTTGATGAGCAATACTCCAAATTATGGGATTATGTTAGTGCTTTAAGAAGAAAACATCCAGGAACAACTGTCATTCTGAATTTGAGTGATGATGTTGATGCAGTTGGAAGCAGAAAATTTAAAAGATTTTATGTCTGTTTTAAAGCCTTAAAACAGGGTTTTTTGACTGGGTGTAGACGGATGTCATTTAAGGGGTCCACATAAGGGGCTTCTACTGTGTGCAGTTTCAATAGATCCGAATAATGCATTTTTTCAATTGCATATGCAGTAGTAACTAGTGAAACAAAAATTGCATGGGAATGGTTCTTGATGCTACTGAAAGAAGACTTTATGATAGACAGGGATGATGTGTTCACATTCATTAGTGATAAACAAAAAGGTCTTGTCCCTGCATTTGAGAAGGTATTCCCAGGTGCTGGCAATAGGTTTTGTGTCATAACAAGAAGGGATATACATGGAGGAAATTTGCTGAAGAGTTCCCTGCTGAAGATGTGCCTGCACCAGTCCATGTTGCTGAAGAGATGCCTGCACCAAAGGAGTTCCTTGTTGTAGATGCTGCTGAAGATGTGCCATCAACAACACATGAGGTATTGTTTCTTGTGCACTGTATTGATTCTTTATGAACCACTTATTATACTTTTGCATGTAAGGAAAGGAACAAGGTCAGGGATGCCCCACCTTGTTCCTGTTACCAATGCCATTAAAAAGGCAAGTGATATTTTATTATGTACATTTATTGATATTTTGAATTCAGTAACATTTAATTTGTATTTAATTTATTGCAGTTGGTGGATATGACCAGCAATGGGCCTTCAAAATATGAAGTCAACATGCCACAAATAGTAAAAAATGTACATTTGCTTAACTCAATTAAAGTTTCTATTTTCAATAAATCTGTACTAATTTCATTGTGTTGAAGCAGGTAAGCAACCCACCAAACCCTTCATTCATTCCTCCAAAACACAAGGATGCAACTGGTCAACCGAGGTTGCAAATCAGGGCCCTCCTCCAATGTCTTTTCAACCACATGGAATAATCAAGTCCACCCATACACCCACTGAAGGCCCTTCTTCCCCAATTTTGATCCAAGGGGACAAAAAGTTTGTTACAATGTCAAATTTAGAGGCTGCAGTTTCAGTACAAAATGCTTCAAATAAGGGTTCAAAAGACAAGTCAGAGGGAAAGGAAAGGCTTGAACTTTGTTGTGCGGGTGGTTATAACTTTGTTCTATGTTTAATCTCTTTTTGGAAGGATTGCTTATTAAATTGTTGGGTTTAGTTTTGGATATACAATTCTTTTTGCTGTATGTTTTAGTTGAAGATATACACTGCTACATTTGTTGTATGTTTTTGGATATACAATGCTAACTTTGGTGCTATGGCAACTAAATGTTTTAGTTGAACATGTTTTATTAACAGATTGGTCATTTTTTACCATGTTATGCATTTTTTGCTTCAATCATTTTCAGCAACAGGTTTTAAGAAAGAATTGTTGAAAAATAAACACCATAATTCAATATATCTAAAATAATTATTCATTACAATCCTTCAAATAAATAATTTAAACACAAATGGAATCCAAGAAATAAATAACAACATAAGAAATAAATTCCTTCGCCATTGCAATTGTGCATTCTCCACCTCCAAAGCCTTCATCTTATCATTGGGAATTTTGATCTCACTTTCCAGTCGATTTATTAGGCGTAATAACCCATAAATTATCTCCTTTGCTCTTGCACACATTGATATATCTTCCTAAGAAAAAAAAAGCCACAATCTTACGTCGTCATACCTTTTGAGCAATAGAAAAATCTTCTTCCCGAATTTTCGAATGTCCAAGAAGTCCTCAATCGAGCAAACTCTTCACAACAGCAATGATCCGTTGACGATTTTGTGTTGTAGAAGACAAAGATGTTTTCCCTTCTCCTACTCCACGAGAAAGTTGCAGCCAAAGCCAAAGCCAAAGAAAAAAAAAAAAGAAAAAGAAGTTTGAGAGAAAGAGAACAAGAGAGATGAAGAAAGACAAGAAAAATAAATGTATTCCCTCCAATACACCTTTTATACACAATTTCCCCCCACTAACCTTTTCCTGCTAGTCAACTAACCCCTCAATAGGTAAAACTAACAATTTTTTAGTCTTTTCATTAAAATTTTAACTGTGGGATTGTTTTTGCAACAAAAAATTAAACTGTGGGACTAGTTTTGACTATTTTAAAAAGCATGAGACCAAACTTGCAACTGGGCCTATATTGTAGGACCACTTTTGCATTTAACTCCTGATGTGAGCAAAAAGAGTTCAATCAAAGTTGTCTTCTTGGACTTGAATGGAATGGGCTTGAGTTTCTGCAAATCGGGAAAAGAAACCTGCAAAAAGAGTGTTAGCATTTCGACGCTCAAGTCAGTATGCAGTTACGGAAAATAAGCTTGAATGAAGTAAAGAAATAATGAGAACTCCTGAAAAGTGAGCATAAAATATGCTTAGTGTAAATTGAGAGAAGAATACGAGAGCTTAGAGAGTAGGAAAATATTTTTGAGCTTGAGAGGGTAGGAGATTCATCCCCCTATACTAGCCAAGGGGGACTAGTATTTATAGACGGAGTTTTTTGGAGAGGAGGACCTCTTGGTTGGTTGGACTCTTTGAAGGTCAGTAGATTTCCCTCCTAGAGTCCTGCGAGTCATGTCCTCCTAAAATTCAGGAGGTAGTTGCGAGATCCTTACTCGGATAAGAATAAGACTGAATAACCTTATCTTTTTTTCGTGGCCGCGTCAGACCCCTTTCTGCAGGCTATATATCACTAGTATATAGAAGAAAAATCTCCTATGTACTATAACGCACTTGAAATTAAGTGTGAGTTTTTTTTTTCTTTTTTTTTTTGAAATGGAGAGAGGAAAAAAGGATACGTAGCTTACGCATTTCATTTTAGGAAAAATAGAACAATAATCATATTATCACACTAAAAAATTTAGGTATATATATATATATATTCACCGACATTCCTTACAAACTCCATATCAAATTAGAGAATAATTGAGAGCACAAGTCAGATTAATTAAATATAAAAATACTATTTAATTTTAAGACCTCAAATTAGCATATATATATATATATTATTTCAGAAAACAAAACAAAAAAGAGGGGTGTAATTGAATTAGATGGACATGTGGGAGAAGGTATTAATTTCAAACAATTTATTCATTTAATAACCGTGAATATACTATCATATTTATCAGCCACTTTCTCTCATATTAATCACTTAGTCTGTTTTTAATCATATATTTTAGTGGTTAAGGTTGATGTCTTATAACTTTAAAGATCATGAATTCGAACCCACCAATACGTGGGATGATAATTTACTACATAATAAATATTACTTGTATATTGTAATAGTAAGACGTTATTTAAATTTAACTCTGATATTATTGATCAGGATATGATTGTCCTAATTGCCTTTGTTAAATATAAATATTCAACATGACTTATTATAATCGATTTAATTTAATTAATAATATTTATAAAAAAATCATATACTAATTTTTGTTGTAAAATCTGTATCGTACATGTCTAATTATATACGTATAAGTATTACATGCCAGGCCACGACGGCTAATTAAATTAGATGGACATACATGTGAGAGTAGGTGGAGTTGAAGCGCAGATTGTGGCGCCAGTTTCCAGCAGCAGCAGCGCAATCTTGCTGTAAGTTTCACGCGTTCTCATTTGATCTGCCATAAAATGCGCACGCCCACATTTTCTGATTCCTCTCGTCATTATTTGCTGTTGTCTGTTTCTATTAGATCTTGACTTGTTTTGCAACCCACGCGCTTCCTCCTTTCTTTTCTCATTATTATTATTCACTTCACGTTTTCGAGGTTCATCATCTCTTCTCTTCATCGGCTTGCTTTGATTGGAAAATAAAATTTAGGGTGAATTACAGCTACCTCTTTTGAGATTTAGTATAATTATAAATACCTCTTATTATTTGAAAAATTATAAATACCCCCATAAAATTTGTAATCGTCTAACAAAAAATTCATTTCCATCCATTTTTATGGGTGAACTGACAAAAATGCCCTTATGCATTAAATTATTTTTTAAAATTTTTTTGGATAACAATGCGCAAAGAGAGGTTTATTAAGTTTTTTTACACAGAGCAACAATAATGCAATTTTCCTCTCCTGATTTTTCTACAATTTTAATAAAAAAATCAAGGCAAGATGGTCAATTTCAGACCTTTGGTTAAAAATTAAAAACTTCAGGGAGTATTTATAATTTTTTAAACAACGAGGGGTATTTGTAATTATATCAAACCTCAAGGGAGATAACTGTAATTTACCGTAAAATTTAAATTGACACCATTGAGTTCATGTACACATGCACAAATATTCTCTGTATTTTGAAAATTATGGATACATCCCATAATTAGGTTTTAGTGGGGTAAAATATTTTTTTGGTCCCGTAAAATTAGGACATTATTGTTTTGATACTACAACTTAGATAGGTGGTTATTTTAGACCCATAAAATATGTTTTTCAGTTTTTTTTTTGTCCCAACACATGACATTTTAGGACAAAAAAAACTGAAAAATGTGTTTATGGGACTATAACAACCACATACATTTGGGACCAAAAAAATTGAAAAACGTATTTTATGGGATTAAAACAACCACCTACCTAAGTTGCACATGATATTTTTGGACAAAAAAAAACTGAAAAACGTGTTTTATGGGACTAAAACAGCCACCTACCTAAGTTGTGGTACCAAAACAAATAATGCCCTAATCTTACTGGGCCAAAAAAGCATTTTACGCCGTGTTAGTGTAATCTATTTAGAGGGTATTTGTATAAACTTTTGTCCTTAAAAATAGAGTGCAATTATAACTACAATTACAACCTCAAGAGGTTTACTTCTAATTTTGCAAAGGATAGATAGTATTTGTGTATTTTGACCTAATTTTAGAGGGTCTCTATGTAATTTTGTCCTAAAATTTAAGGGTTAAATACACTTTGCCAACTTCAACTATGGGAGTATTTGCGCGAGCTTTGAAAAAGCGTTTTTCAGCTATTGGATGCTGAAAAGTACTTTTGAGGTGTTTGGGATGCCAACTTCTGCTTCTCGAACTGTTACGAAATCACTTTTAAGTCAAAAGCTAGAAGCACCTTGGAGGTGTTTCTAGCTACTTTGGTTTTTATGTAAATAAATTCAACTTCTTTTTAAATTACTTTACTCTCATTATAATAACTTCAATCCCATTTTACCCTTTTTAATTTACTTTTAAAATACTCACCTCAAGTTGATGTTAAAATTTTCAAATAATTTGAATAATTTATTACTAACAAACTATTTTATTTTATATATTATATGATATTATTCCTAAATCATAAAAAAAATATAAATTAAATTTATATGATAAATTAACAATAATATTTTTTTTCTCAATCGTGCAAGTTTATTTATTGTGCATGAATGAACAATTATACATCCAGTTTTTTCTATTAGTATTGAATATTTTAATAATGTAAATATATGGTAATCATTTTGTAAAAAATTAAATATGAAATATACAAATTAAAACAAAATTTTATTATGTTTTAGGAAAAATAATTATTATAATCAAGAGATAAGTGCAAAATTAAGCAAAAATAGCATCTTTTTAATTCATGGGGACAAAACGGTCTTTCATCAATTAAACTTGTTTTAGAAGTATTTTTTTCCCAAACACTACCAATTTAGCTTTTATCTGCTTTATACTTTTTTTACAAATAGTACTCACATTTGATTCTGCATTATGCTACAACTTACAATTTTTTCTACGAAAACCACTTCTTTAAAAGCAGAAGTTATCGCAAACACTCCCTACATCACATGTCTATGATTTTTTTTTAAAAAAAATATACAAGTGACATTATTGTGTGTTCAAATTTAGAAATTGTATTTAAGGTCAAATTTGTTTATGAACGGCTCTGCAAGTGCTTAGTTAAGCTCGAAATCCAATTGAGTGTCCTACAAAGAATGAACACGTGAGAACAACGGTAGAAAGATCTCGATTATAACCTTTTAATAGTTAAGTTGATAAAGTCGTAAGATGAGGAAATATAAGGGCATAATAATACTTAGGATATCAAAAGTTGTAATTGAAGTACGAACAACTAGTTCTTATAAACATTCACGAGCTGTACAATTATACTAAACAATTACTTTTATAGTTATCATGAGTCTGTACGTATCTGTTTCCAAGTCAGGCTCGGGCCGGATAGGGTCAGTACGACCCGATTAAGATAGGCACAAATGACCATTTTTTTATGTTATTGGGAAGTTTAGGAGCATTTATATAATTTTAACGTATATAATCTCCACACCATACATGAATTCTATATAAGTGAAATGTAGAAAAATTGCATTAATTTTTTATGATGTGCTTTTGTACCAAGGAGATGAATATTCGATTATGGCATTAGAATATCAAATTACGACTATGATGCTTACAGGAATCCATTAGCACAATAAAAGGTTGAAGGATCGAATCGAGTATCCTAATACTTTTATTAATTTGCAAAACAATGGTTAACACTCCGATACTTACCGTTAGTAGTAGTTTCGATAAGAATCAAGCAAAGATTTATGAAAAATAAGCTAAAATCAGTAGGTTGAGCGAGGGAATGTATGTTCAAATTAAATTAAAAAGTAAACTAAAATCCCCCATATACGTGTATGAAGAATGCGAAGGTGCTAAGAAATTGAGAGATTTTGACAAGTTAGTGAGTCCAGTGAGCTGGATATGTATGTTTAAATTAAGTTCAAGTTGTTAAGTAAAGTTACCCTAATTTGTTGACTTACCTAAACTCCTATAAGGAGTTGGATGAGACAACTGGGGAATCAATTGAACATAGTCTTGATATCCCCGAATTCTTAGAGAAGTCAATTTCATTGGATATATTACATTGGTCCGGTTGTGCCACGTCGTCCACATCCCACGCAAGCAGAAATAGAATTTACCACATCAGTACAAAAATCATCTATTTAGGATAAAGTTAGTTACATGTTGGGGTTAGGTTGGCCTTATCCCCAAATTCAATTGCCGTGGTTATCCCCTCAATGTTTTCAAGTCATATGTCGTTAGACGTGGAAAGTAGTATTGATATGTCAGTTGAGCTGGTTGGGCCACTAGCAAGTTGAAAATAGGCCTGAATTAGCTCAGTTTCACTACCACATCTCAAGTTGTAATGCCCGGTGACAAAGAGCAATAATAAAATGATCATTGTAAGAGACCAGTACCGAGTTATGCCGAGTTAAATTTACAAAATAATATTTTTAGCAAAACATGAAGTAAATACTTGTATCAATTTCCTGTGCAACATCTATTTTCTTTGGCTTGTCTATTCAAGAAATAAAAGAATACATGTCTATCTGTATTATAATTCATACGGAACAAATAACAGATAAATCAATGAGAGTTTATTGATTCTAAATGAGAAATCAAGATCAGATAATTCATAATAGATAAATCAATGAGGGTTTATTGATCGATTAAAAAATAAATCAATGATCAGATAATTCACATATACAGACTCCGTCTACAGGGTTAAGGAGAAATATATATTTCCAACTTTTAATTATAATATACTTGAGGAAATTTATGTTCAAAAAAAATTATATACTTGAGGAAAATTATAATTATCACTTGATAGTTATAATATACTGATCTTCATTTGCAGCCTTCGAACATGCAAAAAAGAGTTCAGGTTGGAAAACTACCATCGGAATCAATGTGAAAGACTTGGGAAGATCTATCTTAAGGGCTCTTCGAAAACCAAAAAGGCACACGTACGTAAATCTATTGATGGAGCGGAAGCAATAAAGGAGAACACGTCTCCAATATTCTGATAACTCGAAATTAAAGTAGAATATTCAATTGTTGAATGAATTTTCGTAACAGAGTTTATAGGTATAGAAAGAATCATAACTTAAGAAAACAGGTTTGAAACGGGCTAAATTATGATTTATCTCATAAACCCACAAAATTCGACCCAAAAATGTCATAACATCCCAGTAATAATCTAGTAAAATATCATTCCCAAACGATAATTCTTAAAGATATGAAAATTACTAAAATCAACTAAAAAATAGAATTGATGGTACAAGAAATAGTTGGGGGTGCAATTTAGAATATAATATATGATATGTAATTATATTATAATATAAGTCTCTTTTTTTCTCCTATTGTTTTTCCCCCCTTTCTTCATCTCCTGTATAGCTTATATAGTGGTGGATCATTCATTGCTGCATTGATAATGAGCTTGAATTGTGTTCCACTGTCTCCTTGAATTTGGACTCCTTTCTGGGCTTTATACATTATCCTCTTAAACCTAAAAGTTCCTTGGTTTTATACATTAGAGACAATTATCGTACTTACCAAATCATACTTAATCACTTAATAATAGAATACACTATTTAATATCAATTATATATATCATTTTTGGGAGTGTAAATATTCCCTATTCTAGGTTGATTTTTCTCCCCATCAGCAGCCCTCCAATTCTTGAATATCATTGAATTTTTAGGAATTAAATCAGATCATGGGCTCTTTTACAAACCTGTTCTATTATGCTCCTCAAAGAAGCTTTGTTTGTCATCAGCGCTGGAGCGATTCTTTTGTACGCCTCAAGAAAACATGATTGTTTATTAGCTTCGAGGCATTTTTTTCTTATGTCTCTTTTGTCATCGGCTTCAAGGCAATTTTTTTATACACCTCAAAGAGGCCTGACTATTATTAGCTTGGGACCTTAAGGAAGCTTAGTTTTGTCATCAGCTTCGGGGCGATTTTTTTTTATACGCCTCAAAGAAGCCTGACTATTATTAGCTTTGAGGCGATTCTTTTGTACGCCTCAAGAAAGCCTGGTTGTTATTAGCTTCGAGGTGTTCTATTATGAGTCTCAAGGAAGTTAGTTTGTCATTCGACTTCAGGGTGTCTCTTTTATTCGCCTCCAGAAAGCCTTTATAAATATCTTTAATTTTTATTTTATCCCTATATAGGAACATGTTTTGTTGTGATGAACATTTTACACGACATGTGTAGTTTCCATTTTGGCTTTTTGAACTGTCATATCAACAAAAGGCATATTAGCTCAAATATTTTAGAGCGTCATGCTAATAACGCCAAGTGCTGCAATTTGACCTTTTCAAAATCTAACTATGAGAATATAGAAAAAGGGAGCCAAAAAAATGCACATAGGGGGGAGAGCTGGTCCAATCTCCGACCATCTTGTAAAGTGTCAGTATATTTGTAGTCGCATGCGCGCGTTTAATGAAGAAAAGGGAAGTGTGAGTTTTGAGCTGCTGTAACTTGGTGCGAGCCTTGAAGTCGCACTAACTAAGGGAAAAAGCGCCTTACTTCTTGTTTTAAGTGCAGCACGTTTTTGTTAGTAAGTTGGTTAGGTTGTTTCTTGTTTTAGTTATGCTAGTTAATGACGGTTAATTAGTTGATAACCGCCGCTTATTACAAGCTCTATAAATAGGAACATTGTTGTAGCTATTTTTCAATTCGATTAGAAATTCAACAGTGTTTTCTTCTTTATTGCGTTCAAGCTCACTGTGTTTCTTCAATGGCTGCGCATACTTTGTGGGTTTCTCTTCACATCTCCCCTCGAAACAAAAGTAACTTTATTATTATATGTTGTCTTGTCACGTTGGAACACCCATTGAGACAGAGGTTGTTTAGACAACCTCATCTTACCTCTCCATCACATTTCCTTTTTTCTTTTTTCTACATAATCATTCTCGCTTTCTTTTCCTATACTAGTTATGGCCTCGTCATTCTTGCTACTACTATTCTAACAAATATGCAAGAACATTAAATAAAATCACAACTAATTTCCTCAAAAAAATTTGTTCCTTGGGAAACTTGTATTTACCGAGAGCTTGATCAAATCTTCTGAAAATTCTTGCATTCTTCTACACGATCAAATTTAAGATTCTCAACCCTTCATATAAGGTTAGTGGGTCTCATGAAGGAACAGAACTGAACACTGCCAGTTCGAAATATTTTTAAGAACAATATAATGAATTGTACCAAAGATATATATATATATATATATATATCACATTAGATGAATTCACAAGCAAAATTCTAAATCCCGAGTTACTAAAGACAAATTATTGGCATAGCATTTCAGAGCGTGAAAAAATTAACTTTAGTTAGAGAATTAGATTAGAAATTGAGAAATTGAAGTAGCTATACGAATTACCAATTTAACTAGGTAAATTAAAGGAGTGACAATTTGTACGTCTTGTATAGTTGATGCTTCAAAAGATAATATCGCATATTTGCTTCATCACAACCTCTTTGAAAATAATATGTCATGCTAAATTATTTTTTTTTGGGATTTTCCATCGTATTTCTCATACTCAAAAGAAAATCTGGTAAGCTCCCACAGACGACGCAATTTGATGATACAAAAAATAGTGGAGGTGCAATTGCTAGAATATAATATATGCAATTACATTATAATATAAGTCCCTCTTTTTTGCTCCTCTTGTTTTCCCCCTTTCTTCATCTCCTGATAAAGCTTATACAGTGGTGGGTCATTCATTGTTGCACTGATGAGGGACTTGAATTATGCTCCATTGTTTTCTTGAATCTGGATTCCTTCCTGGGCTTCATATATTATCCTCTTGAACCTAGACTAATTTCTTGGTTTTATACATTAAAGACAATCATGCTACTTACCATATCACACTCAATCACTTAATAATATAAGAAACTATTTAATATCATTTATATATATATGTGTATACTATTTTTGGGTAGTGTCAACCTTTCCTATTCTAGGTTGATTTTTCCCTCCATCAAGAATAATTCAAAGAAATGTTCGGAGAGCGGTCGAAAAGATGGAATTTCACAATGAATGGTGGGTTCTCCTTGATAAGATGATCGAAACAATAAGTAGATCGTCCTATAACTCATTCCATATTAAAAGTTATGAATGTTTGAAGTTCTACAATCAAATCACGCAACTAAAACTCAAACAATCCCAAAATGCATCCATCTCTTGTTCCACTTCATCTATATTTCATGATTATTGATTATGGTTTAAAGGATAATGTTATTATTTATTTTTAGAAGGCAAATTCAAATAAAAACCTCTTTCCTTATATAATATTGTGTGTCGTGGAACAAAAAGGCATAAAGAAACTGAAACAAATGGAAGAAAATATGTTATTTCGGTATGTCATTTTTCAGTAAATTAAAATTGAAGGATGATAAAACTGACATCAAAGTTGTATAAATTGATTATTTTTTATTAAAGTTGAACATATTTTCGACATGTTTATTGTTCACTTCCTTACTACTTGTTGTATAGTTTTTTAATCAACACAATTAACTCAACTTTTGTGCCACTGATAAGGCCTAACTTATTTGGCGAAGTTGAGGCCCCATAATCCTAGAAGTCATAGGTTCAATCTCCTGCGTGGGATGATATTGTTACTATTGTATAGTAGGTATTACTTGTAATTGTAATAGTTAGGTATTATTTATGTGATATTGTTAATTTAATTGTTGTAATTATCTCTATTTGATGTTAATATTCGACAGGACTGCTTGTAATCTCTTTACTTCAATTAATAAAAATTTATTATTTCCACTAAAAAAAAAAAAAAAACTCAAATTTTGTGCAAGACTTTGTAATTCAATCCTTGATTTATTCATCTATATATTAAGTTGTGCATAGTTAAGTTGTGCATCAAATTTTACTTGTCATATGTTATTTACCTTTTGTTATTAGAAACATTACTTTTACTTACCACTTTCTTATTGGCTTAAATTAAGTTAAACTTTCTTTCACCACCGTAAATTGGGTTATATCCGTTATTATTTAAATCAAATGTTAAATAGACCCTTCCCCCTTCCTAGCACAAGCATTTTGTGCTCCGCCCGCTAATTCTACATGTCTTTAATTTATTGGTCTGTCGATTTTTTTATTTTTTTTAATATTTTATTAAGATTTTCTCTCTTTTCTCAATTTCTCAACTTCCACGTCTCTTTTCCTTCTCTCATTTTTTTTCATTATTTTCTCATTATTTTTTATATTTTTAATATGTTATTAAACTAATTAATATCTTATTAAATTAATAACTATTTTTTAAAAAAAATTAAATTAACTATGCACAGAAAATTGAGTATGCCACATATACTTGTTATTTATTTAGGCTTAAGGTCTTAAAAAAACCACTTTTGATAGGCAATATGTGGATTAATTGAATATCATTACTTATATGTTTTTTTCTTCTATAAATAACTATTTTTTTAATTAGTTATAAAAATTATTTTTTATTCATATAAATTCAAATTTAATCCATTTTATCAATTTTGATCAATTATTCATTTATCTTTGCTATCTTATTTAATCAAATTAATTAATATGATCAAAAATTTGACGTATACACACATGGAGTAGGCTATTAGTAAGTCATAAATCTTGGGCCTCATTTTCACTTTTAAATATTAATTTTTTTCATTAAGGTTGCAATCCCGTAAATGAGTTTGAGATCATAAGTTCAAATCCCACTAGAGGTGTGGGTATTTTGTTTTTACTTAATGTGTGTATATTATAGTGATATTTGGCTCATTCAATGTGAGTTTGTTGATCGAATCCATATACTGTTCGATTTATTGATATTAATTTGATTATATATTTATTATTTTTTTTTGTTAAAAAAAAAGTACGTACGTTACAAATTGGAAAAATTAAATGTCAGGCACTATTTTGAAAACAATCACATTAAAATATATAAAATTCAATGCGTCTTCAACGTTTAAAATTCTCACAACAGTAATATCAAAATTCCTATTTTTGATGATCTAAGCATGCGCGTACCATTTTAAGTCATTTTACACTGAACAGAACGTAAGATACCCATTTTAAAGAAAAAAAAAAAAAAAAAAAGGATAATTACACTCTATCTCCTGAAGTTTGGTATAATTACACATAAATTTCCTGTAATTTAGAAATTTATATATAGTATTCTTAAAGTTTATTTCTGTCTAGTAAATAGGTCACTTCGTTAGTCAAAACTCACCGAATTTATTGATATTAACAAAAATAAAATAAAATAAAAATTGATATTTACCCTTGATTGACTTATTACAAACTTATTGTAGGTCAAACAATTTTTTTCTGACTAAATTACCCTTATAACGGTGAAGATATACCCCTCACATACATTAACGGGAGAAAATATATAAAGGTCATTTGAGGGATAAATGCAATTTTGGTCCTCAAACTTTTTTAGGTTGCACTATTAGTCCTCAAACAATTATTTTTCAAGCATTCTTAATCCTTCCGTTAACTTTGCCGTTAAGCTTAACGGAATATATGTTTTTATTGTAAAAAATATTATTTTACTCACATTTTGTGCTATTTTTTCAACTTTTAGTCTAATGCACTTGTTTTTTCCATTTTTCTTGAAACTTAAAGAGACAAAAAAAATAAAAAGTATTGATTTTAAGCAAATAATTTGTTATATAATCTTCACAAATTTGCTATATAATCTTCACAAATTTGTTTCTTAGATTTAATATTTTTTTTCTCTCTTTAAGTTGGAAGAAAAACAGAAAAAATAAGTGTATTAGATTAAAAGTTGAAAAATAGCAGAAAATGGGAGTAAAATAACATTTTGTTTATAATAAAAATGAATTTTTCGTTAAGTTTAACAGCAAAGTTAGCGGAAGGATCGAAAATGCTTAAAAAATGATTGTTTGAGGACTAATAGTGCAACCTAAAAATGTTTGAGGATAAAAACTGCTTTAGTGGTAAACTTTAGGGACAAAAATTGCATTTATCCCGTTATTTGATTATAAAATAATTTTTTTGACCTATATTAAATTAGTGATAAGTCAATCGATGGTAATATCGATTTTTATTCAATATTTTTGCTAATATAGATAAATTAGGTGAATTTTGACTAATGGAGGGATCTAGTTGTTAGACGGGATCAAACATTAGGGATACTAAATATAATTTTTCAAACCACAGGGAATTTACATGTAATAATACCAAACCTCATGCAAGGAGAGTGTAATTATCCCTAAAAAAGGATAATAACATTTACACCCTTAATTTGTGATCATTCACCCAAACAATTTTTACATTTTGTGTAATTACATAAACCATTTCTAACAATTAGAAAGCAAATTAAGGTTATTTGTGTACTGTGTTGACATTTCGAAAGGGTGTATGTTTAATTTTCCTAAAAGTAGAGGTGATTTGAATAAATAATATTGACGTTAATGATAGGTGTATATATAAATTTTTAAAAGATAAAAGTAATTTGTGTAAATAAATCATAGATTAATGGATGTTAATGTTATTCTAAAAAAGAAAAAACCAAAATATAAGATGCATTGAATTCACTGATAACCGTCAGTTAACAATAACCACTCCCTCCCCGGTATTATCTAAAACTATGTTGGATAGAGGTGTTTGAATTTGAAAATAGACAAAAATAAATAAATAAATCAAATAACTCCGTATCAAAAGAATATAAAATCCATCAAATTGTACTGCAAAATAAGTGGCTTGGATTTTGAAATCCTTTCTAATAAGGAATTATCCAAACAAATCTATGTTTATTTGGATTGATGGATGTAAAGTCAACGATTTCAAATTTTTAAAAATAATTTTTTCTATTGTTTAGATAATTCTAAATTTAAAGAATTTTAAAAACCTTCAACTTTAAATTTGCACTATATTTTGTTGAATAGTGATGAATGCTAGTAACAAATAATATTAGTAAAGATTATTGTGTAATTGATAGCGTAGAAAAACTTTATCACAATCTTAAAAATAAATCCTAACATCTTTACGGATACTCCCTCGTTTATACAAACTACTCTTATTTTTTGCGTAACTACAAAAACTATCTCTGACAGCCGAAAAGTAGAAATAGTTTGTATAATGATGTTGACAATTTTTACAAGCGTATGTATAATTTTTCCAAAAACAGGGATGGTTGTGTATAAACAATATTATCATTTCTGATAAGTGCATATATATATGTAATTAACTCCAAAAGACAAGAATGATTTGTATAAACAGACTATAGGTTAATGAGTTTTGTTAGGAGTGGACTTACCATTAAGCGGAAGCACAAAAACTATAGCAGAAAATTAATTACAGCGGGAGATGGGTAATTTTACCCTTATATTACAAATCGGGGATAAGAATGAAACAGATCTAACAAATATCAACAGTAATAGTAACAACAACACCGTATTAAAATAAAGCTTTGAATGTAACCGATAATAGGCTCAGATAGACACAGATCCGGCGTGAGAAGACCTCGACCACAATAGGTCGGCACTCAGCCACCGGTTGCACCACACAGACAAAAGTATATCCGACCCACACAAGGTCACACCACTAGATCTCACAATAGGCACACTCACACAGAGGTTCGAAGGGGATTTATCCACTTAGGAAGACAGATCTCAGAAAGCTTTGAAAGACCTTGCAACTCACAAGTTTCAAAGTTGTAGAATCTGTTCTGTTTCTGTAAAGGCGAAAGATCGCCATTATATAGTGTGCAGAGGTGTGACTATAGAAGGAAATAGATGGTGAAGAAGGTAAGCAGATCATGACCGAAAAGACGAGAGAATCAATGAAAGAGGAGAAGCGATTCTGTTCTTTGAGAGAGGTGGATTTGGGGAAGTCAACAAGAGAAGAGGCAGAATGAGAGCTAGGGCAAAAACCTCAGTATTTAAGGGGATCCATCTGGGCCGGGTCGGATACCAATTAATGGGCCGACTTATACTACCGTCTGTGTTGGGCCATCCATGGTGACTTGGGCCGAAACATAGTTGGGTCTTTGGGCCAATTTTCTCAACACACTCTACCTTGGACCAGGACCCAACTGGGTATGAAATATCCTAGCCCAATCCCGAATTGTGGCATTTCATCACTGCCTTCTTTCCTTTTGCGGTACCTGCAAAGAAAGACACAAAAACATTATATTAGCCTCAGAATATCTAAACAATGGTGAAACTTTTCAGTGGGTAGGCTTTTGGTTCCCATATCAGACGGATTCGATTCCGTCTCAATTTTTTCAAGATTAATAAGCCCTTTTCCCACAATATTCCGGATCAAATGATAACGGGCATCGATATGTTTAGGTCTGTCATGAAAGACAGGATTCTTACACAGCTGAATGGCAGATTGACTGTCAGAATATATTGTTACCTTTTTATTTAAAATACCTATCTCTTTAACCAAACCTTCTAGCCATAAGGCTTCTTTGAACGCTTCTGTCGCAGCAATGTACTAGGCCTCTGTAGTTGACAGGGCCACAATCTGTTGTAGTTGGGATTTCCAACTTATACAAGACCCACATAAGGTAAAAACATAGGAAATGGTCGACTTACGATTGTCCCAATCATTTGCATAATTCGAATCAACATATCCAATCAACTCAACATCATTCATGCATTTTGAAAAAGTAATACCACGAGTGGAAGATCTTTTTTAAATATCTTAAAAGCCATTTAAGGGCCTCCCAGTGAGGAGGTCCAACATTAAACATGTATCTGTTGAGACAACTAATCGCATAAGCTATATCTGGTCTAGTACATACCATAAGAAACATAATTGAGTTGATGGCATTAGAATAGGGAACTTTTTCCTTTCTTTCTTTTTCCTTTTCTGTTTTTGGACTTTGTTCCTCACTAAGTTGAAAGTGTGAGGACAGAGGAACAGAACATGGTTTCGAATCAGACATAGAGAATTTAGCAAGCATGGATGTAATATTTATTCTGAAGGGTTTTAACATGTTGTAGGCTTTGACTAGCAATTAACATATCATCCACGTATAGAACCAAGAAAACAGAAATCTTATTATCATACTTGAAATAAAGACAATGATCATAGTTACTCCTAGTAAAGTTAAGAGAGAGCATGAACATATCAAACTTTTTGTTCCACTGTCTTGGTAATTGTTTTAAACCATAAAGAGACTTCTTTAATAAGCATACATGATCAGGCTTTGTTTTATCAATGAATCTAACAGGTTGATGCATGTAAATGTTTTCATCTAAATCACCATGCAAGAAAGCAGTTTTAACGTCCATTTGTTTAAGTTCCCAATCAAAATGAGCAGATAGAGCAAGTAAGATACAAACAGTAGTGTATTTAACCACAGGGGAAAAAACTTCAGTGTAATCAATCCCTTCTTTCTGTGTAAATCCTTTAGCAACTAATCAAGCCTTAAAACGTGTTGACTGTTCTTCTTGTTTTATCTTGTATACCCATTTGCAACCTATGATGGAACATTTTGCAGGTTTAGGAACTAGTACCCAAGTCTTATTATTCTTAAGGGACTCAATTTCCTCGTTCATGGCACTAACCCAACTTTTAGACTTATCAGATTTCAGGGCTCCCTCAAAGGTACTAGGTTCATGTGATTCAGTATTTAGGGTTGTCTCATAATCAGTGAACCTAGCAGGAATTCTATGTTCCCTTCTGTTTCGGTCTCTAGCTAACTGGTAATGATCTAGCTTTGGTTCAGACCTAGTTTCACTCGAATTTTCTCCAGAATTCTCCTCTACTTGTTCGGTTTCTTCTAGATTTACCTCTACCTGGTTAAACACAGGTTCTAAGGAAGCCGATTGTTCTTTTGGTGAATCACTAAGGCATGGCATTTCTTCCTCATTAAAGACTACGTTCTTACTAATGAGAATTTTAAAACCAGGTTGACTCCTAACCCACAACCGATATCCTTTTACCCCTTCAGGGTACCCAATGAAAACACATTTCACAGATCTGGGCTCAAGTTTATCAGAACTTTGATGCACAAAGGCAGTACAACCGAAAACACGAAGATGCGAAATATCAACAATTTTATCTTGCCATATACATTTAGGAATTTTGCCAAGTAATGGAACAGAAGGACATCTATTAATCACATATGCAGCAGTCAGAACAGCTTCACCCCAAAAAAATTTTGATAAACCAGAACTTACAAGCATGCATCTAACTTTATCCAAAATAGTTCTATTCATGCGTTCAGCAACACCATTTTGTTGGGGGGGTATAGGGGTTGGTTTTATGCCTTTTAATGCCAAACTCATCACATAAATCGGAAAAACTTTTGTTACAAAATTCAAGTCCGTTATCAGTTCGCAAAGCTTTAAGCCTCTTTCCAGTTTGAGTTTCAACAAAGGTTTTCCAATTTTTAAAAGCATCAAAAACATTAGATTTGTTTTTCAGCAAGAAAACAAACATTTTTCTGGAGAAATTATCAATAATGGATAAAAAAAAAATATCTATTTCCACCATGGGTGGTATATTAGCAAGACCCCCAAACATCTGCATGAACATAATCAAGAATGCAAGTGGATGATGTGGGGGTAGGGTAGAGTGATACAGGAAAATGCACTTTATGCTGCTTGCCCATTACACAGTCATCACAGAATTTGAGTTTATCAACTCTATCATGCAAAACACCTTCCCTTTTGAGCAGTTCTAAACCTTTTAAACTTACATGTCCAAGCCGTTTATGCCATAATAACGTTTTATCAGGTGTAGTGACTGATGCAGCAAGAATACCATATGAGACATGACAAATGTAAAGGTTTCTCATTTTTTCAGCTTTGAAAGCAGTTAACGACCCCTTTATGATTTTCATGACACATTTACCACATCTACCCTCAAAATCCTTTTCTTTCAAAACAGCACATGATATCAAATTATGGCTTAAATCAGGAATAAATCACACGTTTTTCAAGGTAAGTTTTAGTTGTTATCAAAAGTTAAACATACATCACCAAGACCTTGGATAGCACATTGTTTCTCATTAGCCATAGAAACATAACCAAAATTACCAGATTGGAAGTTTGAGAAAATATTCTTGAAAGGGCTCATATGAAAAGTACAGTCAGAATCAATCAACCACTTATGCATGCCCATATCATTCACATTGTTTATATCACATACCATAAACACATCTCCAGAATTATCAGTGCTAACAGAATTGGCATTTTCCTTGTTGTGGTAATTGTTGTTATTATAGTTATCCCTGTTTTCCTTCTTGGGTTTCCTGCAATCCTTAATGTAGTGTCATTTTATTCCACAATTGTAGCACTTTCTTTCCTTTTTAACATTATCTTGATTATTATCTCTGGTCCGAGATTTACTCCTACTTCTACTCCTGCCTCGGTTGTTTTTCCTATACTTGTGATCGGAGTTACGATTACTGGTTCTACCTCTTACAGCATTAACCTCATTACTGGGTTGATTAGACTTATTAGTCCTAATGTTCATTTCCTTGCTTTTAAGTCCGTTAATAACAGTGTCAAGGTTAACGTTATCTCTACCATATTATATTGCCGCTTTTACATCGCTATAGGTATCAGGGATGGCATTCAACAGAACTATGGGAGTGTAATCATCTATGTTTTTGTCTCTGGTGAGTTTTATATCCTGGACTAGTTTGGTGAAGTCATCTATGTTCTTGGATATGTCTAACTTATATCTGAAAAACTTATCTAAAAAGAAGAGCTTACTAGGCAGTGATGTCTCAATGTATAGTTCTTCTATCCTATCCCATAACTCTTTAGCAGTTTCTTGTTTACCAACTTTCCTTATTACTGATTCAGACAGGTTTAATATAAGGGAGGAGTATGCAAATTCATCATCTTCTAGTTTCTTATCCTTAGTGACATTATTAGGATACCTACCATCTATGGCTTTAAAAACCTTTTGTTGTATTAGTATGTCTTTCATTTTCTGTTGCCATATAGAGAAATCAAATTTACCATCAAACGGGAACAAGTTATAACCAACCATATAAAAACGAGATATCACACAGATTTAACAGTATAAAGCTTTAGTAAAAATTTCCCAAAAACAGTCGCAGAGTAGCAATAACAATTATAGAGCAGAAACGATGGTAAACCCAAAAATAATCAACTCTGAACCTCAACCAGATACCCGATGGTCTCACGGGACCCAGCCAAGTGAGGGTCAGAGGAAAAGTAACTGGTGCACTGAGCAGAATATATTTTAACAGTATCAAAAGAAACAGAGCACTAAGCCGTGTAAACAACTGTTGCACAATAGCAGTAAATAAGCAGTAACTAAGAAGTTAGAGATTTTTACCGAACTTCAGTACCCGAACCAGAACCGATTAAAACCGGCTCTGATACCACTGTTAGGAGTGGACTTACCACTAAGAGGAAACACAAAAACTATAGCAGAAAATTAATTACAGCGGGGGATGGGTAATTTTACCCTTATATTACAAACCGAGGATAAGAATGAAACAGATCTAACAAATATCAACAGTAATAGTAACAACAAAATCGTATTAAAATAAAGCTTTGAATGTAACCGATAATAAGCTCAGATAGCCACAGATCCGGCGTGAGAAGACCTCGACCACAACAGGTCGGCACTCAGCCACCGGTTGCACCACACAGACAAAAGTATATCCGACCCACACAAGGTCACACCACTAGATCTCACAATAGGCACACTCACACAGAGGTTCGAAGGGGGTTTATCCACTTAGGAAGACAGATCTCAGAAAGCTTTGAAAGACCTTGCAACTCACAAGTTTCAGAGTTGTAGAATCTGTTCTGTTTCTGTAAAAGCGAAAGATCGCCATTATATAGTGTGCAGAGGTGTGACTATAGAAGGAAATAGATGGTGAAGAAGGTAAGAAGATCATGACCGGAAAGACGAGAGAATCAGTTAAAGAGGAGAAGAGATTATGTTCTTTGAGGGAGGCGAATTTGGGGAAGTCAACAAGAGAAGAGGCAGAATGAGGGCTAGGGCAAAAACCTCAGTATTTAAGGGGATCCATCTGGGTCGGGTCGGATACCAATTAATGGGCCGACTTATACTACCATTTGTGTTGGGCCATCCATGGTGACTTGGGCCGAAACATAATTGGGTCTTTGGTCCAATTTTCTCAACAAGTTTAAATGTAATTACCCCTGTTGGATTTTATCAACTTCTTCCGTAAAAGTTTTATCAAACACTTTTCAACAATGCTTTTTTGAGTATTAAAATTTTATCGCAGAGTCATCACAAAAAGAAAGATGGAAATCCTGCAAAGTGGGCCGTCATATCGTAGAAACGATGGGTTTAGGCAAAAGCATTTTTTAATGTAAATGTTTGATTGGGGCTGAAATCATGAACAACTATGAAATCCATTGAGTAGAAATCTATAGGTGCAACAAACATATGAAAAGGCCTTTGGAGACAAGTAATGATGGGAATGGTCCAAAGCAATAATAACTGCATGTATATGTGTGTGTGTGAAATGTAAATGGAAGTAATTAAGGGATGGTAATAAATAAAGAATTGTGAAGTGGATAATATTAGAAATAGGGAGGTGGGGAATGTTGTCAACATCCACATGATTTGTTGGGTCAGAAAGAGAAGAAAAGAGAAGTGGTGATTGTTGTTGTTGGTAATAATTGGTATTTGAGTAGGAGGAGCAATTCAGGATGGCCATTTATTTCTCTATCTGTCACACTTTGTTGTATTCATTGCTCATTCCACTGGACTGGACCACATCGATCTCATTCTTGTACCCACAATGTCATATACAAGTCTATGAATGGGATTTCATTCCATGATGTCATGATGACCTCAATACTGATCTGTAAAACCATATAGAAGAAGAGCGTTCCTTAGAAATCTTGGTTACAGCGGTGGGTGTGAACAAGATCGTCGCTTTGGCCGAGTGGTTAAGGCGTGTGCCTGCTAAGTACATGGGGTTTCCCCGCGAGAGTTCGAATCTCTCAGGCGACGTTTCTTTTTCCCTTTTATGAAATGTTTTTTTTTGGGACGTTTTCTTAATTTCTTCTATTCTGCAACCTGAAATAGTAATGCAATGGTGAGTGTCTTTCGAGCGAGCTGCCGTTTTGATTGTTTTTCAATGCGCAAATAATATATAATAACAGGGAAATAGCCTTTTAGAGATCGACCCACCATTACAATCTTAATATGTATTTAGTATCAAAGCACCTCAAGTTCAACCCCTAAGGTGTAACTGGCAAATTCCATAGTATGAGTGGTTTTATACCATTACGTAAAGTAACGGTAAATTACAGCTGTTTCACCTAAGATTTGACATAATTATAAATACTTTCTCATTAGTTAAAACATTACAAATATCCCTCTAAAATTTGTAATCATCTAACAAATAATGCATTTTCATCCATTTTTATGAATAAATTGACCAAAATACCCTTATACGTTAAATTTTTTTTTATTTAATTCTTAAAAAAAACTGAACTACAATGTCTAGGGGAGAAGTTTTTTAAGTTCTTTTCACAAATGAACAATAATACGATTTGTCTCAATGATTTTAATAAAAAATTCAATGACAAAATAATCAATTTCAAACCTTTAGTTAAAAATTACAAACCTCAAGATGATATTTATAATTTTTCAAACAATCCGAAAAAATATTTATAACTATATTAAACCTCAAGGGAGACGGCTGTAACTTACCCTAAATTTAATGATGAATGAAAATATTCTGTTGTCAAGTACAATTGATAGTACGGTATCACTATCTTCAGTTGCCAGAAAAGCAATATTTTAGTTTTAAATTAAAACATCAAGGGCTTTTGACAAAATTTAAGATAACAAGAAACTGAAGCTTAACCAGTCTTGCCACCGGAAATTGCTATAATTGCACCCAAAAGGCTCACTCGGCAATACCAGGTTACAAACCATATAGCATTTGGCATCAAACTAACAACAATTCCGAATAACTTTCAGGCGTTAAGGCAACAAATCACTGGTAAAATATGTCTCAATGATGCAGAAGGATTCAAATCCTGAAATATACATATACATAAATATGTATTGAGGCTTTTTTAGGTCTTGGTCTTCCAACATTTGCCTCAGTAGAAAAACAGGAACTCAGTAGTGCAGTAGAGTGGTTCTAATCTGTCCAACTATTTTCTTCACACAACGAGAATGCCTCGTGTCTGTACTAGGAAAGATTCTAGTGACCGTACTTCTGAAACTCCCACTCACTGTTATCTGTAAAAGATCGTCAAAGGTCAGATATAAACACCATATGATACTGAAACGACTGTAATAACTCTATAGCATGGCAGAACGCTTACCCAGAGGGCAAACTTGACGAGTCTTGAGCCACCTACTAATGCAATGGAAGTGGAAGGCATGGTTGCAAACTCCTATAGTAACAATTGCGGGAGAAAGTCTTAATCAAAGAGAAATTATTTGCACAACCAAACAGCTTTACAAATATGACCCATGAGAAAGATGGTATAGCAGATTGTACTAGTGACGACACTGCTCAGATCTCCTCTTTAAGAGTACAACTTTCTAAAACTTTCATCTCAGCTAAGGGCCGAAATTGTCATCAACATTTAGAACCTACCCTGCTTGCAATTTCATACAGCAAAATCTTTCTCACATTTTGATCATCTGAAAAGCCTGCTCTTAAGCCAGGTTATACCAAACCTCCAGGGTGTGTAATAAAAACTAAGATGGCTCATGACTAATAAGATGGCGAACACCACAGACCAAACACCAGTCCTTTCTCAGTTAGTAGTTGGTAAGTGGGTATTATGCTACAAACAATACCGGGACAGTCATACAATGCATAGTTTTCAAATACTCACCAACCAAATCATCATTGCCATCGGAGTGTTGCCAGAAGCACCAAAAGTCGAAAAGAAAGCTTTCTTGGTTTAGGCAAACCATAGACTAGTTGAACATTGTACAGAAATCAGGAAGGTAATGAAAAACAGCAATGATATCCCTGGAACAACAAGAGCACCCCACTAATAAAAGTCCACCAAGAGAGCTTTAAGGAACCAGTGTGAAAATAGGTTCTATTAGTTCTCTGGCATTCCAAAATATCTGTTGAGTTCCCACAACCTCCAGGCGATCCTTGTCTCTATTAGCAGGAGGTTTTAACCTAAGAGGTTTCTGTGGGAGACAAAATGTAAAACAAAAGAAAGCATGCCTGAACATCAAGTTTAGCACCTAATTTCGTGTTACAAGATTTACTTCACAATTTTCCAGCACAAGGTGCAATATGACTATGAAGGTTACTTGTCAATAAACAAGAATCTTCGCTGGCAGTTATTCACAGAGGTTCCAAACACAGACTTGGTTAACATGATCAATCTACACATTAGTTACATCAATATTTTATAATTATCATTGAAAATGTTATCCAATGAATAGATAGGATATAGGTAAAATTATTTTAATATTGCCAAAAAAAGAAAAATTACAAAAATACCGTGGTTTTAAAATTTGTGCAAAACCATTTGAGCAAAAATCGGTTTTGAAATTAAAACAAAAAATGATAAAAGCTGGTGAATAGCTGCTGATGCTGTCAGAGCCACTGACAGCGTCAGCAGTTATGTAGAATTTTGGGGGGACTTTAAATAAATAATGTAAAAAAAAAAAAAGAAAAAAATTAGCAAAATAGGGTATAAATGAAACTTTTAAAAATTTGAGTGAAACCGGTATGTCAGATACCGGTTTCATGCTCTAAATTTTTTTAAAAAAAATTAGCAGAGAAGCCGGGGTCAAAGACCCCGGCTTCATTAAATGTGTGCATTACATCTGTGCATGCATGCACACATACTTATAAACATTGCTTTTTAATTATTAAATAATAACTTAAAAGTTATTTTATTATTTAATAATTAATAATTTATTTTTAAGGGGTGAAATTCCACCCTATATTTGTAATTTTTTCTAAATCAATAATAATACATTATCTCATGGTATTACATGAAAGAACAACAAAGAAAAGGGTGCATAAATGGAAAGACGGTAAATTTAATTAAATAATATAAAAATAAAACTTAACAAAAAGGTGTGAATTGTAGGCTTTTAAATATTTAGTTCGAGTAAAGTTACGCAATTATTGTCAATTTTTTGTACACAATATTAATAATATTATCATTAAATTAAAATTAATGTTTTTAATTAAAAATACACTTTGATAATATTTTAAGAAAAATGATTGGCGTCGTTACCTCGATAAAGTCACATAATACTTTGTTAAGTTTTTAGACACAAAATGAATATCAATATTAACTATTCAATATTAACTTAAAATTTATTTTTTTATTAATTAATAATTAAAAAACAATTTTTATAAGTATGTGTGCATGCATGCACACATTTAATGAAGCCGGGGTCTTTGACTGCGGCTTCTCTGCTAATTTTTTTTTTTAAATTTAGAACATGAAACCGGTATCTGACATACCGGTTTCACTCAAATTTTTAATAGTTTCATTTACACCCTATTTTGCTAATTTTTTTCTTTTTTTTACATTATTTATTTAAAATCCCCGAATTTTGGGGCAGACATTTGTCTGTCCCATGTTTCCATGTGATGGGACGCATGAAAACCATGCATGCGTCTCAATTTTTCAGGGTTAATCGTTGCAGCAGGTTCACGGGTGAGATTCCCCGTCAACAAGGAAGCCTCCCACACCCCTTATAAATTAAGGGATGAGGGAGATTTGCGGACCACACCAAATTGTGTGTCCTCAAATTTGAACTCTTGCACAATTTGGTGTTGTCCTCAAATCTCCCTCACCGCTTAATTTATAAGGGGTGAGGGAGGCTTTCTAGTTCACGGGTAACCTCACCCATCAACCTGCTGCAACAACTAATCCTGAAAAATTGGGAGGTATGTGTCCCATCGCATGGAAAAATGGGGCAGACATTTGTTTGCCCCAAAATTCTACATAGCTACTGACCCTATCAGCGGCTCTGACAGCGTCAGTAAAGCCCATAGTTGCTAATGGCGCAAAGGTCCCCTGGAACCATCGCGCATATTTACAAAACTACATTATATAATTATACGTTAATACCTTATAACATCAATAATGCAAAATAATTAAATGTTGTTGGGTAGATAAATGAATCATATCCATAAATATTGTTAGAAGATTGATTAGGAAATTTGTGTATATTTACCTTATTTGTAGTTCATATTTTTGATAGATAATCAATCATATCCATACCATATTTATAAGTTCCCTAATCCTAACACTATATTTATTTATTAAACAAAAATAACCTTGAGAAACCCTACTCAAACCAGCCCTAATCGCGCCATCGCCATCACCTATCTCCATCCACCAACTTCCGCCGGCCTGTACGCACCGCCGGCGACCTCATTGCCAGTTTTTCTTTCAACTAAGCCCTAAAAATGGCTGGGCTCGCAAAAGGCGCGCTTAGATAACGGCGCAGAATGGCGCGCCATGGCGTTGCCATTTGCGCTATTAACAACTATGGTAAAGCCGCTGACAGCACCAGCAGCTAGTCACCAGCTTTTATTCTTTTAATTTCAAAATGGATTTTTGCTCAAACGATTTTGCATAAATTTTTAAGAATTTTAAAACCACAGTACTTTTGTCATTTTTACTTTTTTTTAGCAATAGAAAAAAAAAATTACCTAGGATATAACACAACCATTCTAATGTTGACTGATAAATTTAGTATATCGGATTCTTACTTTTCAGACAATATTTCCAAGTTAATGTCAATTTCAAAAATTACTATCTACACACAGTTTACAATATTCTTCAAGTAAATATTAGTAAAATCAACAACAGAATATTAGAAAAGCTGTAAAGCCGATGGTAAAAAAATATAGCTGAAGCTCGGAAGTAAGTAGATAAAAGAGAGTTCGATTGCGTTTAAATTTTGAGTGCTAAGGCCGTACTGTTATACATCAAAACAGTAAAGGATTAACCATACTGCAGTTATTCACATGATTGACATTACAGATTTCCTGCAGAAATATTACTCCTCACATACACAAGATAAAAGAACAGCTATTCCTGATCCCAATATAGTGATATCTATATCAATACTAGACGAGTGACTAATACGATCCTAGCTTGACCCGGATTATATACAACAAAGCAATTAAAAGAATAAAAATATTATCAGGAATACAGCTTAGCAACATACCCCAGGCAACCGTGCACTCCTCGCTTGTTGCACTAGCTTGATTAGCCTGGCACTCAATGCCTAATAACAGTTCAAACAAACAAATTTAACCCAGAAAAAAAAGACTAATAAATACGTAAATAAGAAAAGAAACTTACAGAGATCCATGATGTGGTTCCGGCAAATAGCACAATTATCGACCACAATATCTGCACATTAAGAGTTAGGGCTAGGGTCTCAACCAATTATAGGAATCCCAACGCATTCGTACTCTCATATACGCATATTTACGTCTATGGAAGAAAAGGAGAAGTAGATATAAGATTGTAGCACATAGTAATACCCCAGGCCCAGAGCGCGACGGCATTCCACTTCTTGATCTCGAATCGCTTCGCTTTCTTGGCGGATTGCGACGCCGCCGGGGCGGGATTAGAAGGTCCAGCATCGGAGGAGACATCGCCGGCGGGAACCATATTCACGTCGGTATCGATCGACGCCATCTTCGCTTTGTCAAAGGAAACGGTTTCGCGTTGCTTCGCTGTTATTGGAGCTGTGACTGAGAAGCTAGAAAAGAGAAAACAGTGATGAACAATGAGAATAAATTGTTAATTGGAGGCCTAAGGCCCAAATAAATTTGGACTATGAGAGGTGATTTCAAGGGTGTTGACGTGGTTAAGATATTTGAGAATATATAAGACATTTTATAATTTATTTAATTTTTTAGAAAATGGTTTATAAAATTTTAAAGGGTAAATTACAGTTATTTTTTATGAGGTTTGATATAATTATAGATACCCTCTTGTTGTTTGAAAATTTATAAATACTCCCCTGACGTTCGTATTTTTTAACCAAAAGCTTGAAATTGATCATTTTGCCCTTGAATTCTTTATTAAATTATAGAAAAAATCAGTCGAGGCAAATAGCATTATTATTGGCCTGTATAAAAAACTTAATAAACATATCTCTGCACATTGTTTTCTAAAAAAATTTCAAAAATTAAATAAAAAAATAATACAATGTATAAGGGCATTTTGGTCAGTTCACCAATAAAAGTGGATGGAAATGAGGTATTTGTTAGACGATTACGAATCTCAATGGGGTATTTGTAATTTTCAAATAATGAGGGGGGTATTTGTAATTATATCAAATCTCAATGAATGTAGTTGTAATTTACCCAAATTTAAAAATAAGATGTCAGGAGTTTATAAGCACCTTTAAAAGATATAATGAGTTTTTACTGTTGTTTTAAAATTTTAACGGGCTCCTTCAATTTTGATGTATTAGTCACAAAATTGTCATTGCTAATGTATTAGAAGCTATTAATCTTACTTTACTTCAAGAGTTTATTTTTCGAATAAGATTTAATATCTTATAAGTTTCAAAAGTATTTTATAAAATGTATGAGCTTATAAGATGTTTTAAATAAACAATCAAACACTCTCTCAGAGGGTGTTCGTCTAAGCTTATTAAAACATCTTATAAAGTCCAATGTTTTGAATTTATAAGATGTTAGATCAAGATAAACGTTCGAAATGTTTGGATAAAATAAGATTATGAAGTTATGAAATGTTAGTAATGATAATTTTGTACTTAATATGGTCAAAATTGAAGAGTTCCATAAAATTTTCATATATAGAAGTATTTGGCTAAACTTATTTAAAAGATTTTATAAATTCATATATCTTATGAGATCTTTTTAGAGCTTATAATATGTTATATCAAGCTATTGTAGTGTTTGGATAGAATAAGACCTTGTTTACTTGTGAGGATTGGGTTGGATATCCAACCCAATATCTTGTTTACTTATATTTTGATAAGTAGATGATTAATCATGATAAGTAGATGATTTAAATAAAAATGTTAGTAATACAATTTAATCACATCTAATATTTTATCCATCAGTAATCTATCACGACTTAATCTCATCTCTCAAAGTAAACGGGGCCTAAGATAATAAAACTTATAATAAGTTAGTAATGAAAAACTTGTAATTAATGGAGAGCTTATAAAATATTAATAACAATCATTTATAATTATTTTGAAAGAGTTTGTTAAAATTTTAAAAATAAGTTAAGAACTCCTTAAGTTTTTTTTAAAAAAAAAGTTATATGTTCGTAATATCTTATTTTTTGATCTTATAAGCTTTCTAAAAATTTTACAGAATTCTTTGTAACATCTTATAAGATGTTTGGAAAGCTTTATAAGCTCACTAGACACCCTTTTTAGTTAAAAAATTCTTCTTTTTTTTTTTTTTAAGAACTTATAAAGTCCTAATATTTTATTTTTGGATCTTACAACACTACAAATTTAAAGATTTGATTATTCCATATGCTATGAATCCCTATAACTTAAAAATCATAATGAATCAATACTATCTACCACAGTCAGATAAAATTAATGTGGAAATTTAAGTTGTGACAACGGGTAATCAACATTTGTTATGGTTTTACCTATGGCCAAACTATTCGCCACAATTTTTAGCAGTAATAAATATTTTGGCATCGCTTTCAAAAACAACAACTAATAGTTGCAGTTAATTATAACATTTTCTTAAGCACTTTGATTATGGCAGTTAACCATAGTGAAAAGGCATATTTTTTCTAGAGGTAAATTACAATGACCTCCCCTGAGATTTGACATAATTATGGATCCCCCTTCGTTGTTTAAAAAATTACAAATACCCTGCTGATGTTTGTAATTTTTAACCGAAGGCCTGAAACAATCTATTTTCCGTTGAATTTTTTTTTCAAAAGAAATTGTAGAAAAATCAGTCAAGGCAAATTACGTTATTGCTCCTCTGTGTAAAAAACATAAGAAACCCTCTCTGTGCATTTTTGTCCAAAAAAATTTTAAAAATAATTCAATTTGCATAAGGGCATTTTGACCAGTTCACCCATAAAAATAGATAAAAATGTGTTATTTGTTAGACGATTACAAACTTCAGGGTGTATTTGTAATTATTTAAACAACAAGGGGTATCCTTAATTATGCTAAACTTCAGGGGAAGTCCTTGTAACTCACCATTTTCTTAAGGGATAATTACACTCCCCTCCCCTGAGGTTTGGTGTAATTACATGTAGACCCCCTGAGGTTTGAAAAATTACAGTTACTACCCATAATATTTGCTTTTGTCTAACAAATAGGCCCTCCGTTAGTCAAAATTCACCGAATTTGTTGATATTAGCAAAAGAAATTGAATTAAAGGTGAGATTTGCCATCGATTGACTTATTACTGACTTATTGTAGGTCAGACGAATCTTTCTATGACTGAACTACCCTTATATATCGTCACACGTTAATGCATGAGATGAGATTTATCTTCACCGTTGTAAGGGTAATTTAGTCATAAAAGATTTATTTGGCCTGCATTAAGTCATTAATAAGTCAATTGAGGGTAAACATTGATTTTCATTCAGTTTTTTTTTGTTAATATCAGCAAATTCGATGAATTTTAACCAACGGATGGACCTATTTTTTATACAGAAGCAAATCTCAGGATAGACCTGTTAATGGGTAGGATAAAACCCTACCAGGCCCATACCCTAAAGAGGCCCAATATAATAATTAGTATATAGACCACCCAATGGGTCTTAAGGCCCTATGGGTCCAAGACCCACAAGCATTCTATTAGACCCTGACCCGACCCAATGCTTTTCTTTTTTCTCTCTCTTTTTCTAAAAATTCTAGGCCCAAAAAAATCATATGAAATATTTCTCAAATTAAAATAATCATATAAAATAAGTAATAAAAAAAAAAAAGAAAACAAACAACTGATAACATTTTTTAGCAACAATAACAGATAACATTATATTGCAAAATAAAATCAAATTTTTATTCAGAGAAATCAAACTAATCTTAAACATTCTTAACAAAGTTGAGAACACAAAAAAGAAACAAGAAAGTGATATAGGAGATGACAGAAATGATGAGGTGGGTGAAGCTTGTGAATGGAAGAACAATACTGAACAGAAAGATAGGCACAGTAAAATTCAAAGAAAGGTACCCTTCTTCCAACCTTTCCTCTCAATATTTTTATGATTTATATTTGTATAACAATAAAATTTGTTCTTTCCATCCAGTAATCAATGTGGTTAATTGGGTTTTATGGATTTGGGCAGCAGTGCTTTGAGGGAAAGGCGAATTTGAGCGGCGGCGCTTTGCGCGCAGCGGTGCTTTGAGGGAGGGCGGATCTAGCGACGGCGCTTCGAGGCCGGACGGATTTAGGCGGCGGCGCTTCGAGGGCGGAGAGATCTAGGCGGCGGCGCTTCAAGGTGTGGATTTCTGTGGCAGTTGTAATGGTGGAGTCGCACAGGTTTGGAGAGTAGCAGCATTTGGAGGACGCTTGAGTGGCGGAAGTGGTGGCCGGTTTGCAGTGCGGAGTGCGACGGCCGTCGAGGAATCAAAAGAGTCCTCACCTGAGTTGAGAGATTTCTCATAGAGTTTAGAGGGTTTTGGAGAGAATTGGGTATGAGTATGAGTTGGGTATGGGTAAAGTTATTAATATTGCGTATATTAGCCGACCCAGACCCAACTATTTTAATGTAATGGGCTGGGCTGGGTCTGGGCCTAAGTTTTAATACTAGGTTTGGGTCTGGGTCTAAACCCAGTATAATGGGTCTGGACCTGGGTAAATTGGACCCATTTACAAGCTATCTCAGGGATACTAAATGTAATTTTCAAATCACAGGGGGTTTACGTGTAATTACACCAAACCTCACGGAAGGGGAGTGTAATTGTCCCTTTTTTTAATGTAAGCACTTTTTGAAAAAGAAAAAAAAAATTACCATTAACATTTTATAAATTTGCAAAAATCTTGTAAATATTTTAAAACACTTTTATATGTTCACGCAAACGCGGTCTGAGTTGAATTGGGCTTTCTGCCCAAGTTGAATGAAACTAGGTTCATTTCTTAATTATATTTGAATTCACGGATTCTTTCTAACATTGACTTTGTTTAAGTTATATTTGATCATATGTCATCTCATTTTAACGGAAAAAATCCGGTTATGATGTGTAAAATGTAATAGTTATGAAAGAAAATCGAATGCTTATAGTTGATTTGACATGGTTTTCTTGAGAGTTTGAAGTGTGCTCGATAATTTCTTCTTTTTAAGAAATATAATATTTTTTTCATAACTAAATAAGATCTGTATCAACTCAAATGGGATATTTCTACAACATACCAACATGTTTGGGCTTCTATTACGGGTTTGATTGTCTCCATTAGCCCCATCAACATCTATATTAATATAATATATATATATATATATATATTTACTCACAAACGGTTACTTATACCGTAATATTAATTTTTTGATATGTTAATAATACCCTTAAGTATAAAATATTATTTATTATATACACACAAGAACGGTGTGCCACGTTGACTAATATTAAAAACTAAAAACTACTTTCTATGGCATCAATCCATAATACACTTAAAGCTACGCTTGGGTAGTTGGATTTCAAATCCTAACAGCAAATTCTTTGAATTCATTAGATAATTATAAATTTAAAAGACTTCAAATACTTCACCTATAAATTTAAACTATATTTTGGCCAATGCGCCTAACTTGATTTGTAAAGTTGAGGCCCCATAACTATAAGGTAGTGAGTTCCAACTCATTAACGTGTAAGTTGTTATTCTGTTTTAATAATAGTTATATTCCTACTTTGATAGTAGTTCTTTATTAGATATAGATATTGATAATTGATATATTAATTGTAGAGTTGTCAGTACTTAATATTATGATATAATTATAATTGATTTACTAAAAAAATGGAAAATTGAATTATATCTTGGCGACGAATTTCAAATTCTTTTAATATGAAGTCATTTCAATCCTTCTTTCAGATCTTGCCTTCAAATTCAAATTCATCAATTCAAACACAGTCCAGCATGTTATATCAAGGAAAAATGGCAAAATTACATTTCTAGTCCTGTAATTTTAGGTCATTAACACTTTTGATCCTATAACTTACTTTATTTACACGTGTAGTCCTTTTTTTGACGAATTTAGTCTAACACATCTCATATTTGGTCTTTTTTTGGCAAATTTAGTCCTGTGTTGACAAATTTGGTCCTGACGACATATAGTTACAAGACAAAAAATGATATTTACTCGAGTGATAATATGATCAAAATTGCCGAGACAGGACTAAATGTGAGATGTTCAACACTAAATTTGTCAAAAAAAGAAAAGGACTAAATGTGTAAGTGGAGTAAGTTACAGGACCCAAAGTGCTAACAACTTATAATTACTGGATAAAAAATATAACTCTCAGAAAAATTTAGCTAATTAAAAATCTCCAAGAAATGTGATCTTGGACACAATACTCTTGATTCTTACATTTGCTACAAGTCTGCACAAGATATACTTGTTTAATAGTACTGATGAATTTTTCTTTGTAAATGGCTCAGTACTGATTGTGACTCCAACAAAAGTCAGAAAAACCACTTCTTACCAAACTTGGGAATACTTTAATTTGAACTACAGCTTCTGGAGATCACTTAACAAAATAAAGAATTTTCTTGGTGGGATTTGGTTCTATTTGCTTAGCTGTATCTTCATGTATTATATACTATAATTCTTGAATGTCAGTTCTTAATCAATCATTCCTGCTGATCATGATCAATGAAATTCTCTGTTTATGATTCATTCCAATTACAGTTGAGAAAAGAAATAAAATGTGTATACGAACAAAAACCGAAACAAAAACCAAGAAATGCGCCTATAGCAAAACATTTTTGCTCTACGCGACCAGAACCAACGCTGGTCGAATCTTTGTGTGTGTGTATATACAGCAGTTTGGATTTACAGTTCTATCCGTTTACGCTCTCTTCAATCCGTGATGCACCGGTGAATTCAGGGCGTTTTCTGTAAAAGAGTGTGGGGATTTTGGAGATTTGGCCCTGTGCTTATGGCCCTCATGGAGTTTATGCCTCTGGTGATATTGACCGTTGCATTCTTTTCTCGACTCCCTTGAAAATTCCTTCTGGGAATCATTATCTGTCGAAACTGCAAACACGAACGTGCCTACTTGAATGTCGTCAAGGTCCTTCAAGGGCTCCAAGACTTTGATCACTTCACTCATCGTCGGCCTGAGTTTAGGCCGGTGGCTCAAGCATTGATATGCCAATGCTGCTGCCTTTTGAGCCCCTATTTCCGGGTATTGGCCCTCGAGTCTTGGATCCATTACCCGGCTCAGCTTCCGGGGGTTCTTCAGCATCGGCCTCGCCCACTCCACGAGGTTCTGTTCTCTGTGGGGGCGGCTCTTGTCTACTGATTTTCGGCCCGTTAGAAGCTCCAAGAGTACTACTCCAAAGCTGTACACATCGCTTGCTGCTGTCAAATGGCCTGCGCAATGCATTTGATCATGTTAAATATAAATAAAGAATTAATTACATTTTATCCTTGTAAAAAAAACTCTAATATAAAGGCAACACGACCCCTTAATTTTTAAAAAAGAAGTTCACTGACTCTCGTGTCAGGGTCATATCATTTTTATTTTTTTTTTTTTGTTCTCACTTTCATAAGTACTTCTACAAAATTTAAATTTCACGAGTTTTATAAAATTCACCTGTCATGACGTACTCGGGTGCAGCATAACCATGCGTGCCCATAACTCGCGTGGAGACGTGAGTATCGTCTCCTTCGGGGCCGTCTTTAGCTAGGCCGAAGTCCGACAGCTTGGCCGTGTAATCCTGAAAACAAGCAAACAAGAGTTAGCCCCCACACAAAACAACAGTTAGATATCGAAACGAAGAAAACGAACACAGATAAAAATTTACCGAGTCGAGCAGAATGTTCGAAGCCTTAAAATCGCGATATATTACTGGCTTTTCAGCTTCGTGGAGGAATGCAAGCCCTTTAGCTGCACCAAGAGCAATCTTCATCCTTGTCGCCCATGGAAGTGAAACTGAAAATCCTGTGTACAATACGAGTTGAATTATTTTCAGACACAGAGCCATAGATACCCAAGCTCGTGGTCAAATTTTAACAACTTCGCAAATCGTGGTACCATTATCGCCAATCATAACACACGACTTTGCTTGAAATTCATTGGCAGTCGAAGAAATTAATTAAAATTGATTTGTTCAATGTGACAGTTTCATAAACAAGTACCAGGTCTAATGTTTTGTTTAACAAAGTTGTTGACTACAAAAAGTGGCATATCAATTGTCAACTTCCGACCAGAAAACCACATCTAATTTGACTTTTTCCAAACACTTTTTACATTATATTAAACTGCTCAACAAGTTGATGGAATTGATCTTATTATTTCAAATTCTATTATCTTTTTATATAAAAATTGCTTCAATTATTTCATTTTAAAAAAATTTATACCCACAGTGTGCATATATTAAACGAAATAAAAAATTCAGATCGGCTTACAGAGAGCCAACGTTGTGAAGAAACACACACGAAAAACATGTATGCTGTTTGCATAGTAACGGGCCCAAAAAATTTTATGTCGAGACGACTACAACAGTTCAAATGTTACGTTGTAAGAATATTACGATAAATTGGTAAGAATGAGATGTTGAGATTGGATGATGAGAGATCGAAACTTACTTCTAAAGAGCTGATTTTCCAGGCTGCCTCTGGGCATGTATTCATACACCAGAAGCCTGTGTTCTTCTTCGCAACAGTATCCAATCAGCTTCACCAAATGCGCGTGTCTTAATTGACCAAGAAATATCACTTCCGTCTGTTGATGACGAAAGAAATCCGACCAAACAAAAACAAGAAATCCAACAGTCAGTTATGATCATTTTCAATGTAAGAAATTGACAAATAAAAAGATGAGATTAATTCTTACCAGCCATTCTCTGTGCCCTTGTGATCCATCCAAATCCAGGAGCTTGACGGCGACGGGCTGAGCCTTCAAACCGGGCCTGAGCTTGTCGTCAATGAACCCCTTGTGCACAGGCCCGAACCCGCCTTCTCCAAGAAAGTTGCTGGACGAGAAGCTCTGAGTTATCACCTTCAGCTCCTGGAGAGTGAAAACATGCAGATTGGAGCCCGCCAGGGAAATGGACAGATCCTCCGACAGGGTTGAGCTGCTGAAGTCGGACAACGAAATCCTCGGGATGGACGATGGGTTCGATACGGGCTTCTTCTGGTCCGGGATCGGGCCTGGGCCCGGACCCTCGGCCTTGAAACAGTTGGGGAAATATTGCTGCCATCTCATCTTCTTCTTGACAGCCATGGCGTTTTTGTGTGTTGATGAGAATGTGTAATGGTTTCGGAGAGGTTTATGTGGAGAGAAATTGATGAGAGTCTAATGTTCAAATCAAATGTCTATCTACCAGATATGGAGATTGAGGTTTGTATCTCCTTTTATAAGACTGATGAGTATAATGATGATGATGATGATGGTGATGATGATGATGATTTATGCATACAGATATAACATATATATATATATATAGAAGTAGTACCCTTCCTACCCAACATTATTTATTCCAGTTGACCAGCACCAACTACTTAATAAAAAGGGTAAATTACAATTAGCTCTCCTAAAATTTTGCATAATTTTAAATACTTCATTATTATTTGAAAAATTATAAATAACTCTTTGAGATTTGTAATCATCTAACAAATAACTCGTTTCCATCCATTTTTATAGGTAAATTGACCAAAATGCCCTTATGCACTGAATTATTTTTTATTTAATTCTTATTTTTTTTTTTACTATAATGCGCAGGGAGAAGTTTTTTAAGTTTTTTACACAGAGAAGGAATAATGCAATTTGCCTCGGGTGATTACTCTACAATTTTTATAAAAAATTCAAAGGCAAAATGATCAATTTCAGGCCTTTAGTTAAAAATTACAAACCTCAGGGAGGTATTTGTAATTTTTCAAACAACGAGGGGGTATTTGTAATTATGCTAAATCTCAGGAGAGGAAGATGTGACTTACTCTGATAAAAATTGAACTTTTTTGAAGTTTTTTTTTTTTTGTTTTGAGTAGTTTTATAGTAATACGTTAGTTAGGTCTGGCGGAATCGAACCAATCACATAATAAGTGTGATAAACTTGTCATGTAATTAATTACTTTTATTGAATTGTATACCAATTATACGATAAGTGTATTACATTTTCCGTATAATTGATTTAGATTTGATCGAATAAGATCTGAATTAGAAGTTTCCTTAAAAGGTGGATGAGAACTAATGGTGTCGTGCGGATAATTTAATTTAATTTTTGTTGCAAAGAGAAATAGGAACACCACAAGGAATAATTACTCTATATTATAAATGATTGTATATGATTTAAAAATTATGACAAATCAATATTATTTATCATGATTAAATAAAATTAATATAAAATTTTAAGTATTGACCATGGTTAATCAACATTTATTATGATTTTAGCTGTAGTCAATACATTTGCTAAGGTTTTTAGCTTAAACAAAGTCTTAATAATTATTACGCAACCATAGTTATTAATAATCGTCATGATATTTATTTTTACCTATGATAATTGACCATCATAACAAAGTCATATTTTTTCTAATGAAAAAATAAATGCAACATATTGAGGGTAAGGAAATTTCATACAGAATTATATTCAACTTATAATGTGATAGATGTACAGTTTAAGAAAAAATAATTAATCGTATGACAAATACAATTCAATTTATAACCGTGTGATTAATTGAATACGACCAAGCAAATATATATAGGTAATTACATCTACACCTAATGTATGGTCTGTTCATACAAATTATTCTTATTTTTTGAATAATTACACATAGACCATTAGAAAGGCTAACATCATTTGCAGAAACCACCATTGAAAAATTACATATACACCCCGAAAAAATATTAACATCATTACATAAACTACCCCTGGTTTTTTTGGCTATCAGGGGTGGTTTATGTAATTATGAAAATGACAGTGGTGGTTTGTGTAAACAGACCAAGCCAGGGGGTGTAAATGTAATTATCCATATATATAGGATGAATTACAATAACCTCCCCTAAGGTGTGGTATAATTACAGATACCCTCTTGTTGTTTCAAAAATTACAAATATCTCCCTAAGGTTTGTAGTCGTTTAACAAATAACCCAAATTCATCCATTTTTATGGGTGAACTGACCAAAATGCCTTTATGCAAATTGAGTTATTTTTTAAAATTTTCTAATTTTTTTTTACAAAAATGCATAGGAAGAGATTTCTTACGTTTTTTACACAGAAGAGCAATAATGTAATTTGCCTCAACTGATTTTTCTATATTTTTTTTAAAAAAAAAATCAAGGGCAAATGGATCATTTCAGACCCTTGGTTAAAAATTACAAACCTCAAGGGGGTATTATAAATTTTGAAACAACGAGAGGGTATCCATAATTATACAAAACTCAGGAAATATCATTATAATTCACCCTATATATATATATATATACATACGTCTGTCGCTCATTATGTATGTATGTATCTATGTATATCCGAAAAAATTAAATTTGGTTGAAAATAAATAATAGAAAAAGACTAGGTTGCCCCCTATTTACCGTTTTGGTGTGTGTGTGTGTGTTAGAGAAGCTTGCCCGAAAGGCTGCTCACAATTACCATGACCTTCTCAAAAGGTGCTTCGGACACTTTTTTTTAAATATAACTCTCTCTCTATATATAGTCATGACTTTATTATTATTATTATTATTTTTTATTTGGTATTTAATATGAATTAATCCGAGTGTTAGGCCATTTCTCCTCCGTGTTTCTCTTACGCGGCATCTTTGATCGTTCAACACATTTATACAGCTAGCCTTTGAATAAAACACCAAAACATGCATACTTACACTAAAGTACTGGTGCTACTAGTGTACGACTATTAAAGCTATAAAATAAAGAGTTTAGTTCAGTAAACGAAGGACGAATTATAACTTATAATATGAATAAAATATTGATGTTTATGGTAAACGAATTGAAAATTATGTATAAGGATAATATGATTCGTGTATGGGAGGATCTGGACAGGATGATCTTAAAATTAACTAGGGTAAATTATATTTTTGGTTTTATAAGTGGACCCGTTTTTAATACTGTGGGGAATTCACAGATTACATCCCATATGTTTATTTTTTTTTTCTCAATTTTAGAACCAAAAGGGGTTTTTCTTTAATTGTTAACGGCAGAATCACGTGACTCGCACGCCTTCATTAAATTGCTCGGGGTAAATTATATTTTTTGTCCAATAAGTGAACTTGTTCTAATTTTGGTCCCATAAGTGGACCCATTTCTAATTTTTGGTCCTACAGTATGGGATCAAAATTGGAAAAAAGGGTCCACTTATGGGAGCAAAAATGTAATTTATCCCGAGCAATTTAACGGAGGCGTGCGAAACCGTTAGCAATTAATGAAAAACCCCTTTTGGTCCTGAACTTGAAAAAGAAAAATTGGACATATGGATGTAATGTGTGAATTCCCCATAGTATGGGACAAAAATTAGAAACCAATCAATTTATTGGACAAAAATATAATTTACCCAATTAATTATATGTACGAGATTAAAATGTTTGTTTCGTTCTAATTATGGACATAATTTTGGCGAGTGGAGAAAGAGGTATGGCTGATTTTATGGAGATCGACTTAATTAGATAGGAAACTTTGGAAGGGTATATGCGTCAACAAGATAAGTAGTGAAACTACAGTAACGTTCCTAGAGATGTTACCACGATCTTTTCTAACAAATGGGTTAGCCGTGACTCTAAGGTCATGGGTTTGAATTCCACCAACGTATGAAATATTGTTCAACTTTAATAATATGCATAATTCTATTTTAATAATAGATGTCATTAGATACAGTTATCATTGCAAAATAAAAATTAAAAAAATTAACTTTTTATTACACTATAAGTGACTACAGGTCAAAAACTATGGTAAATCAATACTATTAATTATGGTTAAACAAAATCAATGCAAAATCTTAAATTTTTACAACGGTTAATCAATATTTGCCATAGTTTTTAGCTGTAGCCATACCATTTTCCATGGTTTCAGCAATGTCTAATGTTTTGGCCACACTTGCAGAAATGACAACTAATAGTCATATCAAACCCGTGGTTAATTTGTATTCGCCATGATTTTTTTTTTACCATAGTAATTAACCGTAGCGAAAAATCATATTTCGTTTCTAGTGTATCTAATTAATATTGGTAATTAGGATATGATTGTTATAGTTGTTGTTGTTAGCTATATATAGATATTTGAACTGTAATCGATTAATTGAAAAAATAATAGTTCATCGCTTTCACTTCAAAAAAAATAATAATGAGTTATTATACTTTACTTGAAATTAAGAATAAACCCTACATATATTTGCGCACGCGTACACACACAAGACAAATAAATTATTTCTTACGTTATAAATTGTTACGATTTATAAATTATGACAAATCATTACTATATATATCTACCGCAGTTGAACAATCATTATGATCATGATTAACCAATATTTTTTATGTTTTTAGTTAAGGCCAAAATATTTCCCATAATTTTTAGTTATAACTAATATTTTAGCGCATCACTTGCAGAAACATCGAATAATTAATAATTGTGCATTCGTGATTAATTCGCTATGATTTTCACCAATAGACCATGGTAATTAACGATGATTGAAAAAAAAAATTCATAAATCTTCCAAGTATCCCTCTACATGAATTCTAGTATACTGATGTATTTGCTATGTTGGATCTTTCTTGGATTTAATTAGACTAGTGATCTAAATATTTATGGCTTTTTGTTGGATCCTCTCTAGTCCATTCAACATTTGATCATGCTGTGGACTCCAAGAGTAAGATCAATAGATTTGGAGTAAGTTCTAGAAAATTATTTAGCAATTTTATTTAAATTTAGGGTTAAATACAGTTTGCACCCCTAAACTATACATGTAGTCGCATTTAGGCTCCTAAAGTATGAAAGGTAACAAAAAGACCCCTGATAAAATAATTTGACATTAAAAGGACAAAAATACCCTTCCCACTTATCTCCTATACATTTCAGTTTATTCCCTAAAGGTATGTTTTATTACTTCGCCGAAACTACTTTTAATGATTTAAATTTTACTCAAATTTTATTTACAAAATAGTATTTAATATTTATAACTTTTTTATTAATTATGTAATACAAAAAATATTTACAATTGCTCTATATGCATATATGTCTTACAAAGTAAATTATTTATGTTAAAAAATATATATAAATATGTGTAAATACATAATGTATATAATTTTATAAAAAAGTATGTTATATAACCTATAAATCTTGTTCAGGTATATGTACGTATAATTAAATTATATCATATCATTACTCAAAATATTATAGAATATTACAGATTTGTATATTTTATAGTGCATTATGTTTGATGTAATATTTTTTAATTGTATCAATAATTTTATTTTTTTTTTTAAAAAATCAACATATATATAACAACACAAGCAAAAATTATGTAAAATTTTAAATATTTATGTAAAAAAAAAAAATATATGGACTGTAAATTTATAGAGTTTATATAGATTCTATACTAATTATAAAAATAATAAAATTTGGATAGTATTTATGTTAAATATAATTTTTATAATAATTCAAATTATGTTTTAGGGGAATGATTGAAATAAACATATTTTAGGGATGTAAACAATAAGGATATTTTCGTCATAAAAAAATTAATCCATATCATGAGGGGCCTTTTTGTTACCTTTCATACTTTAGGGGCCTAAATGCGACTACATGCATAATTCAGGAGTACAAAGTGTATTTAACCCTTAAATTTATACGATTCTGAAATAAGGCGTTTTTGATCTTATAAGATCTTTTTTAAAAAAAAAAACTATCTAACTTTTTTTTTCTAAAACATCTTATAAACTCTGTATGATTAATATTCCATAATACAAAAATATCCTGACTATATTTCAATTTTAACATTCACATATTTCACACTGCTCTCTCTCCCTCTCTCCAGCCCTAATGACACTTAACTTAGTATGAAAATCCAATATTAATTCATTTGTATTAGTCCTTATATCTTATTTTTTTCATTTTATTATGTCAAATACTCTAACATTTTATAAATTTTAATTATCCACGCGAATTTATTAGGAGCTTATTTTTAATATAATTCAGATCTACCATTATGTAACATCCTAAAACATCAAATAAGATGTAAAAGAGCCTTATAATTAAGATGTTTTAAATAAGCTTGATTAGGGAAACACCCTCTTACTTGCATATGTTTGGAAAAGTAACTTGTAATTAAAATACATTAATTGTTAATTAGTGGGCGTAGTTATAATGAAATAAAGAATCTTGGGCGGATTAGTCATAAGTAATTACTTAAATTCATAAATTAGGGGCTGCTGTTGAACTCGTGATCTTGTTCTTTTTTTATTAGTAGCATATGTTGTATATATGCAGCAGTATTTGGAAAATTCTAACTCAAATCGAATTTGATCGACAACGAATCAATCATATGATATGTGCAATACAACTACATGTAATTAGTGTACAGTTCATCGAAAGTGATCAATCACAAGAGAAGTGTATCATACTTGCTCTGTGATTGATTTGGTTCAATCAAATCTGATTTGGATAAGAATTTTCCAGTAGTATTACCTAAGTTCATTAAACTCAAATGCGTGCACAGTAAAGATTAAATTTTTAATCTTAATTAATTAGCATTTTCACAAAGTAAAAAGTATAGGATTAGCAAATACTTTTGGGCTGATCAACACGCTAATGATTTGGTGGCATGGGATTAGCAAATTAAGGTCAAATGCTTAACAAACCTTATTTACTGAACACTACGTAAGAAGATGCTACATTTTCTTGCAAAGTTGCTCATGCTTCTAGAACTTCCATTGACCTATATAATAGGGTTGATTACACTCATATATCCTCTAAAATCGTAAAATTATATTTTCCTCCAAAAAAGTTTAAAATTATATTGACGTCCTTTTTAAAAATTCACCGTTTACAACTGACTCCCTTTCGTTATGATTTGAAATGAAAAATGTTGAAACCAACATAAACGAAATCATAAATGCCCAAAACTCCTCATTCAATATTCCCTGTAATATTTTTATACTTGATAGGGTAATATATATGAAGTCAAAAGGATGTATAATTGTAATAAAATATTACTCTCAAATTATAGCCATTGATAAAAAGCAGTCATAAATGAATGAAAAAACCAATCATTTTTTAGTATTTTTCTTACTTTCGATATCTATACCTTATTATTAAGTGAGTACCTATTTGGTGTCTCACTTTTTTGGTCTGCTATTTATATATGTTTTTAATATTTAATTTTATTAATTTATCTATTAACCAACTTCCCACCCTCCCACTCTTCTAAACCTCCAAACCACTTTTCTAAATATCAAAGTGCCGGCTCTTCTCAACTTACACTATTTTTAATTTTTTTTTTAGTTTAATATTTTTAATTTCTTCAATTAAAATATATTCTTATATGGATTACTGGAGTTGACCTCATCGCTGCATTTATTTCTCAAAAATATCTTATTCAAGTATTTTATCTAGGATAAATTACATTGACACCCCCTGAGATTGGGCCAATTGCACAAACACCCCTTGTCTTTTGCGAAATTATAGCTACACCCCCTGAGGGTGTTAGTGTAATGTTTTTTAGGGAGTATTAGTGTAAGCTTTGCATTTAAATATAGGGTGTAGTTGTAATACAATTACAACCTCAGTAGGTGTAGCTGTAATTTCCCAAAAGACATAAAGTATTTATGTAATTGAGCCTAATCTCAGGGAGTATGGCCGTAATTTACCCTTTTATCTATTGTTTCAAGAAACATATGCTCATATTCTAGAACTTCCATTGACGTATACAAGTACATATATGTACACTCTGGATATATATATGTATGATCATCTACTTATATTCCAAATCAAGAACGTGAAAAACAGGTTAAGATCATCAAATCATGTCTACAACTATATAAATATATGTATGCACGCATGCATGCACTTAAACTCCATCATTGATCATTGATGATGGGTAGACAAGATATCTGGTACCGGACCAGAATGTAGTAGGTAGGGGTATCATGCCAACATCTTGTTCTCTTGTACCCATACATACATACATACATACATACATGCATCATTAGAAACTTCTTCAACCATGCATGCATGGGAATAACTCATCCATGGGATTCAAAGGGCGGTAGTAGGTAAGAGGGGCCGGCCCGGCCGGGATATATGGATATAATAAGTGGTCAAAGGGGGTTTTATGGTAATTTATTATCTAATATCCACATTTTTTCTTGATTCGTATCCTATTTATTTATACTTTAATTATTGGGTAAATTACATCTACCTCCTCTTAGTTTTGGCATAATTACAAATACCCCCTTGTTGTTTGAAAAATCATAAATACTCTCCTGAAGTTTGTAATTTTTAATCAAAAGTCTAAAATTGATCATTTTGCTCTTAAATTTTTTTTATGAAAAGTGTAGAAAAATCAGTTGAGACAAATTGTATTGTTCCTCCTATGTGTAAAAAACTTAAGAAACCTCTCCCTGTGTATTGTAGTTCAAATAATTTTAAGAATTAAATAAAAAATAATTCAGTGCATAAGGGCATTTTGGTCAGTTTACCTATAAAAATGGATGGAAATGGGTTATTTGTTAGACAGTTACAAACTTTATGGGGTATTTATAATTTCTCAAACAACATGGGGGTATTTGTAATTATGCCAAATTTTAGGGGAGGTAGATGTAATTTACGCTAATTAATATTGAAATTAATGATGAATTTGGTCATTTAACAAATATACAGTTTGAAATTGACATCAATTCACCTAATAAGCTCCTAACTGACACATATCAACTCTATCACCTACCCTCACTGCCAAAATATATAAATAAATAAATAAATAAATAAAAATCCTTATACTATAAATGATCATGAATAAAAAATCATGATAAATCAATACTATTAATTACGATTAAATAAAATTTATGCAAAAAATTAAATTTTTACCATGATTAATCAATATTTTCCACGGTTTTTAGTCATAGCCAAAACATTTGCCATGGTTTTGGCAATGGCTAATGTTTTGACCCCACTTGCAGAAACAACGACTAATGACCGTTGCAAAGTCTTAATTAATTTGTATTCGGGCGTGGTTTTTTCTTTCTTTTGACTATAGTAATTAATCGTAGCGAAAAATTATATTTTTTCTAGTCTCTCTCTCTCTCTCTCTCTCTCTCTCTCTCTCTCGAATCGATTATAATTATATGATAAATTTCAATCATCAAGAATTAACATATCCTAACTATCAATGTCAAATATGTATAATTAACAAATAACTACTATTACAATAGATCGACAATTACTATTAAAATAAATAATTTCATACGTATTCATTGGACTCGAACGGGGCCTCACTTCAACAACTATGTTATGTCTCATTGGTCTTCTGTCATCTATTTAAACCTATCTCGTCCTTTATTTGTATAAGGTGTGTTCATATACTATTAAAAAAATTACTATTAGCTACAATTTTAATGGTTATAGCTAAAAATTATAGCAAATTATTATTATTAATTACAGTTAAATAAATCGATACAAAAATTAATTTTTTCACCATGAAAAAATTATTTGCCGTAGCTAAGAGCAATGGTAAAAATATTAGCCATGATTTTTAACCATGACAAATGTTTTAGCCACTCTCGCAAAACCACGGTCAACAATCGTTACATGGTCGTGATCAATGACTATTTACTACGACTATTTATTATTAACCATGACAATTAGCCATGGTTAAACATTATATTTCTTGTAGTGACAGTTCAATAAATCAATCAAATCGAATCAAAAATCAAAACAGAACCAACTAATTCGGTTCGGTATTCGTGCAAAGTATTTAATTTGGTAGAACTTTCAACTTTCTGAAATTTTGATTAGGTTCTGTTCGATTTTACTGAATGAACACCTCTACACTAGAAGAAATATGATTTTTTTTCTATGATTAATTACTATTGTTAAAAGTAAATCGTGGAGAATACTAATTAACCATGGTTGCACAACAGTTATCAATAGTTGTTTCTGCAAGCGGGGCAAAAATATGTGCTACCCCTAAAAACTGTGGCAAATATTTTGGCCATGCATCAGTTCTGTCTAACCATGGTAGATAATATTGATTTACTATGATTGTCAAGCCGTATTTATTTATAGTGCAGTGAATAATTAATTTTTTTGTAGTGTCTAACTAGTATTACTGGTCCACCAGATTTCATGACATTTACCAAGTTACCTTTTTTTAACTTATATCTTATTGTCCTTTTATTTATTTTTCATCTCCCCTATGATAGTTTTAGTCACTTGAATAAGAGTCCCGACCTCTTAGAACAAGAGTTTTGATGATGCAATGCGATAATTAAATGCCCTATTAGGTTGAAAAATTATTTGTTTTGATTTTATATGAGTGTCATAATTTTATTTTAAAAAGATGTATCGTTATAGAAGAAAGGAATTTAGAGACTCATAAATCATTTAAATTTTTCGTTTGTAATCAATGTAAAATTCATTTCAATATCATAAGCTTGAAATGTTTGAATAATAATAATAATAAAAAAAGTTGGTGTACTTTTGGACAAATTTTTGATCATGTGATACATGCACAAAGAAAGGCTTCTTTTTTTCTAGTCAATTGAAGGTACAAGGTAGAAAAAAGCTATAGAAAATGTGCCTACAGATACAATTTAAATTTAATTTTTTTTATTTATCCCAATTTGAATAATTTCATTAATTATATTTTCTTTTCTAGTATTTCAGTATTTTATGTTGTCTTGTTCAAGGCAATCTAGTAATACTTTCTAAGCAGTATCCTTTATATTAAACTAACCGTTATGGCACGTCATCCTTGCTACAATTGATAAATAATTTTCATATTTTAAATATATATTATAAATAAAAATATATAAATTAATATATCACGTTTATAAAAAAAATGGTTAATTACACCGACCTCCCCTACTATTATGAGAATATACAAATTCCTCCCTCTTACTAAGAAAATTACATAAAGTTCCCTTCCAAATAAATCTACATCACAAATTGCCCCTTCCGTTACTCAACTTAATAGATTCCGCAGCTTCCGCTGATGTCATAAGAAAAATTGATCTAAACTTCCTATAATACACTCAACCCGAATAACTCTATTTTCAATGACTTAAATATCCCTAAGGGATAATTTGTTATTTTTAGTTAATAAGGGTGTATACTCGTAACTTTTAATATATTATTTTATAATTTTTATAATCACATATTGTGTATGTGTAGGTTGTGATATTAATTTCTATTCCTAACAATCATCAAAGCTTGCAAATTTTGTTGAAATTATATTATTTTATAGCAAGTAACAAAATAAAATTTATATTATTCAAATATTAAAAATATTGAGGCAAATTTCAATAGTTTAGCCAATTTTACTATGTCAAATAAAAATTTAAACAAGCCAATTTTAGTGTATTTTAATTCTTAAAATTCTATACGTTACAATTCCTAGAAAAATGAACACATAAGTATATTCTTAAATTATTTGAAGAAAACTTTTGTTCTTCTTTTTATTTCAAATAAAGAAAAAGAAGGGTTAAATATAGTTACTACCCCTGAAGTATTCATCCCACATCAATTACCCCCTTAAAGTATTAAAACCTTAAAAAAAATCCTGGCTTTCTAACTCCTTTCATTTTTAAGTTCAAAAAGTCTATTTTACCCTTACTAAAAATTGCTTTTTGAAAAAAAAATTAAAAGAATTTTTAAAATACCAAAACCACTGTAATCCTAAAGTACTTGGAGCTCATTTATTTTAGTTTCCCTTATTTGTCGAGCCAAATTAAAAATAAATTTGTACATGCATATATATATATATATTTACTTAAACAAATATACAATTAATAAAACCGAAAGAGCTGATCATGAGCCAATAAGAAAATATACAATTAATATATATTTATATATATATATGGTAATTATATAAATGTGGTAATTATATGAATGTATAAATTTATTTTTAGCTTGGTTTGACAAATAAGTGAAACTAAAATAAAATGAGTTCCAAATACTTTAGAATTATAAAAATAAAAAGAGCTCGATGAATAAGTGAAAATAGAATTAGAAAAACTTAAAAAAAGAGTGGTTTTGGTATTTTTAAAATCCCTTTAATTTTTTTTCATAAATCAATTTTAGTAAGGGTAAAATAGACTTTTTGAACTTCAAAATTAGAGGTGTTAGAAGGTCACGGTGGTTGTTGAAGGTTTTAATACTTTAGAGGAGTAATTGATGTAGGGTGGATGCTTCAGGGGTGGTAACTTTATTTAACCCGAAAAAGAATACTTATGTTATTATCCAAATAAATAAATAAAGAGAAGAAAACCACCTTAAGGATATTATCAGTATAAAAAAAAATTAGTGTCACAGTGTTATAAATCGCCGTTTGTAAATGAAAAAGACCTTTTTTTATATATTAATATAGATATAGAAGTATAGATGAAAATATATATTAATCAAAAATATGTTGAAGTTTATTTATGGATAGATGAAAAATATGTTGAAGTTTATAAGAAAACCACCTTATTTATTATTTATATTAATAAATAAATTAAAAAACCAAAAAGTTTAATATGTTGAAGTAATTAATCATAACACATGATTTAGACAACCTTAGTAATTAAAAAAGCTAACTAAACCAAAGTCATGAGTACTAAAACTAGTCAAGATCATGGTTGTCTTAATTATGAACATGCTCAAAATGAGAAAAAGTTTGGGAAACGAGATGATATTTACATTAATGTGCAAGAATCTTTCTTAATTCTTTTAAAAAAAATCACAATTTTCTCGAAAAAAATTTCATGAAAAAATGATATAATGCAGTAACTTATAAAAACTCGTACAGTTGGTACGGCAAATTGAAACAAAAAATAAATAGGAAAGTAAAAAAATTCATAGTTCAAGGGGCAAAATATTTTTTTACTGATGACCCAATGTGACAAAATAATGAACAAACTATTGAAGTACTAAAATAAGTACAGATAAATTTGTTAAGATTCGAGTCGACTCGGATATGCTATTATATAAATTTGAATTCAATTAGTTATTAGTTTGCAACTTGTATTTTTATACTAGAAATATTTGAAATCAATTTAATAATTAATGTTATACAACTTGAACAAATTATAATAAAAAGTGAACAGAAACTTTAGTATATCTTTTAATGAATCAAATTCAACTTATGTAGCTGCAAACTTTATCAAACAGAAAAGTTGTTCAAGCTTGCTTTTCTATGGTTAACAAATTAAGATCAAATGGACTTAGTTAATTAATTTCGAGTCAATTTATGTTGAGTAGTTTAATTTATTTTTCAACCTTATATTTTGAGATGGGACGAAAACATGTATCCAAAGTTGCCCTTCTTCCCTCACTTATTCATAATATATGGAAGTTGGATGAAACTCAAAATTTTGGCCCTTCAAATATCTCGTCAAGATAATAAATATTATATGGTTCTCATTTCTAATAATTTATAATTTTAGATGATATGATCATTTAATATGGTATCAGAGTCAGACTAAATAAAAAGTCTTAGATTTGAATTTTATTGCCACCATTTACTAAAAAAAAAAATTCACGAACAGAATTTACATATTAGGAAGGCGTGATTTATGATTTAGGGTTTAATGCAATTTACCTCTCTGTGATATTGCAAATGAGCAAATTATCCCCCTATGAAAAAAAAATAGTAATTTACCCCCCTAGGCAGGGAGGTAAATTGCTTCATTTTGGAAAACATATGGGGAAAAATTGCTTCATTTTAGAAAATACAAGGGGGTAAATTGCTATATATTTTTTCAAAGGGGGGTAATTTGCACATTTGCAGCATCACAGGGGGGTTGCTTGCATTTTTTCCTTTATGATTTATAAGCAAAAAATGCATTTTTCATGTGGTAAACATGATGAATTATGATTAATCCTATAAGCATTTTCAGAAGCAAACCTCTTCCACTTGTGCTTATATCATATTCTATATTGTGTTTATGAACATTCAAAAACACGGCAAAATGATTTTTTTTATCCCGTAAAATTAGGATATTATTTATTTTGGTACCATAATTTAAGTAGGTGGTTTTTTTATTCCCACAAAATATATTTTTTTTCAGTTTTTTTGGTAAAAAAAAATCACATTTTTCAGCTTTTTTGGTCCCAAAGTGTCACGTCCTATGTGCAAGGCACATGACATTTTGGAACCAAAAGAACTGAAAAACGTATTTTATAAGACTAAAACAATCATCTTCTTTAGTTGTGGTACCAAAATAAATAATATCATAATTTTACAAGGACAAAAAAAAAACATTTTGCCCTTCAAAAACACGACTTTGAGGATATCGCACGCACATATGGATAGATAACTTGATGAATACACAAGAAAAGCCCCACTTGGCCTATTGTCAAGACTTCATATATAAAAAGTCTCGAAAAAGACAATTGAATTTATTTCAATTTACAGAAACTTCTAATGTCAATCTTCCCATTTCTTAAGATGTATAATTATGTTGAAATTTGTGGATAATGTCTTATTCTAATAATTAAGGTTGAGGTCTTATAAATAAGTTCGTTGTCACATATTCAAATCCCACCAGACGCGTCTCATTTAATATGAGTTTTTTCTAATTTATTTTCTCAATTTATTGTGTTATAAACGTATTGATCGAATTGATACTGTAATGGGTACACTAAAAAAAAAAAGAAAAAATTCACTATTAGCTATATTTTTAATGACTATGACTAAAAATTGTGGTAATTAATTAGTATTAACTATGGTTAAATAAAAATCGATACAAAAACTAACTTTTCCACCATGAAAAACTTTTTTTCCACGACTTAAGAGTTGTGGTAAAAATATTCCTCGTAACTTTTGGCAATGACAAATGTTTTAACCACTCTGACAAATATGAAGGCCGACAATCATTGTGTTGCCGTTGTTGCAAAAGGTCAAAGAAATTAGGATGACCAATTAAATCAAACTGCAGCTACCTTTCACCTTAATTCTGAGTGGAGTTTAACCAAACAGCTTACAATTCTACTGAGAAACAAATAAAAGGAAAAATTGAATAAGTTATAAGTCCTTTGTTGACTGCAATTAAAACCTTAGCAGAGAGATGATTGATAATAGAAGAAATCGTGTTAGTGCGTCTTTAATTGTCTTGGCGGTTTATTCAATCACGGAAAGGGCAAAATATTTTTTTAGTCCCGTTAAAAAAGATTATTATCGATTTTAGTCCTATAATTTTTGCAGGTGTCGCTTTTAATCCCATTAAACCCCAAAACAAGCATTTTCAGTCCCAAAATGGCATGTGCAGTGCACATGACAGACTGACGCCGTTAGCTGCCCTTAACGTCCGTTAACGGGCGTTAAGTCACGTGCACTGCATATGCCATTATGGGACTGAAAATACTTATTTTTGGGTTTAATGGGACTAAAAGTGACGCCTGCAAGAATTGTGAGACTAAAACCGATAATAGCCCTTTTTAACGGGACTAAAAAAATATTTTACCCTTTATTTATCTAATAAAAAAATAAATTATGTTTATAAATAGAGTGAGGTTTAAAGATAATAAATGGTAGGAAAAGTGAAGGAGAGGTATTCCGTCAAGATTGATCACATCATATTTTAAAAATGAACATTTTCTTATTAACAGATCATGTGCATTTTAAAGAAAATTTTGAGGATTACCTTAATTTCAACATTTACTATACATATTAAACAACAAATCAAAATTTTTTGAAATAATAAAAAAATTCAATATTCTAAGAATTCAAAACTTTGGTCAAAATTGATTCATTGGGGTCAAAGACCCCCATAATATTATCTAGGAAAAATTATTTTTTTAGTTCGTTAAGTATGCCCAATATTAATTTTAGTTCAATAACTATGCCCATTTTTTTCTAAGTCCAGTAACTTGTAAAATTGATGAGATTTAGTCCGAATTAGGGTTTTTTACTCAATTTTCCAGCAATATTTTGAAAATTAGCCGAAAAATGCACACGTGGCAATTATTTGGTTAATTTACTGCAATTTATACATGTGTACGACCACATGTATTAGTTGCCATTTGTACAACCACACATATTATGTGGCATTCAAATTATAATCCACCTCATTTCAATTGCCACGTAGGCTTAAAAATTCTCAAAATATGTCCAGTTGGCATGCCATGTAACATTTCCGGCCACGAAATCAAAAATCAACCACCGGAGGACTAAATCTCATAATTTTTGCAAATTACTGGACTTAGAAAAAAATAGGCATAGTTATCGGATTAAAATTAATATTGGGCATACTTAGCGGGCTAAAAAATTAATTTGTTCTATTATCTATAGAATACTTTAAAGTATTACATTAGGTAGACAAAATATGAATTGACTAAAATACTATTAGTTATTCTTGTTTCATTTACAAACTAATTATTTATTTAATTATATACAATGAAATAAATTTATTTTATTATTTTTTGATTAGTTAGGTATTTTATTTATCGGGGAAAATATTTTTTTAGTCCCGTCCTGTTAAAAAGGGTCATTATCTGTTTTAGTCCCATAATTCTTGCAGGTGTCACATGCATTTTGGGACTGAAAAGGCTTGTTTTTAGGTTTAACGGGACTAAAAGCGACACCTGCAAGAATTATGGGACTAAAATCGATAATAACCTTTTTTAACGACACTAAAAAAACATTTTGCCCATCACGGAAATTACATTTATGTGATTGAGAAAATTATTTTTTTCATACTAGCTAGGACTTGTTTGTGTATTCATTGATCATTTTATTTCCATTTGGATTTGGCATAGTCGTGACATCTTAATTCAGTGGTTAAGATTGAAATTTCATGAATAAGTTTGAGATTCTGAGTTCGATTTTTACCATACGCATGTGTGGATTTATCTTACCTTATGTGTTGTTATTGTAATTTATTTATTGTTGTTAATTGATATATAACTTAATTTATTGAGATATTTATATAATTATGTATGTAATTACTACTTTAAAAAAAATCGGTATATATAATTGTCAATTCATGATTATTATTGTTACTTTCAGTGAAACAATATATATTCACTACATAATAAATTATAATACTGGAGAGAAAAGATTAAATGATAATTAGAGATCTATACATACTAATTTTGATCTTGTCATATATAACTATTAATGATAAAATTTGTGCATAAAATTGTCACTATCAATAGAAGAAATACAGTTTGTTGGCATTGCCTCTTGCCATGACCGGAAGTGAAAAATCGTGGTAAATAGTTATTTACCATAACTATGCAATTACGGGTAATTAGGCATCGCTTTGATAGACGAGACTAAATCATTAGTTATAACTAAAAACATTGGACATAAGAATCATGGTAAATACTTTGATTATAGCTAAGACTATGACAAATGGTGATTAAATGGGTCACAATTTAAATTTTCACAATTGGTTTATTTGACCGTAGTTGATAGTATCTGATGTTTACTGGAGTCCAATAATACCATAAAATATCGAAGAATTGATTGCAAATTTTAAGATTTTTAGGGACTAACATGCAAAACAAATGTTACCACTCAGACACTTAATTAGGTATGCTTTTAGAAAATTAAATTAAGAATATGTGAAAAAAAGTCGAGTGAATCTATGAAGCTAAGTTACCTCATTTGACTTACCTAAGCTCCAATTGTTTAGCTATATGCAACGTCATCCACGTTTCATGCGAGCAGGAACCAAAATCGCCACTTCAGTAGGAAAATTACCTATTTAGGAGGAAATTTGCTACTTGTTAGAGTCTATACTGACCGTATCCCAAAATTTCAGCTAGCGCAATTATCCCTTACCAACGTGTCTCCAAATTGATATGTCATCCGATGTGGGAATTGATGTTGACGTGTCAGCCGAGCTAGTTAGGCCACCAACAGGCTGCAAGTGGACTTAGACTAGCTCGATTTCACCAGCATGTTTTAGCTAGCCGGGATCTGGTATTTTGTTCATTGGGCTTTGTGCATCTTAGTTGTTGGTTTTGCTTTAACTGAGTTTGGACTCTTGGGTTAATTGGAATGGATAATTCTATTAGGTCTTCGCAAAAGTATTATCTTATGTATCAGTATTGATTTATCATGATTTTTTAGTCATACTCATTTGTAATATAAAGAATAATTAATTTTAATTTTCTTGAGTGCATAAGCAATTAATGACAACACAACATATATAAACAATAATATTTATTGTCATTATATCATCACTATACATATATCACTAATTATTTTATGCACAATTATACACAAGTTGAAATGAAATTCAATTTTACTCCTTAGTGGACTAATCAAGTATTTGATAATTCCATAAACATCTCCTTATTTATTTTAGGTTGAATTACAATGACCTCTATTGAGGTTTGGTATAATTACGGATAGCCTTTTAATTTTTTAGAAATTACAAATACCCCCCCCCCCTTGAGGTGTATAATTTTTAACCAAATGTCTGACATTTTTCATTTTGCCATTGATTTTTCAAATTGTAGAAAAATCAGGCAAGAAAATTACATTATTGCTCCTCTGTGTAAAAAAATATAAGAAACCTCATTACGCATTTTAGTCAAGAATGTTCATAAAATTTAAAAATTAATTAAAAATAATTCAGTTTGCATAAGGGCATTTTTATCAATTCACCCATAAAAATGGATGAAAATTTATGCACTATTTTATACAGTTACAAACCTCCTTGGATATTTATAAATTTTGAAAAAAATGAGAAAATAACTATAATTAGATCAAGCTTTAGAAAATATAATTGTAATTCACCTTTTATTTTATAGTAAGATGAAAATATTTTAAGATTTAGACGAATGAGCATAGGAATTAAATTCAGACATCCTAGATTTACCACATTAATTGCTTGACATGTTGGTAGATCGGAAATCACATACATGCACATGAGTAATAGAAAGTTAACATTTTTTTTTTTCAATCGATGATCTCTTATCCGAATGATGAGGTTGAGATCCCACAACCAAAAAGATCGTGGGTTCAAATACTATATATGTAGGGTGTTGTTTAGTTCATAAGATATTTGTATTATTCCTTTGGTTGCTTTAGTGTTGGTGTTGATAAATCTTGAGATGTTGTTACATTGTTGATTGAACATTGCAATAGCAGTTGGTTGATGTAAAAATATTATTATATTTTCAAATTAATAGTTTTTCATTATAAAAAAAATAAAATAAGAAAAAGACCACGTTTTTTTTCCAATAATTGTCACTAAAGAAGCCTTAATTGACTTAAATTACAACAAAGTGATCAGAATCTTTAACGTTGTACATTTAACATTGTCTTAAAAGCCATAGTTTGTTCTCAGAAGGTTCGCAATTAATCACATTTAAAATGTTAATTATTTACTAATTCACCCGTGATTCTACATTAATTAGCATGCACTAAGCTAAGTATCTATAATATCCTTAGTAAATATCATTAATTTCATAGTAATCAAAAGATAAAATTTATTATAATATGATAAAAATAAATTATGTACGTACGCTATAAAAAATTGAACTATTCTATATATACACCATAAATTTATAATATTTAAAAAAAGGTAAATCAATACTTTTTATCACGATCAAATAAAATAATTGCAAAAACTTAAATATTTGTTGTAATTATTTTGTCATGGTTTTTGCTCTGGTTAAAATATTTGTCTTTTTCTTTTTATCTCATTTTTGGATTAGTGTCCATCGATCAATCTTGGGCAAAATACTTTTTTGGTCCCATAAAATTAGGACATTATTTGTTTTGCTACCACAATTTAGTTAGGTGGCTGTTTTAATTCCATAAAATACGTTTTTCAATTTTTTTGGTCCCAAAATGTCATGTCGGACATGACATTTTGGGACCAAAAAAACTTAAAAATGTAACATTTTGAAACCAAAAAATAATAAAAAAAACGTGTTTTATAGGACTAAAGCAGCCACCTATCTAAGACATGACATTTTGGAACCAAAAAAATTGAAAAACGTAACATTTTGGAACAAAAAATAAAATAAAAAAAAAACGTGTTTTATAGGACTAAAGCAACCACCTATCTAAATTGTGGTATCAAAATAAATAATGTCCTAATCTTACGGGACCAAAATAACATTTTGCCCGATCAATCTTTGTTGAACATGTTTCATGACTTTGGATTAGTCTTCATCGATCGATCCCTGTTGGACATGTTTCATGACTACGGACTGCATATGCTTTCCGCCATTTTCGAATTATAATCTAAAGTTTGAATAAAGTAAGATGAGATTTGGTATAATTGAGAAAATAATACCAAATCAGTTTATCTACCAAAGACCACAATTATTAGCCCCAAAACCCTCATACGGCACCGTATGTATATATCCTCCCAAGTGTAAAAACCTCTTCTCCAAAGTTATAATACGTATATACGAAAAGACCTTGGTATACGAATGGGACAATTCAAGCCTGGACCTGATTTTGCCAAATTTGAGTCAATTATATGGCAAGTATAATACACTTGTCGTGTGATTAATATAAAGTTCAGGGAAAGTGACCAATCACATAGCAAGTGTATTACACTTGCTCTATGATTCGTCGTTTTGTTCTGCCACACTTGGTTCGGACAAGAATTTTCATAGGAAAGACCCATACTCCACCCCAGACACACATATGTATGTATGATGCATATATGATGCATGCATGTATGTACGTATTGAAGTATGTATGTGGACTGGGTCCAAAGTGTTTTGGTCCATGAAGCAATAATATAAATACATATGATGATATGAATATTAGACCAATCCACTAAAACAAGGTTAAATTGTTTGATCGTTCACATGCATGTATGACTATATATGTATGTATGTGGAAAAATAGCATTTTTGATCCCATAACTTAGGCTCTTTCCACTTTTGGTCTCATTGGATACGGAATTATCACTTTTGGTCCTGTAACTTTCAAAAAGTAGTACTTTCGATCCCATGACACTTTCCGTTAGATATTTAACGGAAAGTGCCACGTGGCCGTTAAGTGCATGTGACCAAAAGTGTTACTTTTTGAAAGTTATGGGAGCAAAAGTGAAAATTTCATAACATATAGGACCAAAAGTGAGAATCCCATAACATATGGGACCAAAAGTGTAAAGACCCTAATGACCACGTGCTAAGCACGTGGTGTTTTCCGTTAAAAAATTTAACGGAAAGGTGGCATGGGACCAAAAGTGTTACTTTTTAGAAGTTACGGGACCAAAAGTGAGAATCTCGTAATCAATAGAATCAAAAGTGAGAAGGCTCTAAATTACAGGATGAAAAGTGTTATTTCCCCTGTGCATGCAGTCCACCCATTTATACTTGAAATTGGAAAATATCAGACTTGTGATCTCATTTTTTCTGTATATATCTATGCACCGATTCATCAATGATTCACCAAACAAGATCTTATCCTACAATTGGAAATTTTATGCTGAGTGATATATGATTTTTTGGTTCTTTTTTTAACAGGCTGTCTCCATTGATGTGATTGGAATTATGTCATCTATATGCAATCACAAGTAATGTTGATATTTAGCGAAAGCAAAAAATGCAAACAACCTCTGTGATATTGTAAATGAGCAAAATACTCCATATGAAAAATAAAATAGCGATTTACTTCTCTGTGTTTTTTAAAATAAATCGATTTACCTCCTCATATTTTTTTAAAATGGAACAATTTATCTCATTGGGAGGTTGCTCCATTTTAAAAACACGGAAAGGTAAACTGCTATTTTTCTTTTATAGTGAGGTAATTTGCTCATTTGTAATATTATTGAGAGGTAAATTGCATTGAACTCTCTGGCAATGTGATGGGTTTGAGTCAATCGAATGTCGGTATTATATATGTTTATTTTTATAGACATTTTTTAGTTATTTGTCTAATTTAAACGTATTTATTGATTTAAATTATCAATGTGTTGAATCCGTCATTGAAATTCAATATATTGAATGATGTAAACAACCACGTATTATTGAAGAAGAAGTGTTGATATAATTTGAATACTTTAAACAATTTTGTCATCAAAAGTAACAATTTATGGAAATCTATTTTAGGACCTATTTATAATTGTTGAAAAATTGTATTTATCACGTGACTATCGGAAGAGCGGCAACACCTAAATATCTATCACGTCAATTTGGCTTTGGCCAACAAACACTTCAAGTAAATGTCGAGTATGTGAACACTTGTACAGTCAGTTGAACTTATCTGAAACATTCATAAGATGTTTTAAAAATTTAAAAATATTTAATTTTATTTTAAAAATAAGTTTCAATGTATTTAGATAAATAAAATGTTATTATATATAGCTTAAATAAAATTTTATTATAAAGATATAAAATGTTAGTTTTTCTTAGGCAGTATAAGCTCTTTATATTGAGATAATGACAAAAAAGGCCATAAACTATTACAATTTAGAATTATGTAAATAGATATTTATGGGGATAATTGCGCTTTTAGTCCCTAAACTTAGTCATTTAAACGGTTTTGGTTCTCAAACATTTATATTGCAATATTGGTCCTCAAACTATTATACTTTTGACGTTTTTGGTCCTTCCGTTAACCTAACAGTTAAAGGTAACGGAAAATTCGATTTTAGTGTAAAAAAATTGTCATTTTACTTCCATTTTGTGCTCAAGACACTTGTTTTTTTTTTTTTTTTCTTCAAACTTCAAGAGAGAAGCAAAAAAAAAATTGAATTTAAATAATAAATTTTTTTATATAATCTTAACAAAATATTATCAATAACTTTTTTGTGTATAATGCAATGATCAACATTTGTTTCTACGTTGCACATGTTTTGGGTATTGCATTATACACAAAGAAAAAAAAATTATTCATAATATTTTGTTAAGATTATATAGAAATTTTATTGTTAAATTCATTTTTTTTTTAATTTTTTTCTCTCTTGAAGTTTGAAGAAAAATGGAAAAAGTAAGTGTATTGGACTAAAAGTTAAAAAATAGCACAAAAGGGGAGTAAAATGACAATCTTTTACACTAAAATCGAATTTTTCATTAACTGTAATGGTTAAGTTAACGGAAGGACCAAAGACGTCAAAAATATAATAGTTTGAGGACCAATATTGCAATCTAAAAATATTTGAGGACCAAAACTGCTTAAATGACTAAGTTTAGGGACCAAAATTGCATGTATCCCGATATTTATGCTTTGAGGAAAAAATAGTTAATTATGTAAAATATAAAAATAAAATACTGATAAAACAACGAGAGTGTTTTTTGTCTATTGAATTTTAAAATTTAAGAGTTTCAAAAATCTTATAAAGAAAGGTTGATTGAGCTTAATTTGCACCTCTTATAAGTCTTGCAGGAAAAAAAAAATATATATAGAACAATTTTCAAAACTTATGCACTCTGTTTGGTTTCATTTTCCATGTGTTTCTGATACAGTGAGAAAACAAAAACAAACATAATATTATCCAAAATATCTTTATTGTGTGTTTTGGTCCGTTCTCCCATGAATACATACAATTACTTACAAATAAATAAATATTATTATATATATATTTATATAAATATATAAAAGAGACATGATTTGACAATGAACAGTATTTTTTGTCTCCCATTATACAACATAATACATAAAAAAATTAAATATTACTATCTACATATATACATATATAAAAATATATAAAACAGACATGATTTGACAATGAACAGTATTTTTTGTCTCCAAATATACAACACAATACATATAATATATTTTTTATACTATTTAAAATTAACTTAAAAAATAAATACAAACATACACATGAAATCTTAAATATCTAATGAAATATTTCAACAACTTATAAGTTCAGCCAAACACTCTCAATAGCTTATTCCAAAAAAGAGGAATTAGTTTTAAGTAGTTTCCTCCACAAGCTTATTGATCATGTATTCCAAGGCCTAGCTACTTCCCTAACAAGCAGCTTATGACTTAAAAAAAAATGAATAATTATATTTACACCACTTGATTTATGATTCATTTACATAAATTATTCTTATTTTTTGAATAATTATATATATACATCAACTAGAAACGTCAGCATTATCTACACAAATCATCCCTATTTTTCGAAGAATTACACATACATCCTCCAAAAACGTCAACATCATTATACAAACTATTCATACTTTTTAACCGTTATGAGTAATTTTTGTAATTATTCAAAAGACAAATATGATTTGCATAAACAGATTATAAATCAGTGAGTGTAAATGTAATTATAAAAAAAAAAAAAAAAAAAAAAAAAAACTTTTTCTTGGAATCCACACTTATTATTTTATTTCATTATATGATACTGGAAATAATTAAGAATGGGAATTCAGAATACTGATCTTGTGGCTTTGTCAACTCGTTCAGATGCTAAAATGTGGGGTATGATATAAACTTTGGGATGTGAAGTTGACTATTCCAAGTCCTACACTTCACCCTTATTTTTTTCCTCGAAATTGACCTTCAAATTCATGCCAAAACAAAGTCAATTTCAAGTTTTAACAAATAATATACATATATATATATATATATGTATTTGTGGATTTTCTTAAATTTATTTTTTGTCCTTAATTAAAAGGGCGGTTAAAATATTATCGTCCCGTTTATTTATAATCTGGGATGAACATATAACGAATTGATGAAAGATTATTTATGGTACGAGACTGTGGGGTAAGAATTACACGTGTTTATTTAGGGTAAATTACAGCTACCTCTCATGAGATTTGACATAATTATAAATATTCCTCGTTGTTTGAAAAATTTACAAATACCCTCATGAGGTTTGTGACCGTCTAACAAATAACCCATTTTCATCCATTTTTATGGGTGAACTGACTAAAATGCCCTTATGCACTGAATTATTTTTTAATTAAAATTTTAAAAATTTTATGGACAACAATGCACAAGGAGAGATTTTTTTTAAGTTTTTTACGCAACAACAATAATGCAATTTGTCTCGGCTGGTTTTTCAACAATTTTAATAAAAAAAAAATTCAAGGGCAAAATGGTCAGTTTTAGGTCTTTGGTTAAAAATTACAAACCTCATAGGGTATTTATAGTTTTTCAAACAATGAGAGAGTATTTGTAATTATATCAAATTTCAGGAGAGGTGGCTGTAATTTATCGTTAATTTTAAGTTGTTGAATTATGAATAGAAGTGTGATTCTTGAATATAAATATCTATTTTGTAGAATTGGAGTAAGTGTGTGACACCCAAATTTTACCCTTGGTAAATTGTTCCACTCTGTCCCGACTCATTTCCGTTGTAGTTGGATTCAGAATCCAGTCCGTCTGTCTTCAAATTCATACGAAACTCGAAAAATTTAATTCGTAAAATTCGATTATGTATTAATTTATTTTTGGCTTTAATTAATTCATTATATATATTTAAAAAAAAGAATTATCGTTCAAAATTTAATAAAATATTTTATGTTAAAATATAATTTATATTATATATATATATGTACTGAATATAAAAAAAATCAAAATGAACTAAATATATTTATAAATATTATTCGAGGGTTCAAAAAAGAATTTTGAACAAGACTAGTGACCCGCCTCAAATCAGACCAGGTTCGTAAAATTAAAATTCGTCAAAATGGGGCCCACGCGACCCAACCCATTTTGCCATCTTTACCCCTGATAGGGTTTAATGCAATTTGTTTCCCTGTGATATTGTAAATGAGCAAATTATCCACTTATAAAAAAATAAATAACAATTTACCTCCACGAATTATTTAAAATAGAGCAAAGTCACCTCCCTATCAAATGAGGTAAATTGTTCTATTTTAAAAAATACGGGGAGGTAAATTGATTCATTTTAAAAAATATAAGAAAATAAATTGCTATTTTATTTTTCATAGGGGGATAATTTGCACATTTACAATATCAACAGGGGATTGCTGCATTTTTCCCTTAGATGATATACAAGAGCAAAATGAGTGATTGAATTTGAGGGGCAAGATGGACTTTATATCCGGCCCATTTAATTGATCCAAGGGCTGGGATTCTTGTCATGCGATCCAAATCATAGTATTGGGCTGGGGATTGGACTCATCAAGCAAAGGAGACTTACATAATTTGTAGCCTATCATTTCATAGATGTACTTTAATTTAAATTCAAACACGACAATATATAATTTATTGCATTCATTCAATACATTCAAATTTCAAGGCTGATTTAATACATCAATAATTCAAATCAATAAATATGTTCAATGTAATAAAAAAATAACAAATTACTATAAAAGTAGACATACACCTACATTCGTGAGATTCGAATTCACAATTAAAAGGTTATGAGAACTCGACCTCACGAATCAAGCAAGACCTCATTGGCTAGTATCAGTCTTTCTTATAGTGTGATTTTTATACATTTCAAAAATTCTAACGAATCGCTCATTAACCGAAACCCCAATCAACTCCGAATCCTTCAGTTTGATTGGATAGTTGAGTAGTTTACACTTTAGTTTTGTGACAACTCATGCTTATGAAGTCAAGTTAAAATTTTATTTCAGAATTGATCAAACTCAACTGCATACATCTCTAATTAAAATTATAATTGGAATCCGAAGATATTTGATAAATCGGGTAGAAAAAAATATGAGGATGAATTTGTGATTAAGGTCTAGCGTCAAACAACAATGAATTTTGCCAATAAAACTTAGTTTCGTTGGCGAAAGTGAGGGTCAATGACTAAAAGATCATGAGTTATACATATTTCATATTGGTAATTGGAACATATTGACCATCTTTAGTGTTGTTTGTTTCTCACTATAAGAAAATAGGTTAATAATAATGAAAAAATTTATTGCTGAAATCAGTGTTGAACTAATTAGCAAGTAAAATTCTCGTTGTTAATCTACACTATTTAATATATATTTTAAACAATTCGTTGCTAAATTTGTTAGCAAGTAAATTTTTTGTATTAAATAATGCATTAGCAACGAAAATTTTACTTGCTATTTAGCTCAACATTGATTTTTTTTTTTGGTTGCTATTGAGCGTTTTTCTTTTAGCGTCTCGTTAGCATTGTGACACCCCCTACGGCACTATACTTTATCACTACTAATCATTATACTCTTCGTAATTATAAGTTGTCTTATAAGATTTTTCATTTTAAACTAATAAGATAAATCCTATTTTTCTCGATATAATATAAATCTACAAATATATCTCAAGTCACGATAGGTATCATCAAAAGTTTATATTTACTAGGCCACCGATATACTTATGTATAAAACTCCAAAAGACGAAAGTTTCAGGCTGTTACAGAATCTAAAACGCAAACCCGACAAAAAACTAGATGTTTAATAATCATATGACCAAAACTCACGGCTTCAGATGTCACGGCTGACCCACCTATTAAGGTCCATGGCAGACTTCAAATTTGACGTAGCTAATCATCGTGATCTATCTCCTAAAAAATGTTGGCAAGGGATGAGCTGCCTACTCAATAAGTATAGCTAACCGGCCTATATATATACACACACATAATTACATGTTGTAACATGAACCAACAAGTATTCAATATACAATCACCACAAAATTACAAAGTCATCAATACTACAATCATGCATCAGTCTACAGTACCATATCAGGATTCACAGTTTATACTCTTGGGGCCCTGCTTACTCTAATTGGAGTACATCAGTCAATGGTTTTGCCGGCTACCATCATCTCAATCAATGTCATATCGTATACAGCACAGGATACCCGTCGAATGTGATATCCCCACACTATCTGAGTGTGTAGCAATATCAACACAAAACATCACAACAAATATGGCATCCCCACACCACCCCAGTGTGTAGCTATCAACACAGGATATCCCCCGCTACCCGAAATACCCCGGTACCCTACTCGCCATGGTACCGAGCTTATATTCATTTTTCTCATATCACATCGTCAATCACATCATCATCAACACATCATCACAAACCATTGACTATGTTCCTCAACTAGGTAAGTCATCTCTTTATCTCAATTTAACGATATACTCATAATTAACTTTCTCATTCAACTCCATGCAACAATAGAATATAATATAAGGCCATTATCCGTCAATCTATATATTACGTACATAATCACAAATAAACACATAGAGTTAACTTCACAGAATAACCACGTAATCCAAATAAGCATTTACAATACCAACCATTGTTTATGACAACAAGTATAATCATATATACTTATATAGATCCAATTAACTATACTTACCTCGATCCCAAAATGATTATGCTAGTGGAAGGAGTTGATTAGTCTTCTACTTTATCCTCGTGTCCTATAATAGGTTATAATATGTATAATCAATATATATTAAAAATATTATAAATTACGAATGAAATTACTAAATATATGCGTATTTTTTTATATCAATCTTTTAATATTTCATTATATTAAAATTCAAACATCCGTTCCTTTTTCGTCTAAATATTAGATACTATAACCTTCCCCCGTATACATCTAATTTATCAATTAACTCATAAGAGCTCATTTCCTCAAACCCCTCATAGTTTTATAACATCGTTCTCTATAACATCCCTAAATGAAATTATTACAAAAAATATCATATTCCTTTCTAATAAATACCATATTTCTCAAATATAATTTCCTAATATTTCTCAAACATAATTTTCTACTATTTCTATTAATTTCTGTCAATTCTTCACTATTATAATAATTATCTAAACACTGGTACATACAATTATATATTTGGTTAATAATCCCGATAAATTCGAGTAATTCTATTTTAATAATGGCTAAATCTAATAGATTAAATAAATTCTAATTTATTGGCTATAATATCGCCGGTCCAATTAAATATTTATCCGATCGCTAATTTGTATAAATGCTCAAATTCAATAAAATTTTCGCTTAAATAATAAATCGAATAGTATAAAATATATTTAATAAATGTATTAATTAAATAATATTAGTATAATAATTAATACGAAATTAAGTATGAAAATTTACCTGATTTCTATTTCCGATTTGGGGTGTGAGAATGTGTTTAACACATTTGCATCCTTTAATTACTTCCTTAATCAGGAAGCAGTAATATATATATATATATATATATATGAATATAATATAAAAATAAGGGGCAGCTACGTGCTACTCCTTTTAATCCTCACCCCTTTTCCTTTTTTATTTTCTTTTTTTTTTTAAACTTTTATCAACACTGCAAATTAAAACCCCAACTTTTATATATTTATGTAGTGACCACAAATGTTTAATAAAGCTCCAATTTAGTCCATTCAAGTTTTAATATATTTATAATTTCAACTAATAACTTATAATTAAATTAGATTTTTTTAATAATTACTAATTAATCCCTCGATTATGAATAAAATTCTATAGACGTCACAAGCATGGTATATCGATCATCTTTACGTTCTCAGTTTTTTGTGGTAACTATAGTGATGATTGTTGGCTTCTGGTGTTTGTATTTGTTCTTAGAGCAGGATCATCTCTATTACACTCTTGTCCTACATATGGTTGACTTTCAAATGGTCGATTTTAGATCAATCAGACCTCTGAAACTTTTCAGTTTCTATATAATGTTAAAATTTTAGCTGAACCAATGGGTGATCATTGATTTCTTGATGTAATGTGCTACTCCCTCCATTTACATAGACAACAGTTGGTACAATTGACCAATCAACCCGATTGTTTGGAATAGTGAACACTTTTATTAACCCAATGTGACACCCCCTCCATAATTACATTCCATCTTATAAGAAATTCGCATCTAATCCAATAAGATAAACCATATTTTACTCGATAAATTATGTAGACATCAAAATTTTGTATTTAATCCCCAACCTTAGTATTTACAAATATAAAAAAATGAGAAATGTGAAATTTCTAATTATTACAAACTTAAAATCCACTGGAATCTAATATACATACAATTATGTAGCAAGGGCTCCCCCTTAAGATATCATTATTGACCCACCTATTAATACTGATGACCGACTTATGATTGAATTCACCTAGTCACTGTGGCCTATCTCCTGAAAAATAGTGGCAAGGAGTGAACTACCAACTCAGGTAAGTATAGTTAATTAAATTTATATATATATATATCTATACTATTATAAAGGGAAGAGGGTTTATAGACTCAAAGTGGTAGTTTTGATACCACTACACCAAATTATCATAATACCAAAAATGCACCTCAATTTCACCACTCATATTGAATTAACTACTCAATCAAGTTTTTTTAAAAAAATTATTCCATGCAATTAATGTACTAAAAAAAATTAAATTTAATCTCATTTTGTTTAAGCTTATTGTTGATTGAAATATAAATAATATATATTGGGAAAATTTTTAATTTCTAATTTAATTTGAGTAAAATATTTATTGATAATTAACGCATTAGAAAAAGTTATCGTATAGCTTTTATACGTGGGATTGTAAGACAATAAAAGGTTTTAATATACAAGAACAAATTATGAGCTTTAATAAAATAAAAATATTATTAAAAAATATGCGCGCAGGAACTGCGTGCCACGGTCTCTAGTATATATATATATTAAGAGTATTTGAGCAGCGAATTCTACAGTTTGAAAGTTTTATTATGTCACAAAGATTAAGATCAATTTGGTTGAACTAGTGGAGATAAGAACTTATGTCATATAATATTGCTCATATCCAAATGTCTTAAGAACCATGCATGAATCCTAATGCATGTGATGTTTACACTTTACAGCACAACTGGAGCACTAAAGGCAGCTCTCCGATGGTGAGTTTTGCCATATTACTCTTTATTGTGCTGGAAAATGAGCGACTTCCTGCAAATAAAGTCGGATCGAATTTTTTATTGTAAACTCTATTCTATCTTTTATTCTATTCAACATACACACGTAATGTGTATGAAATCTTCCCCATAATAAAATACATGATGTCATCCTTATAATGTGACGTGTGTATGCTGAATGAAGTAAAAAACAAAATATAGTTTGCAACAGAAAATTCAATCCGAAATAAAGTCTCAGAACTGATTTAACCTTTGACGCCCGAAAAAAGGGAAGAAAAAGGAAAAAAATATATAAATTGGTATCAAAACCATCGTGGACCCACAGATAAAGGTAAAAGTAGAAAATTTCTTCTTCATGATGATGATGTTCTTGCATTTGTTGGCATGTTTGCAAGACGTAAACCATGTTGCTCTTGTTGTTGGCTAAGAAGTTGAAAATGGTATATTCATGGGGAGCTGATTGGGGTGACAAAGGGATACTCCAAAATGGAAATGATCAAGAACATGCGTAAATGTTTTTTTTAGTCCCTTAAGATTAGGGCATTATTTGTTTTAATACCACAATTTAGGTAGATAGCTGTTTTAGTCCCATTAAACATGTTTTTTAGTTTTTCCTGTCCCAATTTTAGTTTTTTTGTCTCAAAATATCATGTCCCATGGGACCAAAAAAACTGAAATTGAGACAAAAAAAACTAAAAACATGACATTTTGGAACCAAAAAAACTGAAAACGTGATTTATTGGACTAAAACAGCCATCTATCTAAGTTGTGGTACCAAAACAAATAATACTCTTATTAATTATTTGATGTAACATCTTTCAACTAATAATAAACGTTTTTTTATCTCTTGTTGTTGCTGGTTTTATACCTGATTTTGGTCCCGAAAAAGCATGCTCTTCTCTAATCCTACCCCGTTTGCTCACCCTTTGTTTGCACAAATTAGATTTTCTGTTATAAAGACTGTTCCATCTTCTACTCCATCAACATACACACGCTACGCATATAAATTTTTTTCCAAAACCAAACACATGATGTCATCTTTACATACGTGGCTAGTGTATTTTGAATAAAGTAGAAGATGGAATACAATTTACAACAGAAAATTCAATTCGATTTTTTCAAAGTTTCACTGATTTGCATGCTACACTTAGAAATTCATTGACTATGGAACTATACAAGATTTGGAGAACTATCATCATGAGTTGACATCACTCTCTTCTTTCACGAAGATCGATTTGGGTTCAAATTCAGGTTGTTCCCAACCCCATCCTCATTATACAAAAAGAAAAAAAAAAAAAAAGGGAATGGATGAAAGATTATCCAGAATAGTGGTTCAATCTTTAGGATTAGAATATTTTTTTTTTTTCTTTTTGAAGAAAACATGAACTTCCATTAATTAGGATTAGAATACCAAATTCTAACAGTTGTAGAATCTTCACTTAGTACAAAAGTCATCAACGTCCAGCTTTATTTCCTTATTTTATTGAAAATATGAGACTCACAATCGCATTTTGAAATACTAATCAGCTATTAAATAAAACAATTAACAATTCATATTTAATAAGTACCAATAATAAACAATTATGAAGCAAATAAGCACTATTTCTCATCACTTGACTTTTAATCTTTTCAAATAATATATTTTGGGCCATTGACAAGAATGTTCCATAATTAATGCTGCTTCATGTTTTCCGTTCTTCTTTCTTCTTAATTTTGTTATTCGGTACAGGAAAGGTTAAACGACTTCAACTCCAATTACTACTACGTGTTATTATATGCCTCGTAGACATAAACAATAACAACAACAATAATACAAATAGAGTCATAGACTAACCACTAACATAGTTTTCGGAAAAATGTTTTTATTTTGAGAAATAAATTCTTATTTTAAGTTAAAAAAAGGGTTAATTACACTTATACCCCCTCTGAAAATGCATAATTATATTTTCCCCAAGAAAAGTTTTGAAGTTACACTTACACCTCCTCCGAAAATTTTTCGTTTACACCTGACCTCCATTCATTAAAGTATGGATGGAAAATGTTCACGTAAACAAAAATAATTACATAATTTTTCAATTTTACCTTTCATTTAACATTTTTGTGTAATGATTTTGTACTTATAAGGAAAAAAGTGTAATAATCTTGGCATCACTCCATATATATACATTACATTTATCCTCTTATAAGTATAAAAATATACATGAGAATGTTAAATGACGGAAAAAATTAAATATTTATGTAAATTATTTTTGTTAACGTGAACATTTTCTGTTCAAATTCTAACGGATGGTGGTCAGATGTAAATAGAGAATTTTTGAAAAGGGTGTAAATATAGTTTTATGCATTTTTAGAGGGGGTCTAAGTGTAATTAATCCTAAAAAAAATTAACTGAGAGTGATAAATCTAAAATTAGAGACATTAAATTAGACGAACATTTAAATATAAAATACACGGAGCATGTAAATATTATATGTTTAATATGTACTAGTAAGTGTGGCACATCTTATGTATGTGCATAATTTTTCAAAAATATTTAATATGAAATACTTTTGTAAATTATATTGTTTACTTTTTTGTAAAGTTCAAAATTACTTAAAATAAGATAAAATGCATGATAAAAAAAAAACTACAAAGGTAGTTATGAAAGATCATGGGAAAGTTAAAAATAATTAATTAATTATTTTTTTAAAAAAAATGGCAAATCAAATTAATTTGGTCACCAAAGAGGCCATCTCCAATAATAATATAGTATAAATATCTTAAATAAAATACGAAATATTATATCATTTTATAATAAAATATTTATACAATTTGAGAATAATTGAAGATTGATGAAATCCTGTTGTAGAAATATGTTAAGACATAAAACGTCTTATGCAATACAAATAAATTTACGTTAAACGTAAATAATCAAACTTTATTAGACAATAATTAATCAATAAATTCTTGATCTAATTCCCCTGTTGAACACGGGAGAAATTCGAGATTTAACTGAGTTCGAATTCTGCCAAACAGAGTCTGGGACTTGGAGAGAGAGAGAGAGAGAGAGAGAGAGAACAGTTTCCGCCTGGGAAGAAACCGGGAAGATTGTCGAGGAAGACAGTGGGCAGACAGAAAATGAGCTTGAAATCCGCTGAGGAAACCATGAACTAGCTAAACAAGTGAAGAGAAGAAAGGGAACGAAAGGAATCTCTCTTGAAAAATGTCCACTGATAGACCCTCTTCTTCGTTCGCTGCATCTGCGGATGAAACCAATCTGTAAGATTTCTTCACCTTCGGTTATCGTAGGTGGGAATATATACGTACTTCTCTGGTGAATTTCTATTATAATTTTACTTTTTAAGTCTTCGGGAGGTTTTTAGTTGTTTTATGTTGCACCGGATTTTCGCGAAGTTTGCTGGAGTGGAGTTGGTGAATTGTGGTTTAGTTGGAGTTTGTGTTGAATTACTTAGTTGTTGGATGCTACCGAGAATGTGTAATTGTGTAGACTGGAAATGCTTGAATCTTGAGTTTTTGCAGCAATGTTTTGATGAACCCTGATGTCAAAATGATAATTTTGCATGTCTGGGTATATTTATATCTATGGAATTTTGGAAAGTGCTTGATAATTTCGTGAGAATGAATTTGAAAATATAATCTGGAATTAACTCAAAATCGCCTCCATTTATTTCCATGTGTGGTTTAGCTGGGTGATACGGTGGTAGATCTCCTGAAAGTTAAATTAAATTAGGTTGCGTAGATCTTCATTTTCAACATCATGTTTGTCTTCTATAGTGTTCGTTTATGAGTCCGAGTGTTCTCTCCAAGAATGTTTTACATCTCAGAAAGTGAGTTCTCTGTCTTTTGCCAGGAAAGTATGTCTATTGTACATCCCACAAACATAATCAACACGTATCGAAACTGCACATCTTTTAAGTTGGTGGGCTTGTCTTCCTTTAGTAGTAACTTTTTCATTGTTAAGTTGAATTTTCCAAACTATTCTTGATAACTTGATATAGTCTGGGGAATTGACCTTTGGGGTATAGTATGGGGTTTTCTGATCCACTCTTGGGTTAAGAATTGTGATCTTAAACAAAAACAATGTCAAGTGAGTTCTTTTGGACTTCCAGATGGACTATATGAATGGATGCCTCTCATATTTTCAACTATGTGGAAAGCTTACTAATATGGTTTAGACCAAGTTGTCAATGCTCCTCCACCTCAGAATTTTGTTTCTGATTCCCGTTTTTTACGTTCTGCCCGTACATATGTTTAATGACTTTTGGAGTCGGCAGCAAAAGTCTGTGCATTTATGTTTTGCACCATGGCTCTGTTTTTAGTCTCTGTTTCTTATGATGATTTTGCTACATTCTATGTAGTTTCTTTGACATACTGGAAGAGGCTCCTTTGTTTGGTCATCGGAAGCGTACCAGGATCATTGGGAGTATCTTTTATTGTCTTTTATTGGCACGTTTTTTTTTCCCTTTAGTTGTATTTTTTGGCCATGATACTGACTGCAGCATAACTTGGTGAAAGCTGATTTTTTTCCGACTCTAGGCAGGTTATGCGATTTTAGCTGTGGGAGCTACATGGATACTTCATACCTTTCAAGAATTAATCATTCTGCTACTTTGTACCTGTGATGTCATTCTTTTGGTTGCCACAGGTCCTTTATTAACATTTTTGAATCTCTTTAGCTCTTTCTGCTTTCATATTTTGCCTCTTGAATTCTTAGAGGTTTAGATTAGACATGATCCCGGTTGAAACTTTTGCACATAGCATATTTTGGGGACTGGTGATCTTTGTGAAGTACTGTGTTTGTTTGGATTTAAGTTTATGTGGATGATGGTCAACAATGATAAAATCAAGTTGATGAATTGAAGCAATTTATAATGAGACAGGTTGTTTTCTGTGATTCTAAACAGTAGAAAAATATTATTCATTTTCAGAGCTTGTTAGGATGTGCGCTTGACAATACAAAATTTTTGTTGAAGAAAGAATTAGGGTGCTGAAATGTTGGAAGAATGAACTGCAACTCTAGCTGATCAAGAACAGAGAAAACAGAAGAGAATAGAGTACTTGACCCTCACAAGAGCTGGAATAGCTTTAAGGGTCGATTCCATCTTGAGCTAACACACATTTGGAGGTTATCTCCTTCGTTGTTTAATTGCATCACTTCTCCCCCTTGTTCATTATGCCTGACTTCCAACATCTTCTGAAAAATAACACGCCTTCGTTTAAAAATCATCCAAAAAGACAATGAGAGAGAGAAATAAAAACTAGAACCCCCTTGCTACAGCCACTGCACTTGACAAGAATTTAAAATGTGAAGAAAATTTCTTATATGTTGGGGTTGAAGTAACTTTTCCTTCCTTTTTTCCTTTTCTTTTTCTATCCTCCTCCTCATTCTCATACAAGGGGAAGTTTTCGTAACTCAATGTTTGTTTACTATAAAATACTGTAAATTGAACAAATGGAGGAGCAAAAGAGATGCAATAGATAGATGAAGGAGTTGCTCTCCAAATTCAAGTGGGAAAAGAGGATGAACCTGATTCTGAAACAAAATATCAATTAATGTTATAATATTCCTTGTTTTCTAATAAGATAAGACATATATGTTTAGACCTAGATAATCTCCCACAATATATAAGTTTAAAATTCTAAAATTATATTTTCCATAAGTCCGTTCTAGGACTTATCTAGACGGCTAAGAACAGTAAATACTACTTAAATGATAACTGAAGCTCTAATTTAAGACTTATGAGCTGCAATTTCAACTACCGAACTAACCCCCAACCTTAATATCTTGACGAGCACAGATTATGAACTTGTTGATGAAGACTTTAAGGCGCACTTAGTTGGTTTTATTTAGTCATAAATTATCGTAAAAGGAGCCGTAGTTAAAATGATCATGGTGTTGCACTTTGTATTTACTTCTCATTAGCGTTTTTGGTCTTTGCATTAGTTTAATATTCTCCTGTTATGACAAACTAGTGTTAATTTATCCACAACAGCTGGTAGCGACTTGTAGATACTTTTGAGATCTACAGGGCTCTAAATTTTTGGTTTGGTCTTGGCACCCAATTTTGTGAATACCTTAGACTGAAAATTGGTGAAGCGAGAAGGCGTCTTGTTGCTATACCCTGTCTTTGCTCCAAGTTGCCATTTTATTTTGTTTCATGTTTTCTAGACTTCGACTAGAATATTTGTCCTGTCTAGCTGTGAGTTGGTTTAATAGTTTCTTAACAGCTAAGGTAGTTGATCGGATACTATATCCGACTTAATGCAATCAAAGTGTGTTGCATGCATATGGCTGCCAAAACCAAAGAAAATGTATGAGATGACATGACAGACAATTATCAAAGAAATGAATTTTGTCGATGATTGAACTATCTAGAATTTCCCGTGATTCAAACTAAAAATATATGATTTTAATTTGGATAACAGGAAACCGATAAACGTTCAATTTTTTTAAGATAAGTATACTAATTGGATCACTATGCCATGATTCTGGTTAAGTGTAATCCAAATAAAATTAGTAGCAAACTATAGTATATTTACCTAATAAATCACTTCTTTAACACCTACTGGCATGCTGTCTATTTGATGTTTGTGTACAAACATGTTTTTGGGCACATGTGATGTATGTGCAGCAATAGCTGTACTGTTTAATTGATTAGGACAATTGTTTTCATTTTGGACGTATTTCCGTGTATGTTGTGTGGGACGTAAGAGTGAATAGATATGGTTGTGTTATCCCGACGACAGGTAAAGATAGAGCTGTGCACTAGTTTTTTATTTGTTAATGAGAAAACTATGATATGCTTATAGTTGTAGGTGGACTTTGATGAACTGTTTTTCTTGCTAATGATAGTTTGTACCATTTGCAGGCATATTTCAACAGTATCTTGTTTACCAAGTCAAGAAGATACGGCTACAGGTATTTAGTTGCTATATTTTCATTAAAGTAATATCATTGTCCTCTTCGCTCTCAGGGATTTTATCAACATCTGTTTATCATTATTTGGGAATAGAACTTTGACATTGAAGATTGAATGTTCTTCATTGTAATGCTCTAGAGCAGAAAATGCAAGGTTCTTGTTCTATCCTTTTAGCAGTTGAGTCTGCTGTCTGTACTAATGGAAATCAAAGAATTTACTTCCCTGTACAAGTTTTCTGATATGCGTCTGTGCTAACGCCTGTTTGTTTGTGTTTTCATTTTCTGTTTTCAGTGGAAAATATGTATTTTCAATTTTGTATAGGCTTTCGTGGTGAAATGAGAATATGTTTGGATTAGTTAATGAGGTTTTGTTTTATATTGAACTGTGGTATCAAATCAATAAATTTTGAATGAGAATACGTATAACAAAAAATATTTTCACTTTAATAACTGTTTGAAAAACTGAAAACTGGAAATAAAAACACAAACAAACCGGCCAAGCTTCCCTTTAGTATTTGGAGTTCCTAGTAGGAATCTCAATATTTAAGATTCCGAATATAGAAAATTTTGATGCAGTGAAGTTAATCAAATGGCCATGATCGTTTTGCTCTTTGTTATGGATGCATGAAATGTGTGCATGCAACGTCACACGCATGAATCCACCTTGAAGTTGAATTGACTTGCTCTGCATTGGGTGCTATTGTATGCCTGAAGTTTGAAGTTCCATCGATTGGGGATGTTGTTGGAGAGGGCTGGAGATTCTGACACATGCATTTGCTTAATTGATACTATTCTTTCATTCTAAGATATCAGGATTGACAAAGCCATTTGCAAGAATAATGAAAAGCAGTTTAAGGAATGGTATAGTTGAACTTTGACTGCACACCCACAGACGAAAATAGCAATTGTGTTTGAAATATGGGTTTTGGTTTCGTAACCAGATCTCAGTTTTCAAAGAACTGTATAAAAACTAATGCGGCTACTTATGGTAGTAAGGCATGAGAAAGTAAATACTGAAAACCTTGGTTATGAATTTTGACTTCATCATGCGAAGCATTGCCAAGTCTTAGCAAGGAAGAAGCACTGTTACCTTTCATACGTTTTTCTGACTTTCCTGTGTTTATCATTTATGATATCTGTGTTGTTGGAAAATGAGATACACTTTTGATTTTGTAGGGTTACTATGGTTTCAGCCAAAAGTTGAAGCATATAATTCGCCTACCATTTGCGACTATTGCATATGGTACGCATATTTCCTGCCTGTGCATTTTCACATAGAATTGTTAATTTGCAGTCAATCCTTTTGTAGTTTATATTATGAAATATCAGGTAATCAATAAAACATTTCAGTAATTAATTTCTAACACTCTATTAAGTATAATTTTAGCATCTTAATATTAATAATTCTTATTGGAAGATGTCCTTATAGTAATAAAGGCTGTGTATTTTTGAATTTCCTGATTTTATGTGTAAACATCACTGGAACTACTCTTGTTATGCCAAATTCTTCTTTAATTAAACCCCAGACTTACTATAAGTCTCCTTCTCCTTTTCCTTGCCCTTCTGTCCTTCTAACAAAAGATCTCTTTTTCTTTAAGCTCCATATCACTAAAGCTTGCTGAAAATATTTTGTTGCCATGTGGTGTTTTGTTCTCTGTATAAAGAAACAGCAAGATGGTTAAATAAAAAAAGTGCAACTTGAAGTTGAGTCCATGATTATGGCGACAGTTAATTGTTTGGCTTGTTCCATCTTTGAATGGCTAGATACTTCTGCACTCATGAAATTGTGGGTCTATCTGTAAGAACGTATTTGTTTACCCACTCTCTTAGCTTTTTGCAGATGCAAAATATGGATGAAATAAGAAGTTTTTGATTTATGAACTTGAGCACACTTCAATGTTAGAAGTTAATATCCTGTCAGTTGTATTCACCACAAAGTACTATCATGCCTATCTGTTTCCCACATGTTTTCTTTTCTACTTACAGTTTTCTCCTTCCTTAGTCATTGCTCCAAGCGGCTTCATCGCTGTTGTTGTGTCATAAACTGTGAGCAATTGCACTTCATTACTCATTATCTATTTTGCAGATATAATTGCCAAACAAGGACCTATCACAGAATTAGATATTTCTAATCCCCTCTTCAAAACATAGAGAAGGGCAGAAATGAAATCAAAATTTTGAAAGTGCTTTGAGACAGGCCCTAAGAACTCAAGATGTGTTGAACATAGAAACTCTCAATGTATAATGGTAATTGTTCTCAGTGATGAATTTAGTCATCAAATGTTGCGACTTAGGAATCACTTTTTTATGGTATCATCATAAATACTTGTTTATAAATTAAGATTGAATGGGAGGTGGTGACATTTGTAGGAAATTTATGGTTTCCTTTCTCACCTGGAGAAATTTTTTGAAAAGCAGAAAATTGTCCATTAAGTCTTAAGTTTCTGTTTCACACTTTGAAGCATGTATCTTTTGGAGAGAAAATGTTATGCAAATCAAGTTCATGGTAAATCTTTACACTAGATTACTTAGACAACTATAGAGAATATCACTTGTAATTAGTTTTCCCATTCCCAAACATTATTTTTTATAGGAGAGCTTACATGATCTAAACTTTCGTTGACTGCTAATTTGGTCATTCCTTTCTATGAATACGCCATACAAGATGTTGAGATTTTGTTATGAAATTACTTTCTGTTTTTCCAAGGAGTATTTCAAATGAGTAATGCTATGTGCTCAAGATGAGATAGGTCACCAAGTGCCTTTTGTTTCTGTATGAGGCCTTCTCGTATTATACTACTAGTATAATGTACGTTGGACTAAGTTAATCTGCTTTTACGTTATATTTCTTTGTTAAAGTTTTCATTAACTTGTATGTGTCTCAAGGGGGTCTATTGATCTTTTAGCTGCACTATGGTGAAGCACTGAATTTGAGAAACTTAGTAGCTCTGCTCCTAACATGAAATATCCTATATCCTCCAGAAATTTGTCGTTAGTCCATTATATTTGTCCCGAGCCTAAAATGGAAAATATCTTGAGTGTTGACTATGCTCTATATTACTGTACTATTCATGATAATTGTTTTATCACAGGAAATAGAGTTGATACATTCCATTAAATTTCTGTATTGTTCTCTTCCGTATTTTTGGCTACAGCTTCATGCATCCAACATTATGCTAATGTTTAGTATCTAATATTGCTCCATATCTATGGTTTTAAAGCTCCATGCATCTCTTGCTAGCTTTATGGTTTCCATGCTTATTATACTATCTACAGACTAAGAGAAATATAAGAACTTCATCAAACTAGGATTGTCTGAACTACTTTAATGCAGGAACCGCTGCGATGCTGCTTGTCATGTCGTGGAAACCCGATATCAGTATTCTATCAATTGCTATGATGCTCAGGTCAACATAGTAACATCCATGCTTGACTTGTATATACGGTGGAACAATTTGCATGAGGTTACATGAAATATGTTTGTTCTAGACTTCTAGTGATCTGGATCTAGGGAGTTTCTCACCATTCTAGGCCCTGAAGAGATTCTATATATCCTAAGAAGTGCTTTGTTAGTTCAGTTAAAATAGTTTTTTGCTCTCTACCACTATAATATACTAGAGTCATTTTTTTATTAGAAGGTAGATGGATAAGCTTTCAGTAAAGTTGCATATTCAAATGTGTGGAAACTGATAGTGTTTGGTCAGTCTTAACTGTCAAAAATAACCCAACTTTGCTTTGGAATTCTGCGGAGTTTCTGGATTTCGACCATGTGGAGTCTGCCATCTTTTAGATGAGGAAACACTGTAAAAAAAACATTCTTCAATATGCTTGCATAAGACTTGGAGCAAATGTCACATCATTTATGTCATGTTTCTGCAATGCAAATGGTAGTTGAGCTTAGGCTCCAAAGAAGTGGATAAAGTGTTTGGAGTATGCAAAGTCGAATTACTTTTGGCTCATATCCTTACATGAATTGCTTCAGCACTATTTTCAGCTTTCTTGGTCACTGCAACTGAATTTGATTCACTACGAGTAATACTTGTCTAGTCTATCATGATTAATAAGCCAACAAATGACATAGCTTAAATTTGTTGAGCTTTCTGCATCATTTGATCCCAAATTTGTTTAAGGATATCATTGAAAAATTAGTTTAGTCTCCATCTGATGTTTGAAGCTACTATTTGATCATTCCCTAAGGTGATTGTGATCTCATGACTTTGTGGTTGCTTGTCAATTTCTGCAGAATCATTATGCTGGTTGAAGCAATATGTGCTGGTTTTTTTATGAGTGTCTATATCGGTGAGTTTTGTTGTCAAATTATGTTGTGGAACCGAATACTGTGTTATCTTATAAAGTATTTAAGAAATGAGAATACTTCTGAAAAGTCTAAGTTGATACCATTCCTTGCCTCTTTTAGTCTTTGTGAATAAAATTTATATTGTTGTTTGCGTAATTTGCATAGAAGTTTACCCATCATAGTATGTCAATGTGAGTAATCTTGGTCAAGCATTCACGTTTGAGAATAGCCACTTCTGCAAGAATTAGAATATTCTAACATAATAATGTAGTGATAGCTTGCATTTTTTTAGACTGTAGCTTCTGAATCTATTATTTGATGATTAATAACGTTTGAGTTTGTTACTTGAGAGACTATGAATATGGATTATGGAAATCTGAAAAGAACTTTGCGCTGCAGGTTATGTACACCAGTACAATTCATTGGATTCACAGCCTGATGTTTTGAACTCGCTGTACTCTCCACTGCAACAGTCAAGTTCGTTAGAAGGATTAAGGTAGTAACTTCTCATAATTTTCATATCACTGATACTGGTTTAGAATCAAAGCTCAGTGTTATTTTCTCTTCTCACGTGATAGAGGAATGTTACAAGCTCATTTTATTGCATCATGTTTCAAAGTACCAGAAGTTTATGGCATACTTGTCCAGAAAGAAATCGTTTTTCTAGTCTTAGGTTCTTCAACTGCAGTAAGAGATTTACATCCTTTCTAAGTCACTACCATTTGTCAGCAAAAATTGGTTTTCTGTCAAAGTGGAATTACTGATATCCTGATTAGTAATCATAGCACTTTGTAGGTGAACTCTTATAGTGATTCTTTTATGTAGATGTACTGACATTTTTCCTTTCTACCAGGTACCATGATGGTGGGCGGCTGTCTGATCAACAGATGGCCTTATTGCAATATCAGAGAGAAAACCTCCATTTTCTCAGTGAGGAGGTAACTGGTGGTTCATGCAAGTTTTGGTAGTTCATTTTGTGTAGGATGTAGCGTTTTGTTTGCTTGATTAAGACTTCATGCAAGTCCCTAATGGCCAAGTGCATCATATTTTTATCCAATCTTGATTGGGTGCTTGGATGGATGATGTGTAGCACATAGTAGCAAATAAAGTAATTTGGACATTCTTTGTATGACTTTGATCCTTGTGCTTTCCTTGTAGATTCTTAGATTGCAGGAAAGCTTAAGCAAATATGAAAGAACTGATGATGGGAGCACACCTCAGGTAATCATCCTCCTTGATAAATATAATTGTGTGCGGCAGGTTCTTTGTACCTTCTGGGCTGAATGAAGAGAATGTTGATTCTGTTATGTGCTTTTGCGCTTTATGGTATATAAGAGAATAGAATTTGACGAATGCTGGGCTTTCTAAGTATATGGAATATATTAGGGAGATCTGATAAGAAATTAAAGATTAATCACGTGAGTATATGAATAGATCTACACCAGCCACATTTTTATAAAGTGTACCGCATAAGCGGTACACCTATAACTTTTTTTTTAATTATAATAAAATTGTAAATGGGCTGTGTAAATGAGACTAATTGCTTCAAGATTTTTGATAGCTGGTCGACTGATTTGTCTTTCTGCATCGTTGGGAATAGTGATGTTTGTTAAATTGTTGGATAGCCCTCTGTTTTAATATTTTATAACTTGAGATCTCAAGATTGTTGGTGACTGGACTCTGAGCCATTGACAGGATAGATACACGAGCATCCGTTTCCCTCATTGCTGTTTTACTGATGATGCTTTTGTGTATCAAGAAGATATTGATGTTATGCAAAACATTACTGATGCTGTTTTTGTTTATGCCATCATTCTCTGTTTTGTGTCCTTTGGGCCGTGGGCTTTGACACAGATTTGAAAAATAAATGACAGTAGATTTGTTTGATCTTTTAGGTTGATCTTGCACATTTATTAGCAGCTCGTGACCAAGAATTACGCACACTTTCAGCAGAGGTAATACCTGCTCTCTTATTCCTGTCAGGTGGTGTTTAAATTCAAAGTGTTGTTTTCTTTGACTAATACATGCAAGGGTTTTCAACTTTTGAACTATTTTGTGCTATGTTGTTTCACCTTTTTCTAATGCTTGTATGTTATATGTTTAGCCTGCGTCTGTCTTGATGGCAAATATGTGCAAATATTGGATTGTTATTTATGTCACTCATAAAGTAAGCTAATCTGTTTGTGGGCCTTCTGAAATGATTTTTAAGGAAGTCTTGGCAATTGCTTGTTGTCATGTGTTTCTAAGTTGTTCCCATAAAACCAACAGGTTATTAAGATTTTAAGACTATTTGTTGTGTGTAGAAAAATTCCCATGGATAAGCCTGATTTGATTTTTCTAGGCTGCCAATTCAAAGTATCATGATCAATTCAGTCTTCTGTTGATGGAGGTTGAAGAACTTAGTTCTTGCATTTATATCTTCAGAAAGAGTGTCTACCATTCAGGTAGACCTACTATTTAAGAATGACGCTATATTTTCTTGAATGAAATTTAAATAGATGACATGTCTCGTGCTGCTACTAAGATGCAAGTCTGGGTGTTATCAACTACTTGTTTTGGTAATAGACTTTAGGAATTCACTGTTCTAATTTGGTGGGCAACAGAACTTATGGAAAGAATGTAAAGTTCTTTGACCTTCATTGTCCTATGTGTAGATTGTAGTTTTGTAAAACTTAGTTTTATTCTCTTTGCATTAGTGTTCTTGAGCACTTAAACTATGGGTATTAAATGATCTGAGGTGTGACTCAAGACTCAAACTTGATGTATTGTGCTCATATCATGTTGTTTTAGACTCTCAGGTCATCTGATGAGTCTCAACTTTTCGGAGTTCTGGCCTTCAGTTTCTCCAAAGATGCTGAAAAGTTTTCATATTGCAGATGAATCAATTGCAGTCTGAACTAAGGCTTGCACGATCTTTGATTGCTGAGAAGGACTCAGAAATTCAACGAGTTCGCAGCACTAATAATCAGGTAAATTTGGCTGATTACTTGATATCCATAAGCTAAACCTGAGGTGAAAGCAGAAAGGTAAGGTACAAGGCTTGTAAAGGTGCATCTTACTAGAACATACCATAATCTTGTAACCATCTATGTTAAGGGTCAGATTGATACTAGAACATACCTTAATCTTGTCTCCATCTATTTTAAGAATCATATTAGCTTCAGGTTTAGCTGCCCCCATATAGATGCCTCAAGGCAAAGAGTCTACTTTTCATTGGCCAAGAGTAAATAGCTAAACAGCTGGCCCAGGTTTCGTGTAGTTAGTCACGTTGCTTCACAATGTATATATACAAGTTCTTAAGTCATGATTGCCAATGATGGAACAGTATGTTGAGGAGAACGAAAGGCTTAGAGCTATATTAGGCGAGTGGAGTACCACAGCAGCCAAGGTAGTTTACAACATTTTCTTGATTCAGTTTCTGGAAAATACATCTCTCCTCGTGATTATACTAACTAATTTTGCCGGATTAAAGCTGGAGCGCGCCTTGGAGGCTGAACGCCTTTCAAATTTGGAACTTCAGAAGAAAATTACAACATTAAAGTCTCAAACAACACAAGAACAAGTCGATCCCACGCTGCAGCTGGACCAGTAATTTCCCCTCACTAGCAAGTTTGCATCTTGTTTCTTCGGCTTTGAGGTGCATTCACTTGATTCTGGATTTCCATTCTTTGTATATTTTCCTGCTATAGAAGAATGTAGGTGAAGATGGATAATTATTATGGAAAGAGTTGGTGAAAAGAAATTGTACAGGAATTGAGCTGAAACTTGCCCTTCAAGTCCTTGATAGCTGCTTTTGATACTAAATCGATTTGTCTAAATGCGGACGTGGCGAGCAGGATGGCATTATACTACGTATAAGGATGGCGTTCGGCCACTCCTAATTTGTTGTAGCGAAGTTAAGAGTGGGAGGTTTGTCGTATTAGATTCTTAGCGTTCTTAGACCACATTGAAAATTAACAATATATTTTTAAAAATGATAATTGATTCCCGGACATTGCATCATTTTATAAAAGAATTATGTGGGAAAGTGTTCTTGATGCTTGTGAGTGAACTCTACCTACAAGAAATACATATTTAACAAAGACGAAAAGAAAGAAGAGACAGCAATGAAGGAATGTGCTAAGACGGCAGAACTCTTCACTGATTTGCTCGAGTTGGAAGTTTTTTGTATTGCTCTCCAACTTGACACTATATGAGATGTTTGGTTTCTGTTTTTATCGATTTTTAAATTTTTTAAGTGTTGGGATGTTTCTATATAATAGAAATGAAGGTATATTTATATTAATTGATCTTTTACTTTTAATGGTATCACAACTATTTTTAATTATTTCACTGTTTGTTAACAGTTCGCTATATTATTAAAAGTGCTATTGGTAATTTGATATGTTATTACATGTATGTATATGTTAATAAGGAAAAGACTGAGATGCGCAAGTATATATATGCTATTTTGAAAATACATAATAACCAACATTTTCGTATTTTTAAATAAAAATAAGAATTAAAAATAAGAAATATAACCACACGACTACGACTTATAGTAATTTTTCCCGTTCAGTCATTCTGTCTGTAAGTTGCTTAATGATTGACAACAAATGAAGTCCAGACAACAGAGAGATGACGAGCTCAAATGACACCTGAAATATAGAAATGGACAGGTTGGGCCAATCTTGAATTAATTATATAATAAGTATAATACAATTGTCATGTAATTATTTTGTAATTCGAAAAAAGTGACCAATCAGTATAATACACATATTATGTGATCAGTTTGGTTCGATCAGACTTAATATGGATAAAAAATTTTCGTGATCGTGCATAAGCATACGCAACCCAAGCAAAGACAAACAGAAGTATGTCACTGAACATTATCTTCTTTAGTTCATGCATGCAAAATCATCACAAACAACCTTCTTAACGGTCGATTACAATGGGGATACATGAGTGGTCTCATTTAAGAAGAGACATCCAAATACATAGTTGTAAAAGTCACTTCCTTTGACAACGCCGCCTCCCCCGGTAACGGCCTCAGTATCATATTTGCATGCACGAGTACAGTCGGGGCAATATGTTATCTACAAAGAAACAGAAAACACTTATAAATATGCGAAGAGTTGCACGAGTATCCAACACACATATACACAAAACGAAAAGCAGTTCCGCAGATCATTGATGGAATGGATCCGAAGACTGAGATAAAACCGACAGGGAATATGATTAATAACTAATAAATAGAAGCAGGAAATGTAAGGATATTGTTGGTCGGAAAGAGATGTTAAGTTGTTCATCCACAGAACTAAGGAAGAGAGTTCTTCTACAGACCTGTTAGCTAAAGCAAATGAAGATGGATTTGGAGGCTTCATTATTTGACAATTGATCCAAGTTAATGCATGATTTAACCCCGTGCTTGGATATGCTTAGTATATAACTGAGCCCTTCCTTCATGCCCGAGACCAACAACATGCACTTTAGAATTTTTGGAGGTTGGTTTCAAGATCATGCTTCGGAACAAAATTCAACAGTAAAATACACAGAACTGCCTGTATCACCATCCCCTATGCAAAAATATGAAGCAGATGCGCCTGTCTAAACATTAGTAGGGCAAATTACATCTACCTCCCCTGAAGTTTGACATAATTACAAATACCCCCTCGTTGTTTGAAAAAATTACAAATACCCTTCTGAGGTTTGTACTGTCTAACAAATAATCCATTTCCATCAATTTTATGGATAACTAACCAAAATGCCCTTATGCACTAAATTATTTTTATTTAATTTTTGAATTTTTTTTTACTATAATGTGCAAGGAGAGGTTTCTTAAATTTTTTTACAGAGAGAAACAATAATGCAATTTGCCTCGGACGATTTTTCTACAATTTTAATAAAAAATTCAAGGGCAAAATGGTCAATTTCGAGCCTTTGGTTAAAAATTACAAACTTCAGGGGGGTATTTGTAATTTTTCAAACAACGAGGGGGTATTTGTAATTATGCCAAACCTCAGGGGAGGTAGATGTAATTTGCCCAACATTAGTATGCACATCCATATATGATGCATGCGGTCCTAGTTCGACTATCAGATTGTCTGAAGTTTGCCCTTTTAATCAATATATATCACTGAGAATCTTGTTTCCAGAAGTAACACAGAAAAGGTTTCTCATACCTCCAATAATTTAGGCTCATAATGGCTGTCAAGCATGACATCAACGCCATACATGGCTCTAGACATTGGACTATGCATTTCCGGATGCACGGTGGCAGCTGACTCAAAAACAGATCTGATCATCTGTTTAATTCTCAGATGGATATCCATCCATTGAACTGCAATAATAAGCATGTGCATCTTATGAGTTAAGAAAACAACCAACAAATAGTAGCCTTCCAAGGCAGTGGAACATGTGGAAATAGGAAGCAATCAGTACCCTGATGTTCTTGCTCAAAATCCTTAACAAACTCTGATGTGTGCATGTGATTCAATCTTCCCCTGTAATTCTGAAGATGTGGAAAAATCATAACCATGACTGCACCAATGAAGAGACGGAGCTTCTATGTGAAAGCAAGTAGTAATTGACTAGGGTTCTTTTTCCGGATTCCGATCCCCTTTACATACTAGGTGACATAAAACTTAGAGCTGAGTTTGCAGATACACTATTGAACTTACACAGGGTTGTAACAAGAGTCCAAAGAGTTGGTTTTAATATATATTTTGGCCAAAAGCGCAAGCTCGAGCTATATAAAGCAAGCTTGTTGAGCTCTAGTTAGTTCTAATCTAATCTAGTTGTGGTTTGCACCTCAAAATTGAACCCCACAAAGTAATTAAGTGATGCAACTTACCATAACTGTGAAATGTGTCTCATATTCAAAAAAACTGTGCTTCTCCAAAGAGTAACTGTTGTTTGCCAATCTAACCTGAAAAACAAACATGAAGAAATTTCAACATCTATGGGTTAAAAAAAAAAGAGAACCATTTCTGAAATAGAGACCTGCCACAAGGTTATACACCACATTCATAGCAATGCCGTAGAAGAAGTAGTACAGTTATACATAATGCATACCCAGAAAATATCTGCAAGGAATATCTCTAATGGGCTCATGCTGCGAACTAAAACAATGTAACGGAGATCAAACTTTCTCCCTCTAAATAATGCAGGGTGTTCAATATACTTCTGACATATCTTTGGACCAGTCTCCATGAGACGGATGATTGCTGATAAACTTTGAGTAACAGTGGTATCAATAGTTCTCGCCATGTTCCATGGTTTTAAGATCCACAAGTTGTCAACTCCATCCCTTTCACGTGTGTAATAGTCTCCTATAAGTTGAGTGAGATGTGTTTCAAGATTGTAGGTTGGCTGGAGCCACTTGGGAGCACCATGGGCCTGTTACAAAAGGGGGACGAATCCAGAAACATGGGTTGTTGATAAGAATACATATTGAAGTTGGCACCTTATAGAGTTATGCATTACATTAGCAAATAAACAAAACCTTCTGAACAGTTTCAGCTAAATGATGTTTCATCACAAGGCAAGCCTCAAAAGGAAATTGATTTATGTATTGCTGATCATTCAGTCCCACTGCTTTCTTCATCTCCTCATCCACTTGCACACTGGTCCATAATATATCTGCATTCTTTGGTTCAGTTGCTGCATATGGAGCAATTGAAAGAGAATAGTTACCAAAAGTGAGTCAATGCGCATTGGAAGCTTGTTCACAACCTAAACAGCAACGACCAAGCTGCACATGTCAAGTTCTTGCCCTAAGGGACTTAAAAGTGGGACAGCTAATGCACAAAATATCTAAAGCCTCATGTCTGACAGTTAATACTCTAGTATAGCATTAAAACAGTAGCTCAAACAATCGCATGTGCTTGAATACCCAGAATATAAACACACTGCATATAAAATCTGACATGGAGAGAAATAGCATATCATAATCAGAAGCCAAATAAAATCCTGGTGGCCACCAGCCTGGTCACATACTAATTACAAATTCCGGGCGGGTCAAAAACTCCTCCACTGGCGGCATATCAGTGTAAACATGCAACACACTTCCATCATTGTGGAGCAAGCTATTGGTAACAGATGGCATCACAGGTGGTGGAGAAAACTTTTTTGATTGCAACTTCATGCTGTATTTTTCATACTCCTGAGAGAGCATAAGAAAGTTTTAAACAAACAGTACTAATCATGGACTGGCCAGACCAAAAAAAGCAATCCGAAAGACATACTCTAATAAAATAATTTTGAGGGGTGTGGAACCAGGCAGTAAGCCTAGCAGATCGTTGTCTGTCCTCCCCAATGCCAAACAGGTAATCTCGGGTGCACTCATCACCTCTTTGGACATTCTTCGTAGGCCAAAGAATTGAGTAACTGAAAAAATTCAATCAAGTGAACAACTGTTATGCAGAATTTACAAATGAGATTGGGACCCCAAGTTCTCTAATATTTTCTGTCTTCATCCACTTTAACAAATAAACGAAAAAGCATGATCCGGAAGGCAGATACCGGGTTATCAGTGGTGTAATACAGATTTATGAGAATACAAGATATGGTTCAAGGAGAGAACCTCACAGCTGACTCTAGTTTGCCATCTGGCATGTAGAGGAAAGGTGAAACTCTGAAATTGGCTTCATCACTGTGCCGCAACGCTGAACCTAGTTCATCCATCACATACCTGTGAACAACTCCAAAAGAAAAGTTATGACATGTACTAGAGATGACTAAATCGGAAAACACTTGTCACTACATCATTTTTGCAGTGTAAGAGACCATAATAAGAGACCAATCTTGAATGAGACCGTTAACCAATATAGTTGTTCTTTAACCCAAGTCCTGTTGCAGTAACTGTTACTTTATATAAACCAGTTCAACTGAAGATCATATGCCAGAGAGGATGTTGGATGACCGAAGATATTGTGCAAATGTATAACCATTTAGACGAATCCTATTGAGTTCTTTCAAAAACACAACGAGCATCCTGAAAGACACCTGGGGCATCTCCTTTCTAGGAGATGCTGGAGGCGGATTCAAGGAAGGGAGGGATCCAGCAGGTTTACAGTTACAAACATCTCCATAGTCCTTCCTGTTTCGGGAGGAAGGAAAAATGGAGGGGAAAACACCACCTACTTTGTACGTTTCAGACCATCCTAATACAGAGAAGTTGGAGGAAGGATTGGCTCTGAAACAAAGGCTTCCATACTTCTGTGTTTTTATCATATTCAGCAGAGACCGACTATATACGTTATCTCTATCCACCAGCAAAGACATTCACCTACAGAGTCGTTGAGTGAAAGACGACCATTTGGGCATTTAAGGAGAATGGAGCGCATTGTGTAACATCTCATGGCAACAAAAAAGCAGAAATAAGGTATTTTAGGTATTTCTGGATATGAAGAGCCTCCCGTATATTTTCCTTCTTCCCAAGCTACAATGTCCATTTTGCTTTTCAAGGAGACTAGAGTGCCTTCTTTAACGTCTCATGGAAAAAAACATTGCAGAAGTAAGGCACTTAGGCATGTTGTATGTATTTGCCTTCTTCCTGACTCCCGAGCTACCATTGAAGATTCTACATCTAGTGAAGTATATTTTGAGTAACAAAAAGAAGTTTCCCCCAATCCTATACACTTTACTTGAAGAAGATTTAATGAGAACATTTCCCGCTTATACCAACAACAGAATCCATTAGCTTTTGTAGTGACAGACGTTTAGCTTATGCAGTTCACACACATATGCTTGCTATAGTGTATATTTGTTGAATAACGATGCCAAATTAATATAGAAGATTCCGAAAGAAGAGATCACTCATGTCCTTACCCTGGGGACAAAACAATTATCGAAGGATTGAGAGGAAAAGAAGAAAATAGTAGGATCAATTCTTTGGGCATGAAGTCTTCAGTGAAATTGTGTGTATGCTTATGCAGCGGGATCACTACTTGTGGACTTGCGCTTGCGCCTATCCCCACGCCATGATATATGGATTTACTGGAGATACAACTTCAATCATTTACCCAAGATTGTACCAGATAGCCATCGCCAGTGCTTGAGAAACTGGAACTTTACAGGTAAATTGGTATGCCGAGGATTTCCTATTCCATATCATAGTACCTTTGGGAGAGCTGTAGGATAGACCAACACATATAACTGGTAAGCTAGATGAGTTGTTGGTTGTCCCCCTCAGATAGCAAAATGCAGACTGGGCCGAGAGCATGTGGAATGTGTTACCACCTTGTAAGGTCAGTGATTCATACCAATACTATATCAAAATTGCCACTTCCTCCACCTCCAAAGATAGTAACTCCCTATACGGTGTAGTCATAGGGGATGGGCAAACTGGCACCTGCTGGTCCATGAACTGAAGTTTTCTGGTGGCCGTTTTCCATTCATACAAGCACAAAGGACACCAGATCCACCTAATGCATGCTGCTACTATGCTTCCTGGTTAGGAGGAACAAACAGGACAAGGTTCATGTTAGACTCCCGGCAGCATCAGTGTAGAGAACCTAAGAAGTCCCTTGACAATGGAAACAAATAAACTATCTTGGTAGCCAAAACAATTGGACTTATATTCATGAGACCCAACAATGTAAGAGACACCTAAAAGTAAAACCAACTCGCCCGAAGCAGGACTGCCCTTGTCCTCTTCCTTTCTTCCTACTGCCTCCTTTGATTTGTTGCAGTAGAGACTCGGGGAAAGCGGTTTCTACCAGCAAGTAGGGGGCAGAAACAAAAACAACTAACAGACTATGCTTTTATCTCAAGTCCTTTTTCAGTTCAGCTGTGTCAGCACAGTACAGCACCTTCTCTTTGTCATCCTTCAGGCCATTGTAACTATTCTTTGGGCTTTCACTACCATTTCCAATATTCCAACTCCAGGAAAGCCCAGCAGGCAAGATCAGAAAGGAACAAGTCCATGTAGATAGTGTGCTTGCTCCCATCTTATCAATGGGGCACAGCAAGTTGCTATTTTGAAAATAAAAATAAAATAGAAGACTTCTTGCACATCCACATTAATGTTACGTATAATAAGGACCTAAACTAAATCCCACCTGAGAGTCCAAGCATTAAGGACAAGTAGAGGCTACTCTTTCAATATTCACAAAATACAGGGATGCTCAAAAATGTTCCCGGACCGAGTAGGTGCTTTTTAAAATCCCAATCCTACGAATGCTTCAAATTTTAAAGCACCAAATAATGCCTCTGTTTTCTATGATTATTGGTTATACCTTTAGTCCTAGCAAACCCCAGTGTGATAGTGTCATATCCCATTAATCAGCCAATTAACAACCTATCAGCAAAGTCATTCTAATTCCAACCTTTTCATATAACCAGTACTATCACCTTTCTTAGAGGGAAAAAGGAAAAGGAGGAGAAGCAAATTTCCCAAGTTTTAGAGCAGCACAAAGGTATACCAACACATCTTTTCATAGTTTTAGAAGAACTTTAACTAACAATTAATTAGTCTTGACGGAGCTTGTTATTGCAAAATTGTATGATTCCACTCAGTTTCATGCTCTTCTTATGAACTAACTAACCTCCCATACACAAACAGGTAATCAAATGAAACTTCTTTTCCCTGTAATCAAATGAATACTCGTTACTCCGCAAACGGAAATTTCATAAGACCCACGTTAAACTCAATAAAACACTTGCATAATAAGAACTGAATGCCTACCAAACAGAGGTTTCATCTATCTTCTCATCATCTGCAAGCCGATATGTCATTAAGTACAACCACATAGCACTGATAACACGATCTGTGAGAGATTCTCCAGCATTCAGCTCAGGGAGACGAGGTTTTAACATTGAATCAACAATGCCCTTCTCTGATTCCAAGATTTTTGAAGTACTAAGCCCGTTCAACAGAGAGAGGGTAGGCAGAGCTTCAATGATATCAACAGCATTCTCTCCAAGAGGTCCAGGAATGTCCACCTATTTTGTGCTCATGTCAGCATAATTGCAAGTTCAGGGTGAAATGTAAATAGTTTTCATTTCACTAGGTTACCTCCAGTGCAGTTAAGTTGATAAACCCTCGAAGATATTTTAGCAGTTCGCCATCTGAGTTTTCATTCAATGGATTTCCGTGAAGATTCAAGTATGAAAGAATAGGCATTTCAGAAGGAGAAAACGCCTGCAAAGAGGGCAGTAATAATATAATGAAGAAGAGCTAGATCAAGAATTAGTAGATTACATAAAGTTTGAGAAATTAGGGTGAGGTTGGAGCTAAAGTACAGAAGAGAAATTTGCAGTTAAAAGAATACTCTGACCTTCGTGATAAGATTGCGAATACTCCTATTTGAAAGATCGAGAGATGTAACACTCTGCAATAGGTGATCACTCTCATGAGAACCTCCAGGATTGTCTTTCTCATATAATCCTCCACAGAATCCTAAGGCCCATTTGCCATACTTAGGGGTAAAACTGGAGTTGTAGATTTCCAGTTCAGGGCAGTTTAGTAGAATAGCATCTTCCAAGTAATTATCACTGCAAAAGAAAGCTTCTGTTGAAAGCCCCTAAACGCTTCAGAAAATTCAAGTATCAGCATAATTCATCTTCGTATCAGTTTTTTAATGACTAGACCACTCACCCGATTTTCAGCGTTGGGTTATAGTTCAGCCATAGAGCTCTAAGAGATTTGAATTGAGCTACCACCTTTACCACAGTTTCTGAGTTGCTGAGCTTGTTGCCACGGAGGCTTAATGCGATCAAGTGCTGATGCAATAAAATAACCAGGGAAAACAAACTATCAATCCAAAGCAAAAAAGGTGCAAAATAACACGTTGAGTTCATGCTCACTGTGGTTTGAGGCAATCACACCAACTAGTTCTATCACCTACCACCATGAGAATATCACACACGGAGGATATCTTGAACACCAGAGAATACATAAAAATGAAGGAGAAAAGATGAAATTTTACATGGTCTCAAAGAGAGCGTGACTGAACCATGTTTCAGGTAGATCCCAATGCTAAATCAAGGTTAAGAACGACAACACAATTTTTTGTTCTTAAATCATTACATCTCACTATGTATTCCATGTTTCAAACTAAACTATCATCAATTATTGAGATTTAAGAGGAAAATCTTTTTCAAGGTCATTTTAACTCCAATCCACACACCACCACCACCACCACCACCCCAATAATCCATGCAAAACAATAACTTACAGGAAATTTACTGGGCAAATCAAGGGAAACTAGCATAGCATCATCAATTTCAAGATCTTCAAGCTCCAACCACCTCACAGAATCAATCCCTTCTTCTTTAACTTTACAGTATTCTCTCTCAACTATTTCTACAGCACTTAGCTTAGCATCATCTTCATCACCTGTCTCCTCAGCATCCGAATTCAAATCAGCATCCACACACATTAATGAAGCCATCCTTTCTACCAAGCCTGGAACCTCCTGCAACTGGCAATATTACCAAAAAAATGTATCAGAATCTTAATGCAAAATACTATGTAGAAAATCAAGGACGTGAAACGAACAAATAAGAAAATCATATTCCGGCTAAAACTAAATTATGTCTATTTTCTTATTCCTCTAGAATCAATCCAGGTGCAAAAAAAGCACGAGAGCCGCATATTTAACTGAAAATCAGTAAACACGGTGCTATGTCCCTCATTCCGTTTGTCTACACCTGCTTGTAAGCATCGGCAAGTCGAAAAGTCCAGGCATGGTCAACTAGAAAGACATCAGAATCTTTGCCGAGAAAATCGGCCGTGAGAACAAGCCTCCTCTGCCTGCCATCTTCCACGGGCTCCACCTGGAAATAATTCCCGCCATCAAAAGCCTCAGTCGTGAGCTTCTGGAAGAGCTTCTGATGCAGTGACTGTGGCAGCCCAGACGCCACCAGAAGGACGCCATGGACCTTCACGAAGTCTTCGTAGCTTCCAATTCCGGCGGCGGCGGACATTTTGCAGGTGACTGGTACTCGCCAAGCTCAGGGGTTTGGCTGGGCTGGAAAGAGCAAAGGGGTTTTACAAAGGGTTTAAATGTTAATTAATTCAGGAAAGGAGGCTAAAATTGATAAAGGTAACGAGGTTGTAAAACAAAATAAATTATTCGATAGTCGATTGAAATAAATTGATAAAAACTTGTTTGAATTTAATTTATTAAATTTAATAAATCAAACTTGAACAGTGTTTTTTGTTGAGCAAATTTTTAAGTTTGGCTCGAGCTCGATTTGGTTATTGTAAAAATTAATAAAATATACTTAAAAAATACCAAATTACTCGAGCTCAATTCGCGTTTGATCTAATTAAAACTCGTTTGAGCTCGATTGGATCAATAATCAAACACAAATTTTGAAAGTCAATAATAATTCAAATAAGTTTGAACAGTGATATGTTCGACTTGACTTGAATTATGGCGGTACCTTATTTTGTTTTACCCATACTATGTTTTTTCTCTGTCTATCCATAAAAAAATTCATTGCCCTTGGTCCGAGTTTAGTAACAGACTTGTAATAATCAACTATATAACCTACTCAGACTCTATTCATAAAATACTTAGGCCGAATTGCATATTACCCCCCTGTATTTTAAAAATTCAGGTGAGAACCCCCTTGTGTTTTAAAAATAAGCAAAAAATCCCCTCTGTTTTAATTAATTCAGCTCACATGCCCTTTTTTTACCCAGCTGTTAACGGCGTTAAATTTTGATTTGGTTTGACCGTTATACCCTTTCACAATATTGATGCCTTTCCAATAGTCAAAGCAGGTAAAACGAAGAGAGAGAAATTACAGTGAGATTTTACAGAGGGGGAAAATCAGGGTTTTTGACTGTGCACTTCAGGGCGAGAAATCGAAGGGAAATCTGGGGAAATTTAGGGTTCTTCGGCACAGATCGAAGGGGACTTTTAGGATTTAGGCTTTAGAGAGTTGGTGTTGACGGAGGAAGACGAAAATCTGCATTATTCGTTCGCGGGATTCAACAACGGGTGAGTTTTTTGTTGCTTTCTTGTTGTCTTTTTTTTTATTTGTTGCTAGAAATGGTTTGTTATGCTTGAAATGATATTGCATAAGTTTATACCCGTTTAAATAAGCCTAGGGTTTTTGTGGAATTTCTACGACTTTGTTGAGTTTGTTTCCATATGTCAGTGATAATGAAGGAGCTTGGTCCCCCACCCACTCATTCTGCGACGTTGTTGAATTTGTCTTTTTGTTGTTTGCTCATTTAATATTTGGTGACCGATCCCCCCATATTTCTGTGATTGTGTATAGTTTGTGTAATAATTTATACATTGTTAATAATTGTGTATAAGATGCATAAGAATTTCTGTTTATTTAATTTGCAGACAATGGTATTGGGAGATTATGCAGATTTTTATGTGTGGGTAGGTGGGGTGATAGAATGGATACCATGTATTAGATATGTTGGGGGGTGGAAGGTGTGGTTTCCTAGTGTGGATAAAGAAAAACTCTTTTATGATAATTTGATCAAAATGTACACAGATGCTGGGGGAGGGTAGTAACATTGTAATATACTACTCATTACCAAATGAAAGCTTAGATATGTCTCTAAAGATATTAGAAGGAGATGCTGGTATTAGGAATTTACTAAGAGACTACAAGGGTTGCAATGCAATTTCAATTTACATTGAAGAAAAATCAAGGCCCTTGTTGTCTGTAGATGAACATGGTAATATCCTCACTGTAGATGAAAGTATCCCACAACTAGAATATAATAATGATGGAGGGGATGAGATGCGTGTTGAGGGAGGGAATGAGATGGGTGTTGAGGGAGGGGATGTTGATGATGAGATAGGGGTGGATTGGGGTGAATATGGGGATAATGTAGGAGTGGATTGGGTAGATACAGAGGGTGATGGAGAGGTTCAGGCTAATGTAGGGGTTGAGGGTGGAGATGGATTTCAGACTGATGCAGGGGTTGAGGGTGGGGATAGGGTTCAAACTGGTGTAGGGGTTGATGTTGGGGATGGGGTTCAGACTGATGCAGGGGTGGATTTTGGGGATGAGGGGGATGAATCAGATTCAAAATCTGATTTATCATTAGCATCTGATTGTTCTTGGTTGTTAGAAGACTTAGAAGGCCCTTGGGATGATGATATATTCACAGCTAGGCCTGACAATTATACAAGAACAATGCTCAAAACACTTAGGGCTTTGATAAGAGAAAGGAAGAAAAAAAGAAAACAATAGAAAAAATATCAGCAGGGTGAAGGAAGTAGTAAGGGGGGTACAGAGTGGTTTAGTAATTGTTCTGATGATGAGTTAAGAAGTGCAAATGGTTCTGATGATGAAGGGGAAGGGTTTCCAGTTTGGGATGAAAGAATGGATATGGGTCAGGTAGACTTGGCTCTGTGGGTATGAAGTTTGAAACAAGAGTTAAATTCAGGGATGTGTTAAGGGATTGGGCAGTTAGAAGAGGGTGGGACTTGAAGTTTCTGAAAAATGAAAAACATGTAATAACTGGCACTTGTAAAAATGAGTACAACTGGAAGCTTTATGCATCTTCAGTAATGAAAACAACAACATTTCAGATCAAATCCATCAAAGGGAGACATACTTGTGCACACAAGGTTGAGAACAAACAGGCCAATTTTAAATACATTGGTAAAAGGATTGAGAGCTTTGTGAGAGACAATCCACATGAAAACCTTCAGCCATTAAAAAACAAGATCAGAAGAGAGTTGTAGATTAAAGTCAGTACATTTAAAGTTTACAAAGCCAAAAAAATATGCTCTGGAACTGATAAAGGGAGATGTGAGAGAACAATATGGCAGGTCGTATGACTATTATCATACAGTTGTAAAGCATAACCCTGGCAGCTCTCTATTCATGAAATTGAACAAAGAAATTAACCCACCAGTTCTGCAAAGAATGTATTTTTGTCTAACGGGGATGAGGGATTCCTGGATGGGTGTAGACCTATCATTGGGCTGGATGGGTGTTTTCTGAAGGGGTTATTTAAGGGGCAATTGTTGGCTGCAATTGGTAGAGATCCAAATGACAACATTTACCCTATTACATTTGCATATGTGGAGGTTGAAAAATATGACAGTTGGGAATGGTTTCTGATACTTCTTCTTAGAGATATAGGGTCACAAGAAGAGAGGGGTTGGGCCTTTATTTCAGATAGGCAGAAGGGTTTATTGGAGGCTATATCTGAATTGGCTCCTGGGGCAGAACATAGATTCTGTCTGAGGCACATGTACAACAATCTTAAAGGAAAATTTAAAGGGCAAGAACTCAAAAAACTCTTTTGGAAGGCTGCTTCAACATATAGTGTTAATCAACACACAAGAAACATGAAGGAAATTGAGAGGATATTCCCAGAAAGGGGTGTAGAGCAAACACCATATGAATGGTTGGTTGAAGTACCTGCAATCCACTGGGCCAGATGTTACTTTCCTTCAAAGACAAAATGTGATGTTCTTGTCAATAATATGAATGAGTCTTTCAATCATATCATTCTTGAAGCAAGGGAGTTACCAATAATAGATATGTTTGAATGGATTAGAAAAAAATTCATGTCAAGAATTCAAGTGAAGAGGGAAGGGATGGAAAAATATGAGGGAATGGTTTGTCCTAACATCATCAAAAAAACTGAACTCCAAAGATATGAAAGCAGAAATTGTTTCCCTACCTGCGCAGGGGATGATAAATTTGAGGTAATGCATTACATGCAAAATCACATTGTTTACCTCAAGGAAAAGTTTTGCAGCTATGGCATGTTTCAGCTTGTTGGATATCCATGCTGTCATGCCATAGCTGCAATGGATTTACACAGACTGAACATAAAGGACCTCATTGATGATTGCTTCAAAAAAGAGGTCTACATGAGGGTGTACAACCATATGATCCATCTAGTACCTGGAATGCATGACTGGGAAGACTCCAAGATGGGTAGAGTTGATCCACCAGATGTAATAATCAAGGTGGGGAGGCCAAAGAAATCCAGAAGAAGGGATGCCAATGATGTGAGAGATACAGGCACAGTTTCAAGGAGAGGGTTTACCCATACATGTGCAATTTGCTTCAGCAAAGGGCACAACAAAAGGAGTTGCACCAACCCCCCCCTCCCCCCCACCCTAATTCTAAATTTACACAGGTGAACATCACTTTATTTTCTGACATCTTAACTGGCAGCCATTAAAAGCTTATTTATTTACTTTATTTTCTTGCAAAATCCCAATCAAAACAGACAGAGGACCAGATCTTCACATGGTGCATCAGGTTCAAGAGGGGGCCATGCTGCAAGTAGACAAAGGTCCAATACCCCACAAGGTGCAGCTTTTGATGAGACAGAAACAATGTACTCAGAGGTACAAATTTTATATATTACTTTACCCTACTTCATGACTACTTTGTGACTCCATTAATTATGGTGTAGATGCCCCCACCCTTTTCCCAACCATCTCAAAATTCACAAGTTCCACAGCAGCCCCCAGTTGAAAATCAGCCCCAAGTTGCAGTTGAAAATGAGTCTCGAGTAAGTAGTTCAACACTTAAAACACCAATCCATATACCAATTACATATGCATTTCTTTATTAACCTGTGCATTCATTATTTCAGGGTCTTTCTTCAAAGCAGGATACTATGCAGCCTATTCCACATCAACTTACAACTTCTTCAGTATGTGCTCAGGTAATTTGCTGAACTTTTTCCTTTTATCTTATTTTAGCCACAGTCAATGCCTGTATGAGTAGGAATTTACACATGTTTTTGCAATTGTAGCCCCAATCTAAAGCCCCAAGAAAGCAACCAAGACCATTGTCATTAGCTAGTAAGTTGTGTAAGAAAAAACAAGGTTTACCTCCACTTACTGTCAAGAGGAAATGTTGCACAGAGAACAGTCCTTCTATATCTTCTTTGATCAAAAGTGTAGCCAAGTCATATAAGTCAAATCAAAGAAGCAAAAGAGGAGAAGACACTACAGGGTCATCAACAACAAAAGATATGCAATGAAGATAAAATTTGGTGCTTTTTTGATGTGTTGTGGTAGAAACAGAAACTTGTTGATTTTGTTGACATATAGTTATTCAGCTGCTTTTTGGTTGCTACCCAGTTTGTTATGTTTGGGGGCTTGTTCTGTTCATTGAACAGTTTTTGGTATATCTACAATGGGAAAACAGTGTCCAATTTAAGCTTAGTGAAATTTCAGTTTACTTGTTATGTTTACTGCCCAGTTTACTTCTTCTTTGCATCATAATAACCATACAGTAAACATTAACAACATGTTACACTTAATGGTTTCACTTAAAAATTACAACAATGATTAAAACTAAAACAGATACAAGCAATGCCTTTAACATTTTCTGAGTTGTATCCAACTGCCTTACTTTATTAGTCAGGTCTTCACATATAGAGAGCAGTTCGTAAAACCTCTCTTCTATACCTCTTGTATTTGAATTCACTTCTTCTTCATTTTCTGGCATTCCAAAACTGTGTGAATCTCTCCGAGATAATTGGTTCCAACCAACTAAAAAAATTGCATTGTCCGATTTTGCAATTGCAGAACAATTTCCCTTCAGTCTCTTTGGTCGGACCAACAACTCTAATAGCTGCATTCATTTGACAAAAGCATTTAGGGTTTTTATACCTCAAATCCATGATTTCTTCTCTCTTCGAATTGGATTTACGAGAATAGCTCATTCTGTACACAAATATTTAACAAAAATAATTAAATTTATATCATTAAAAAAAAGCAGTAAAAATAAAAATATTCATACCTGCAATAATTCTGGAGAGAAATGCAAAAAAAAAAAAAAAGAAGTGAAAACAAGTAAAAAAGGGGTGAAAAACAAGTAAAAAAGGCCCATGACAATATATACACACTTCAAGGGCAATTTAGTCATAAACTCCACCAAAAACGTACACATACTCGCCCAAACGCAGGGAGGGCGCATTTTTTACACCTTCCGTCAGTTTATGACGGAAGGTGGATTCCGCGCTTAGTTAATTAAAACAGAGGGAATTTTTTGCTTATTTTCAAAACACAGGGGGGGTTTTAGCATTTTCGGGAAAACACATGTGAGTAAAATGAATTTTGGCCAAATACTTAATGGGTCTTACCCAAGTTATACTCAAAATGATTGGTCCAATTTGGATCTACCCATTGAATATTGGGGGTTTTTTTTATGATAAGTTTGAAAAAATAAAATTTCTCAAATTTTAAATTTACATAAAAATTTGACAACCAGTAAAGAAAAAAATTAAGTTAAGCATAAAAATAAAATAAATAAATAAATAAAAACTTTGGACAATTTTTTTGTCCAATTGCATTTGTGGTCAACTTTCATTTGATGATATTTTTAAGATTTGAATGCAAGTAAATTTTCTATTTGACATATTACTCGAACTTAAGTAATTTAAATTTTTTATGCATTTTTTTATTTTCTCAATTATGACGCTCAACTTAGAGGGTGTTTGGCTAAGCTTTTTTAAAACAACTTATAAGCTCTTATATCTTATAAGATGTTTTAAAAGCTTATAAGATGTTATATCTTATTTTGAAAATAAGCTTTTGAAATGTTTGGATAAAATAAGATGTTAAAACTTATAAGATGTGAAATGTTTGGATAAAATAAGATGTTAAAACTTATAAGATGTTTTCACATCTTATAAGATGTTAGGGTGTTTGGCATAATAAGGTCTTTTTATTGGTAAATGACCAAAACGGACATGATACTAATCAAATAAATTGTTATTTTTGTTGACATATTTTGTATTTGAATATTTTTAAAATACTTTCATAAATAGTATACATTAGTTTTAACTCTAAATAAAAATTAATAGATTTTTTTTAAAAAAAAATTGATAAATTATTATCTTTAAAATTTTGCATCGAAATAATATTAACATTCATGCTAGTCGAATATTAATATAGCTATATAATTGATATATTTTTTTGTTAATTTAATGACTACTTTTAACCATATTATAACATATATATCAGTAGCATATTTTTCATAATTATAATAATTAAAATTTAATATTAATTATGTAATTACTGTCATAATTATATAAATATGAGAAGAAGAGATGATATTATATATATATATATATATAGAGAGAGAGAGAGAGAGAAAAAGAGGAGAAGGGAGAGGGGGGAGGGAGGCAACGTATCAGCGATATATGGAGAGAGAGAGAGAGAGAGAGAGAGAGAGAGAGAGAGAGAGAGAGGGAGGGAGAGAGAGAAATTCTTTTGTTGTTAAAAATATGTTTGTTATGTTAAGGGTAAAATTGAAATAGAACAAATTAATAATGTTATTTTTATTTTATGAATTATTAATTGCATAAAGCTTATAAGATCTTATAAAAACAGTTAGGAAAATTTAAATTTTTAAAAAAGATTTTATAAGATCCAAAACATCTTATTTTGAGATCTTATAAGCTCTTTTAAAAAAAATTGCCAAACGATTTGTAACATCTTAAGGTATAATTTATTTTTTTAAAGAAAAAGAATCATTTTTAATTTAAATATTGTTAATAAGATATAATTGTTATAATTGATTAAAATTTATATTGATATAGATATTTAAATTTGAAAATTAAATTATAGGATATTAATCTTTTAAATGTGATTTTAATTTAATTTATCAATTTGGAAAAAAATTTTAAATTTTATTTTGATATTTAAATAATATATATTTAAGAAAAAAAGTTATCTATTTAAATGGATTTTAGACTTAAATAAAATATGTCACTATGCCACCTCACTATGATTGTCAAATCACCTGTCACGTAAGAAAAAATTTATTATTTTAGTCCACGTGTAAAATGGTCTCCGGATAGGTGACCAATTCTGACCAAATTAAGGTTTTTTGGCCTAAAATTGCTACTTTTTTAAAATTATTGTCTTAAATTATTATTTTCAAATGGACCTGAACTAAAAATTCCACCGTCCCTAAGATAGTGGTCCATAATTGCATTTTTCCCTTGATCTTTTTCATAGGGGGTGTTTTACACATACCAAATATCATTGAGAGTTGCTTCCATTTTTCCAATATATGGGAAATCTAATTGTTAATCAACTGAGGATGTGTAATAATATGAAAATGGAGATGTGATTACCATTTACACAATAATGCCTTGGATTCTTCAACTTCACAATCCACCAAGGTTGCCCAATGGAAGGGATAAATGAGACATGCCCTAAATTTTGGCCTGCTGAACATTACAACTTTCAACTTATTACAATAGTCCAATTCTTGCAATTCTTCTAATTTTGACCATTTAGGTCACTAGATTTGTTTTTAGGCTTTATCACCTTTATTTATTTTTAAACATATCATCTGCATATAGACAGACAGACTGGAAAATAAATTCACAAAATTTCAAAGCTAATATAATTATTGAAATCCCAATTGTAATATTAATTACTACCTACCAAAGATGATTTTTGTAATTACAAATAATCATATAATTATTGCTTTTCATTTTGTACAAACAGTACTGATAAGAACAACTTCATGACCTCATCTCATATTCAGCCTACCTTATTATTTATAGGGGGTTTGGGTTTGTAAAATTCACTCAAAACCCGAGAAAATACTTCACGAAAGTTTTTGCCTCAGATCAGTCCCTTAAGGTATTTTTTTTTTTTAATCTATGTGTTGAAATGTGTTAGAATTTTCGCTTAATGAGTTTGAAATAGATCAGTTTTGCAAATGCATGGAGAAGTTGTGGAATAAGCATCACATGAAGATTAATTTCCTGTCAGTTCAATGAATATAATTCAATTGAATTCTTGTAAATCTTAAGAATGGATTTTCTATCAGTCATTTTAATTTATTTTTTTCCATTGATGATGTTATTCCTTTTTTATACTTTCTTGATGTCTTTTTTCTTCCCTTGTATACATACATATATATATATATATGTTTGTGTTTGTGTGTCTATATATGTTTATACACATACATATATATATGTGTATAAATAAAATATATTTGTGTGTTTTTCCTTTTTTGTTTTTTATTTTTTGGTTGATTTTCTGTGTTGGCTAGTGATTATGTTTTTGTAATTGTGAATCACTTTTACAAGGTAAATTGTAATTTTAGTCCTTTAAATATAGGGAGTTGGCGATTTTGACTCTATTGAAATTAATTCTGGCAATTTAATCCTGCAATTTCAAAAATCAGCAATTGGAGGAGAATTGTGGCAGGAAATTCATGAATTAACCGAAAAAGTACATGTGATGTGCACATGGCACACTGATTTGAGGAATTCCCGACAAACTTATGAATTTCAGGTCAGAATTATCCTTAAATCATTATTTTATTTAATTGCAGAATTAAATTGCCAAAATCAATTTCAACAAAATCAAATGACCACTCCTATACTTAATGGACTAAAATTAAAATTTTCCCCACTTTCACAAGATAATGTAATTTCTTTTTGCCAATAAATTTTCGAAATCTACCATATACAAGAATTCAATCTTTTTTGTGGTTGTTTCATTTACTCATATCAACTCCATAATTTGATAGCCCAAATTTACCTCATTTAATGACATATATTATGTGAGGTAAAATGCAATTTATTTTCTTGTGATATGAAAAATGAGCAAAATAATTCCTACTAAAAAAAATAAACAAGTTATTACTCTGTGTTGGAATAATGAAACAAATTACCCCTTATCTAAACCGTTGATAAGGGGTGATTCAATTCACTTCTCAAAAAATATAAGGATAATTTACGAAAATTATTTTCACAAGGGTGACGTTGCTCATTTTCTATATCACAGGGTAAATTGCGTTTACCCCTATATTATAATTTGCCTTTGTAATCATAGTATTTGACTAATTTTTTCTTTTTATTTCTAGCATATGCACATCCTCATGGATGGTACACAATACACAGTAGTGACACTGGACGAGTTCAAGCTCTTTCATGGGATCGATCGAACACTGTACGCTGTTCTTGTAAGGGATCTTGGGCGCGACCCCCTCGAATGCCTTCACATTATGGGCTTGTGGTTGTGGTTAGAACGAGGAGGGTTTTGCAATTTCGTAAGTAAAATCTTGTCTCTTCCTCCATTCTTGATCAATGAACTTGCCGATGAGGCTGTCATATGCCTCAAGTGTATAAACACTCAGTTGTCTGAAGCAGCAGCGGAAATCCCACTCACCCATAGCCTTGCAAAGAAAGACATATCTCTACAATTCTTCCATGATAACAAGCACACTGCCCGTCCCGAAATCCAAAGTTTGATTTCTGGAGTTTGCATACCTTCGCTGTCTGACATAATGGAGAAAAGCTGGCGTACCGAAAGCCCGGGCCTGACACATAGTCAAATCGTCGTACCTAGTCATGCAGTCTCAACTTCTTCCACAAACCTAATTCCGGCAGGATCTTTGGTTGACAGCTTGTCCGTGTTTTCTGACTTGAGAGGCAATGGGAATGTTAAGGCCCGACCGCCTAATGAGACGTCACGAAACGAGAGGACCATGTTCGTCACGTTCTCAAAAGGGTATCCGGTGACTGAAATTGAAGTCAGGCAGTTCTTCGCAAGGCTGTTTGGAAACTGCATAGAATCATTCCACATGCAAGAGGTAGTAAGCCCCAATGAGCAAGCGCTTTACGCGAAAATCGTCTTCCTTCGATCGTCGTTCATTCGGGCGATTTTGAGTGGAGTGGGCAAGGCTAAGTTCACCATCAACGGGAAGCATGTTTGGATGAGGAAGTTTGTGCCCAAGAATGAGAGACCGTTGCCTGATCTGTACCTTTAGGAAGATGGAAGTTTTTAGTTTTGTTTCTTTCAGCAGTTTCTTGCCTGTTTGTTCCTACGTTTCAGAGTCCAGCAGCATCAGTTGTGTTAACAGTCGGTACGTAGCCACACAGGTCCGCTAATAGGCATTGCATCAAAGTTAGTTTTTCTGTAGTAATTTATCATGATCATTTGATGAACATAAGTGTTTTTTTGTGGTTGAATCTTTTTCCAATGTGAATGTAACTTTCTTTCTATCACAATATTGATATTTTATGAGATTGTTGATTAGTTTTGCATATTTGTAGATAAGAATGCGGTTGAGTGCATCTTGTTGTTACTTGATAAAATTAACAGTGTTCCAATTTATTTTAGGGAAAATTATCTTTTTTGTCTGTTAAGTATGTCCAGTATTAATTTTAATTTGGTAATTATGTGTATTTTTTTTAGTTCCAATAACTTGTAAAATTAATGAGATTTAGTTCGAATTAGGATTTTTACTCAATTTTCCAGCGATATTTTAAAAATTAGCCGAAAAATGCCCATGTGGCAACTATTTGGTTAATTTTTGACAATTTATACACGTCTATAGCCATATGTAATGACACATGACCATTAATGCTAACTGGACATTATTTAAAATATCATAATTCCCAATAAAATATATAAAATATTAATTGATTATAAAATTTCTATTTTATTAATTCGTTTGAATAATTATTTAGTTAAATGTATTTTATTAATTAAGTTTTTTTAATTTTATTTTAATGACATTTAATTAAATTAATTAAAATATATTAATTTTTTCCCGCCGCCCCCGCAAAACATCAGCTCTGGGCGACGACATTGCCCCGATCTATGGTATGGGCTAGGGTGGATGGGGGATTATTTTTTTTTATAAAATAATTTTATTTTTGTAAATTATAAATATATATAATAATAATACAAATTAAAATCCACCTCATTTCAATTGCCACGTAGGCATAAAAATTCTTAAAATATGTCCAGTTGATAATATTCATGGCCAAAAAAGAAAATACAAGTATACGAAAGTTAGATGGCTCTCTCTCTCTCTCCCTGTGTGAACGAAACCCTAACCCTAACTCGATCACCGGTGACCCAGGCGGTGGCGGGGGCCGTTCGGAAGACGGCCAGGAAGGGATGGATGCCGATGGCGATGAAACCATACCGCTGACGTTCGACTTCTCGGCGTTTCTCAGCCTTGCTCAACGCATCCTGGATGATGGGGATGCGGACTCTGCCCAGGCTATCCTGCTGTTAAAACAGCGTTGGGATGCGAAGTATGGCACTACTCCGGTGGCGGCTCCCACGGGGGCAACTTCCCCAACACCTGTCCAGCAATGTCAAGAGCCGGCAGGCCAGATTGTGTTGGTGGATCCACGCCCGTGCTTGTTGGCTGCTCGTAGGGGACTCCCTTCGACTCCAAACCCACATAACTCTACGAATCCAACCCACTGTCGACCGCGGCGCCCCAGGAACAACCAGAAATATTCGTGGGGGGCGTCAAAACTAAACACGGACGCCAGTGCCGCCATGCAGTCCGACCGACCGCGGCAACGGTTCAAGAGGGCGCTAGGAGGTAGGAGGCGACGGCGATCGATTTCTTTTTGGGGAAGAAACCCTACTTTAGGCAGTTCAATGACTACGCCAAGGCTATTTGGCCGAGCGTGAAAGACATTACAGCAATGGTGACAGGGTTCCATTTTATTTGGTTTGAGTCGCCTAGGGCTATGGAAGAGGTCATCAAAGGGGGGCCGTGGCTATTTCAGGGGCAACCCATAGTTCTGCAGAAGTGGGAACCCGGGATGCATCTCAGAAAGCCGGCGTTGACAGAGGTTCCGGTGTGGATTCGGTTGCATCACCTGCCAATGGAGTTCTAGACGGAGGAAGGGTTAAGCGTGGTTGCGAGCGGAGTAGGTAAACCATTATATCAGGATGTCATCACCAAACAGTGTTCTCGGTTGGACTATGCTCGTGTCTGTGTGCTATTGGATTATGCCTCTGTGCTCCCTAAACATGTGGTCGTCATGTTACCGGAGATTGGAGGTGCTTGTGGAGGTCCGTGCAAAATTGATGATGAGTATGAATGGCTGCCTAGCCGGTGCCCTACGTGCCGAGAACTAGGACATTCCTTGGAGTATTGCCCAGCCACGCAGAAGAAGAGGGCAGATCAGGCTCCCGTCTATGTTTTTGTGCCTAAACAGATGAGGACAGCGGCTGGAACTGAGGGCCAGCCGCGACAGCGAAGCCCTTTGCGGTGTCCCCACGACGGGGAAGCGGGTCAGTCGAGTGAGAACCAGCGGGTAGAGGCTAAAGGGAAGGCACTCATCGTATATAACCCGTTTGACGTCCTCCAAGATATGACAGACGACGGGACACATTCTATCTCGGGCCCTAATAGCAGCAGCCCGGCTAAGGGTTCCGCATGACAATGGCGGCGTGTTGGAACGTGAGGGGTCTCAACAAAAGAGACCATCAATGTGCAGTGACGATGCTTCTCTCGGAATTTCGGTTATCTCTGGTGGGATTAGTGGAGACTCGGGTGGCCCGGCGGAATGCTGGACGGGTTCAAGCATCCATTAAGGATCGGTGGGTTTGGTTCTCGGACTACAGTGGCTCGGGGGATCGTATATGGGTATTGTGGGACCCCGTCGAGGTTAATGTTGAAGTAGTGGAGCTGGACTCTCAATTTATTCACTGTTGTGTGCTCATTCGGCGGGATAGTAGTGCTTGTGTGGTTACGTTTGTTTATGTGGACAACGACTTGGGGTCGCGCCGGCTGCTGTGGGAGGCAATCCGTAGGCTGGCGCCGGGCCTGGACGGTGTGCCGTGGATTCTTCTTGGTGACTTTATTGTCACTTTGGACATGAGTGAGGTTAGCGACCGGGCAGTAGAAAACACCATTGCCATGTCTGAGTTTAGAGACTTCATTCAGGAGGCCTGCATTTGTGACTTGCCGGTGCCCAACTGTTTTTTCACTTGGCACAATCGCAACCATAGCGAGAGGGGGCTCTGGAAAAGGCTTGATAGGATGCTGGTCAATAAGATTTGGCTCACTACATGGTCGGCTTCGTACTACAGTTGCGCCACACCTCGGACCACAGTCTTCTGGTGGTGCATCGGATGAAGGGGGATAGGCGGATTGTTCCTATGTTTCGGTTTGATAACTTTAATACTAAGTCTGCAGGTTTTAAGGAACATGTGCGGAGTATTTGGCGGCACAGTATACATGGTACCAAGGCCTACGTGGTAGTGCGAAAGCTCAAAGCTCTTAAACCGGTTTTCCGCCGCTTGCAGAATGCTAAAGGGGACTTGGCGCAGAATGTCGAGGAAGTTGCGGCCTTCTTTGAAACGGCACAGACCTTGCTGCACAAATTCAGACACAATTCCCTCTTGTTGGATCTTGAGCACTGGTGTCGACACATACATCTTAAGGCAGCGGCGCAGCACCGCCTGTAGCTCAAACAGCGGGCAAAAATACAATGGCTTAAGGATGGCGATCAATGTACGCGTATTTTTTTCGAAAGGTGGCAGCACGCAGAGCAGCGCAAAGGGTTTATCAGATTAACGATGACAATGGAAACCTGCTGACGGATGAGGACCACGTTACTCAAGAATTTATTCTTACTTTCAGCGCCTCCTTGGCGGCCGACGAGGGATCAAACCTTGCGATTTGTCGCACCTACAGCCGCGGGTGCGGCTGGATGCTGCTGCTGCGAACGTGTTGTTAGCACCGGTTCTGGGCTCGGAAATTAAGGAAGCCTTCTTTGAGATCAACAAGGGAAAAGCACTGGGTTCGGACGGATATTCGGCGGCTTTCTTCAAAGCCGCATGGCCCATTATTGGTGACGAGGTCACTGCCGCAGTTCAAGAGTTCTTTATCTCCGGAAGGCTTCTTCGACAGTTGAACGCTACCCTCCTTTTACATTAATACCTAAGGTTCAGCTCCCGCATAAGGTAGCGGATTTCCGGCCGATATCCTGCTGCAATGTGTTATACAAAGCTATTTCTAAGATTATCACCCAACGCTTGAAGTCATTCATGCCATTGTTGATTGATGAGACACAGAATGCGTTCGTCCCAGGTCGTAGGATTACGGATAATATTTTACTAGCTCAGGAGTTACTGTATGGGTATAATCATAAGCACCTGCCGTCGCGGTGTGTGATAAAGGTAGATCTCCGAAAGGCATATGATTCGATGGAGTGAGATTTCTTGCATGACGCACTAATATTGTTCGGATTCCCCGAGCGGTTTGTGGGGTGGATTATGGAGTGTGTGACGACGACATCATATTCGGTGTGCCTTAATGAGCAGCCGCATAGCTTCTTTGCAGGTGCCGGTGGCCTTCGTCACGGGGATCCACTTTGGCCGTACCTATTTGTGCTAGTCATGGAGGTGCTCCACATTTCTTTGGCTACCCGAGTGGATGCGGACTCCCTGTTTCAATATCATTGGAGATGTAGGGAGGTACACTTGATCATGTTGTGTTTCGCCGATGATTTACTTCTGTTTAGTAGGGCGAATGTGGCATCGGTTCAAACCCTTAAGGAGGGGCTAAATGAGTTTTCCGCGTGGTCTGGACTTCAAGCCAACGCAACTAAGAGCCACGTTATTTTCTCAAAGTTTGTGGCGCCGTTCAAGGCTGAGGTGTTGGGCGTGCTGGGGTTTCCAGAGGGAGCTCTCCCTATTCGCTATTTGGGCATCCCGCTGAAAGCGGCTCGGCTTTCAATTGTTGATTATGCTCCCCTTATGCAGCGAATTGATCGAAGGATACGAGGATGGGAGGGGGTTGCACTCTCGTATACGGCAAGGGTCCAGCTCCTAAAGTCAGTCCTCTCGTCGCTCCACATTTATTGGGTGGGTGCGTTTTTTCTGCCGAAAGGCGTAATAAAAAGGCTGTTGAGAAGAGGTTCCGCCGCTTCCTCTGGTTTGGCAATTCCTCCACAGGGGTAGTGAAAGTTGCTTGGAGTCTTGTTTGTAGTAGTAAGGAGTGTGGTGGCTGGGGGATCCGCCGAGTCGGTATTATGAATGACGCACTGATGTGCAAACAGTTCTGGCAGGTCGTCAAGCTGGATGGACTTCGGTTTAGGTTCAGTGGGTGCGGCAATACCGTTTAGCCAATGGGCCGATCTGGACGGCGAGTGATAGAGTCAGTTCGTGGGGTTGGCGGAAATTGGTCAGGCTTTGGTGCCGTATTTTCCCTGCGGTTGAGTATGTGGTGGGTGATGGCGAAGATATATGGCTTTGGCACGATCCGTGGCTGCCGGGGGGACCGCTCCTCGATAGCTTTCCGGAAGGCCCACGGATCACAGGTTTACCGGGAGACGCCTCACTCGCCTCGATTGTTTCTGGCTCAGGTTGGATTTGGCCTGCGGAGCTGGTGTTGCAGCAGCCACTGCCGGTCGTCGTTGGTGGCGCAGATCAGCTGCGCTGGAGAGGGCCTACCCCTTCTCGGTCCAGACAGCGTATTCATGTTCGCCGAGCACGGGGAGAAGCTCCCTTGGGTCACCGTGCTGCGTGGCCCGCTTAGGATCCTGCGGAACGTTTTTCATCCTCTGGCTTGCCAGCTTGCAACGCTTATCTCCGGGGGATCGCCGTGGATCGCGGGAGCAGCGAAGGAGTGTGGGCTGTGTGATGAGGGTGCCACCGAGACCCATGCTCACCTTTTCTTCCAGTGTCGGTTCTCGCAAGAATGTGTCTCACTCCTGCGAAGCTCGGTGCGGTTTGGTTGGCCGCAATTGCAGTGCCCGTAGGAGTTGCTTGGGCTAGTCGACGATGGAAGGGTCGACATATATGGAATGCGACACAACGGGCGCTCTTGGCTTCGTTTGTCTACCATATTTGGAGAGCTCGTAATCGTCAATGCTTTGAGAATGCTGCGGTTCAACCTAGTGAAACGGCCAGGATGGTGATGGAAGAAGTAAAATTCAGGCTGATGGGGGATGATGTTAGGCATAGCTTTCAGACGATTGCACTGTTTCGCGTTTGGCGAATTCCCTGGCAAGGGGCTGTTTAGTTGTTGTTAGGGGGAGAGACTGGTTGTACCTGTTGTATTCGTTTTTCTTTCTTATATGCAATTTACATAATCCCAAAAACAAAAATATGTCCAGTTGGCATGCCATGTAATATTTCCGACCAAGAAAGCAAAAATCGACCATCGAAGGACTAAATCTCATCAATTTTATAAGTTACTGGACTTAGAAAAAAATGGGCATGGACTAAAATTAATATTGAACATATTTAGCAGGCCAAAAATAATTTTCCATTTATTTTATCATTGGTTGATAAGATAATAGAGTCAAAAAGAGAGTTTGAAGTGACTCTCAGATATTCTCAGTGATATACAAAATAGGTCAAGTTTGGTGAAATTCAAAGTAATATTCTGAATTGCAGTATAATTACTCCAATTTTGCACATAAGTAAGTGGAATTTATGCTAATCGAGTACAAATCAAATATTTATATATCATTTTGTAATAATATGAAATGCCCGAATCCTTATATTATTGCACTGAAAGCAAAATATTTGCAAGATCCTTTGTTAACACAATCATCAAATCCAATTAAATAGAAAAGGTCTATTTTAGTAAGCAATCCTTGAGTGAAAAATGTCATATATATATATATATATATAGTTGGTATAAGGTGTCAAAATTAAAATCTAGTTACTAACAATTCTTTGCGAATGGTGCGATTAAATATTTTTAAAAAAAATTAAAATCTATTTACTAGAATCAGAGGATCACGTATAAGGTGATTCATGTTAAAACTATAGTTGGTAATTTTTATCACAAGTACTGTCCTCGTTTGGAGATGAAATTAATCTTAATGCACTACAAAAAAATATGACATTTAATCATAGCTAATTGTCATGGTTAACATTAAATAATCGTAGCGAATAATCATTGATCACGGCAACACAACAGTTATCGGCCATAGTTTTTGCAAGAGTGGCTAAAACATTTGCCATGGGGAATGATTTTACCACGGCTAAAAGCCGTTGCAAATAAATTTTTCATGGTAGAAAAGCTAGTTTTTGCATCAATTTTTATTTAACCATAGTTAATAATATTTATTTACCATGATTTTTAACCATAATCATTAAAAATATAGCTAATATTAATTTTTTTTCTAGTGATGGGAGCAGAAGATAAAAAGTTAAATCTCTCACTATATTAAAAAAAAAAAAAAAAAAGTGAATTATTTCCTATAGCATAAATTCCAACAGCTAATGAAAATCATGGCAATCAATACTATATACTACGGTCAAATAAAATTAATATAAAAACTTAATTTTTGGTTACGATTAATCAACATTCACCCACTACAAGAAAAGTTAGCGTTGGGCTATTAGCAAGTAAATTCTCATAGCTAATTTAGGTTAATACAGGAAATTTTACTTGCTAATACATTTAGCAACAAAAATTTACTTGCTAACGAATTTAGCAATGGAATTGTTCAAATATATATTAATAGTGTAGATTAGCAATGAAAATTTTACTTGCTAATTAGTTTGACGGTGTTTTTAATTTTTTCGTAGCTATTAAACTATTTTCTTGTAGTGACCATGATTTTAGTATGGTCAACACATTTGCTATAGTTTTTAGTTGTAGCTAGTGATTTGGCTTAACTTGCAGAAACAAGAGCTAATAACTAGTGTGCAGTCCAAAACCCAATGGCAGGTTTCGTGTTCAAACCTTGGGTGGGTGCATATTATGAGTGTGTGAGTGTAATATATATATATATATATATATATCTACACTATTATATAAAAGAAACCCTTTTTTTACTCACAAATGGCGGTTAATGACATCGTCGCACCACTTTTTGATAATATCAAAAATAATCCTCAACTGATATGATAATTACTTTATTCAACTTTTCAAATTTTATATTAATTGATAAATTTTTTTTCTCTTTCTTTCCTTCTTTTTTTTTTTTTTTTTAATGTGATGTATTAGTTTATATATTTTACTCTTATACTACAAAAAAATTATTTTATAGTAACTGCTTTTGTAACGGCCAAATCATTAATTTGGAACAGCTTTTTGACTTTGTAACGACTTTTGTGACTGTCAAGGAATTAGTCGCAATTTCATGAGTTACAAAAAATTTGTAACGTTTTAGCTGAAAGCCGTTAGGCCCGTTACAATTTGGAACGACTGTTGCAACGGCCTACGTCGGTCGTTACCATACTTGACCGGATGGAGAAAATGAATTTGGATCTATTTTTGGAACGACCAATATAATTTTATTGTATTTATTTTGGAACGGCTATTGTAACACACACTGTAATGGCTTGGCTTCGGATTGGGAACGGCGTTTTGCATTATTTTGTAACGAGTTTATTTCGATATTAGTGATTACTTTTTTTCAAAACCTTTGGTACAGCTGTTGTAACGCTTTATGCCACCGTTTTTTGTAACTGCGTTTGTTACTGTTTTGATTTTGTTTTTGTACCGGTTTTTTGGGCCGGCTTTTGTAAGAATCTTATACACAGTTTTTGGAACGGCTTTGTAATTCTATGATGTGTAGACGTATTCTAAAAGCCGTTACAAAAATTTACTTATTCTTAAAACATACAAAAAAAAATCAAAAAAAATAGGAAATACATTCAGACTTTTTTTTAATAATTACAGAAAATTATTTTCTAAAATTACAAAAATTTACTTATTTTTTAAAATAAAATACAAAAAATATCCAAAAATTACAGAAAAATTCGGAAAAAATAGGAAATACATTCAGATTTTTTTTAATAATTACAGAAATTATTTTCTAAAATTACAAAAATTTAATTATTTTTTTTAATAAAAAAATACAGAAAATATCCAACAATGACAAAAAAATTCAAAAAAAAAGGGAAATATATTCAGATTTTTTTTTAATAATTACAGAAAAATATTTTCTAAACTTACAAAAATTTACTTATTTTTTCAATAAAAAATACAGAAAATATCCAACAATGACAGAAAAATTCGAAAAAAAAAAGAAAATATATTCAGAATTTTTTTAATAATTAGATAAAATTATTTTCTAAAATTACAAAAATTTACTTATTTTTTTAAAAACAATACAGAAAATATATTCAGATTTTTTTAATAATTATAGAAAATTATTTTTTGAGGCGAATACTTCCTCTGAAGAAAATGAACATACTGCAAAAGCAAACCCACAATTATGAAATTGCCTCCACACATTTGCAGAAAAAAAAAAAAAAAAAAAAAAAGACCCACGAAAAATCTAGAATCATTAAACAAAGGTACACATTCTGTACCGCACATATCTTGGTCAACTCAAGTCCACAGGTGGAACCTAGAAAGTGGGTTGGACAGATGATCAATTAAAACTTTTTTTCTTTTTTTCAAGAAGGGATTTTTTTCAAGTTATACCTTCTGTTTTAATTTTATTTTTTTTAACTTCTTGTCTGGTGTTATATTTGGATTAATGAATTTAGATTTGAGGGAAGAATTTGCATGAAGAAGTTCAAATGACTCTATATTAGAAAATTCTATTAATTTTCAACAAAAAAGTAGTTCACAATTTAAAATTGAACGATTTTAAATTCTTTGACTTTAAAATTATTCAAAGAATTAGTCACTAAGTATTCGTTCTCCAGGAGAAAGAACAACAAGATCCAAGATAACATGCTAAAGAACTCACTATAAGGAGGTGTGAGCAGGCCTCTAGGGGAACGTCATACGCCTTTCTTGGAGAGCACGCTTTTTGAAAGGAGCAATTTGACAACTGAGCTAGTTATAGTTGTAATGATGCACAGGCATGCGATCGCGGTCTCCAGGTGTAATGGATAGCAGTTGAAGATAACTGCTCCTGTAGGTAACCGCTGTTGTGTAACCGTCCCAATGTGATGTGGTTACCTACAGGGTGATCACATCCCTAACTCTCTTCTCCTTCCTTATTGTAGCCTTTTTCACTCTCTTCTTTCATTCCTTCCCCTCCCTCACGATCTTGGAGAGAGAATTTTGGAGCTATTGAACTTTCATTTCTTGTTCTATTATTCTCGTAAGTTTTTTTTTTTATTTTTCTTTTTCATTTTATTCTTTTGTACTTATGTTCTTCTTTCTTCCTTTTTGGCCTTTTATGTGTTATTTTCTTGATTTTAATGGTGTACTCGGATGAGTCCGGCTGATTTGTGTTAGAGACTCCGATTTTTGATGACCTTTCGGAGGCGATCTCGAGGGTGGGCTTGTCTTCCTATGGAGGGCCCCGATGGTGGAGCTTGAGGGGGCGGTTGTTGTGCAGCGCTGCTTGGTTGACGAGCCTTCCGACCCGTAAGAGGGGGATTCTGGAGGGAATGAAGGAGAGGCCTCTTCGAGGGAGGAAGAGGAAAAAGAAGAGCTGGTGGCCTCTAGCTAGGGGTTCAGTGAGTTAGAGGAACCGACGGTGGTCGGCTGAGAGGGAGCGAGGGCTGTCAACCCTATTTTGGTGGATAGGGTCCCTTCGTCTTTTAGAGATGCGAATGCACGTAGGTTAATTGAGGAATACGGGATCCCTGAATGTTTTGCAATACTCCTCCTCGACCCCAAGGTCAACCTGAGATGCCTTCCCCAAATTGTTTGTGTTTTTTTACTGCCTAGTTTCGGGCAGGTCTTTGCCTTCCCATTTTTTCCTTTTAAGCCGACGCCTCTCGCATTTTTGGGGTTCCTTAAACCAACTAACTCCTAACTCTTTTCGTCTTCTTACAAGTTTTCGATGGTCTTTAATTACGATGGTGTCTCTCCCTCAGACAATGATTTTTTTCTCCTGCTTTCAATCGAAGAAGTCTGAGCTTGGCATTTTCCACTTCTCCCTCCCCGCCTTCCCACCACGGGTTTCATTTTCTTCCTGCTCCCAACGTCTCCAAGCGTTGGAGGGGGAGTTTATTTTATGTCCTTCCCCCAACTCGTAGGAATTTCCCTTACAAGTCCCTTCCATTAAGCCATTCTCTGTCTGGGGAAGGAATACGAAGTTGTCCGCCCTCCAGGAGAAGTTGAACTCCAACCCCTACGATTGTAACAGGTTGGTGGATGAGAGGCTTCATTTCGGGCTAATCCCTAAGGAGGTCCATCTGGATGAGCCCCTGGGTACAACCACTTTTTTGCTTTATTTGTAAGTGTTTCTCTATAAATGGTGATGTCTGATCATGCTGCCTTTATTTGTACAGCTTAATTATGTTCAATGAGCTACTTAGGGAGAGTGTTAGGGCAACCCTTGGTTCGCCAGGCAACTCTGGCTCATTTTGTGAGCGTGTTAAGCAGGTCTGTCTCCAACGATTCTAGGGGTAACGTTTTCTATATAAAACTCAATATTGAATTATTTACTAAGTTTATGTATTAAACAATATTTTGTAAATAACCATTAAACATTATCATGTTTTTGAACATTGAGAAAATTATTTTATAAATTTTAAATACTATATATACTTTCTTATTAATTAATGTGTTTTTGTAAAATAAAAAATAATAATATTTAAATACATTGATATAAATTATATTGTCATATATTACCTTGTGACATGAGAGAATTTCTCTTAAAAAAACACAATTCATAATAAATTATCGATTTCGTAATCAAATTTCCGCAAAAAAAAGGCATCGGTATCACTTTTTTATTTCCTACATAAATATATGACAATATTTGAAAGTAATAAAAGTAAAGATATTAGATATACTTCTAAGTTATATCTAAGGTACATATGTACAATAAGAATTTGAAACGATACAAAAAAACATTAATATCACTAACAAATTACGAGATGGATGAAAATTTTAAAAAACTACCAAAAAAATATCCACTTAGTCCAAAAAAAATTTCAGAAAAATTTAATAATAAATAAAATTTTAATTATAGTGCACAAGGACATTTTGTCAGTTCATTACAAAAAATGCAACATAAACGTTTCAGTGAAATCCTCCGACGGCCTCCTTAGTTGCAACATCATCAGGGGGTGATGGTAGCATGACGAGGGATAAAATACCACTCACAGCGGCTGCCATTGCACCCAACACGAATGCTGGTAAGTTACCACCTCCAAATAATTGATTCCACGGTCCACTAGCCACAGACACCACCATCTGCAAGAAACAAATAATGGGAAGATACATACAAATCAATCCAATTTGATCTCAATTGTTTGACATGTTACTGGAAATGTAATTATCCTAATAAAATATTACCTGTGGTATGACTATTGCAAGATTCAGAACTCCCAGCGACAGACCTGTTATGATTCATCACAATCAGCTAAGAACAATAAACCGAAAAGAATCTTTATTTAAAAAAAAAAAAAAAGAAGAAGAAGAAACAAGATTTAATTTTACCTTGTCCTGAACCAAAATTACTGGAAAATATGGAAGCCAAAGCAAATGGGATAATGTAAGTTACCTAAACAAGAGAAATAAATGTTGTTTTTAGAGAAGGGGTTTATAAGTGGATTTGACAAGTGCCTATTAAGAACCCAATCAACACGGATAGAACTTTCAATTGGCCAAGCATTTAGCCAAACTACATATGGGATGCTTTGACAATATGTGCAACAACCAAAAGAACACAATCTTTTCTTGTTGGGATATATAGCTATATGCTAAATTTGAGCATTATATACAAAATTTCTCTTCTAATCCACACCCAATTATTGGCTATTAGTAACTTTTTTGTTGTGTTCACACTCCAAATTTTATACTAACTGGTGCATAAAATTAAAATGAACTTAATTTTTGCATTGATAAATTTTTTATATATGTCTTTTCACGTGAAAAAATATATATGGAATTTTAATTGTATGTATTGTTTGAATTCTAGGATTTAAGTTGTTTAAAATAAATATAACATATGAAGTATCTTACTAATTCATGATTGGAAAAAATGATCAGATTATGAAGTCTCACCGCTAGAGGAATGCCAAGGACGGCGAAAAGGGCCAAAGCTCCGACCTTTATACCCACCAACGGCGATTCAGTGGCACCGGTGGACGGTCGGCCGCGCTCCGCCAACTTGGTGATCAAAACAGTCATGGCCAAACAAACTGCTAACAAAAAGTTGACCGCACCCCACAATTTCTTAACCTGGCGAGGCCTACGCGCCAAGAACTGCACCCCAAGAGAAGCGAAACCCAACACTATAGAGTTAATCATCAGCCCCAATGCACCCGCGCGTACTCCTTGATCGTACAGCTTTGTCCCCACGTTGCCTCCGTAAACCTCCTTCCCCATCCAATCAGTGTCGAATAACAGGAACGGGAACCAAGCAACCCAGTTGAGACACGTCACCAACATCAAAATCCACATCGTCCTAGGCAAGTCCTTCAACGCACCGAATAACTCTCCAAAGACCGGAATCTTCCCCTTCTTAACTGTTGTCGGTTGCTTCGGCGCAGCAACGGTTGCGGTTTCACGAACAAGGGTGAGTGCGAGTATGGTCATAGTCAACAAAAGAGCTACGGAGATGAAAAAGCAGCTCTTGAGGTTTGCACAATACAAGTCGCAGGCTTTGGTTTTGGAGAATAGGAAGACCTTGTATAGGTGGGTGTATGACCCTGCAGCATAGCCTAGAACATTGCCGACCGCCATGAAAAAGGAGAATAGGGCATTTGCGGTGCTCATTTTTCTCGCATTTTCGGCCGATAAGTCAGCCAAAAATGCCCTACATGGCCCCTACAAAAACGCCAAGGGGGGGGGGGGGGGGGGTAAAAATCATAATCCAATTAAGTTAATTAACCAACTCAAAATAACTGAATATTTTCCGTAATTTTGTATGTATAATTTACCTGCAACATGTTATTCGCAACATCTAGAATCCAAAATCCAACCACGAAAACAGTAATAGCCCTTGGCTTCGGACCCTTCCCAAGAGAATCACCCGCCGCATGTCCCAAATCAGCAGCGAAACCAATAAGAAAGACGGCCACTGCAACAAGGCCAGCACCGGAGCCGATGAATGGGCGGCGGCGCCCAAACCTGGAGGTACAATGGTCGCTGTAGTAGCCAACTATGGGCTGGACTAACAAACCAGAAATAGGGCCACACAGCCAAATGATGGCTGCCCAAGCATGGGGTATGCCCAGTAACTGCACATACGGAGTCAAGAGGGAGAGTTGTAGAGCCCACCCGAATTGCACCCCTGCGGCTATCGTCGCAACGAGGATGATCTTCCACATGGGCTCCGCTTGCGGTGGCGATTGTTGTAGCTGGAAAGACGACGCGGCATTATCTTTAGCTTCAATCACAACCTCCATTAAGCTGGTTAGATAAGATTTTTTTACCGTAACTTCTATTTGTATCTTTGATGTATGTATATGTATCTACATACAGAGGGGTTTAGAACGATTGGAGTAACTTCCCCTGAAATGGGAATGGTATTTATAATGGTTTTGGCGGGAAAGAAAATGGGGTCGAGAGAGGTGGGATGGCCTTATCTATGTGAGATTTGAGGGAAAAGTAAAAGAAGAAACAGTTGAAATTTGAGGGTAAGAAAATCTAATTGGGGTTATGCTAAAATTAATGGGAGGGGGTGAGGGTGGGGTGTGGACAGTTAGATTTGGCTTTCTCTTTGCTAATTTTTGCTTTTCTTGCAAAAATGCAACACTCCTTTTCGTACTTGATTTAATTGGAAATATTTCAGTTTTCTATACTTACATTTTGTCAATTTTCTTAAGGGTTTTAAAAACTTTGGATTAAGTGTTTCTTTCTTGTTAATACTAAAAAGAATAATTATCAGACAAATAAAAGAAATGAAATAAAAAAAAACAACAAGATTTTATGGATGAAATTATAATATGTATATATATAAAAAAGAACTGGTGTATAAAAATATACAAAATGATAAATATTTAAATTAAATAAAAATTAAATTTCAGATTAAATAGAATCATGCAAATAAATATAAAATAAAATATGTAGCTTTTAGCAGTGAATAAACTTTGTTCCTTCTTGCAGAAAGAAAAACAATAACAAAAGTTAATAAAAAATGGAAAAAAAAACATATACAAAGATAATAAACAAACAATAAAATAAAATTTTAAAAAATAGGAAATAGGCATACGAAAACTACAAATAGAAACTGATCAATTTTATAAATTAGAATTTCTTGTAAAAATAATCTAAATTAAGAGCTTTGACTAATTAATTTTATGTGCATTTAGGATTATCTATTATTTCCAAAGTATTATTTACATGTGTTATTAACTTCTAAATTTTAAAATTTTATTTCATCTTTATATTGCAATTTTTTTAATTTTATATTTTTAGTTTGACTTCCTGATCTTATTCAAATGCATCTGCTTGGTATAATATGTTTCTTATTCAATAATATATTATATTACAATTTAATCTTTTATGTCATATTTTTTGTTGTAATACTTTTATGCTATTAATATAAAAATCAATAGACGTAAAACTAATAATGTGCTTTCAGGATTATCTAATACTGTTATTTTCATATATCAACTTTTTTTCTTAGTACTCACACTTTTTAAACTTTAAGTTATTTATAAATTTATTTCTAAAAAAAATACATTTCTCTTTGATTTATTTGTTTATCATCTTTTATTTTTAGTTTCAACATAATTAACTCATTTTCAATCTTTATTGTTACTAAGTTGATCCTCAAAATTTATTAATTTACTTTAATATGGAAATATAATTATACTATCTGTAATGTGTTAGTATAAAATTATTTAAAGATCTTATTTTTAATTGTTATCGTTTTAACATTTATGTAGCATTTGACTTTCCTTATTTTTGTAATATAAATAATACGCCATATATTTCTCTTTTGTTTCTAAATGTTTTTAAAATTGATTAATATACCAACTGTTATTCATATTTAAGAGAAAAAAAATAATTCAAGTTTAATATACCTTTAGTATCGAAATAATTATATTTTATATATAGATGCCCAATAGTTATTTTAATTATATTTCAATAGCAACAACTATATACATTTAGATTTTAAATTTAGTTATTTTGTTTTAATGATGACTACAGTATTCTTCTATCTCGGCCCATTTCGATTGTTTTTATCATTATTTTACTTCTATGATGTTATGAAGGGATATAAAAAAAACTAATTTATACTTTCATCTTTGATAAAGTAATTTGCTTTTTTTGCTTTGTCCTTTAGTTCAATTTAAAATTAAAAAAAAAAATAATTCATGTGAACTCTATCTTGATAATTAGATATAATATATATATATATATTCCAAAATACTTTAGAAAATTTATAAATTGTGGTGCTATTCGTTTTATTTTAAATCAAATTAAAAATATAAACAAATAACTACGAAGTAAAAGAATAAGAAAAATTCTATGAATATTCAATCTATAAATATGTCATAGAGTTCTATGAAAATTTTCATCTATTATACTGATTGAAAAACTTTATTTGTGAAGCATATAATTATACGGCGAAATTATATTTTTCATCCTGTAACTTATGGCCTTTCCATTTTTGATCCCATTGATTACGGGATTCTCAGTTTTGGTCCCGTAACTTTTAAAAAATAACACTTTTGGTCTCATGCCACCTTTCCGTTAAATTTTTTAACGAAAAACACCACGTGCTTAGCACGTGGCCATTAGGGCCTTTACACTTTTGGTCTCATATGTTACGGGATTCTCACTTTTGGTCCCATATGTTATGAAATTTTTACTTTTGATCCATAACTTTCAAAAAGTAACACTTTCAGTCCCGTGCAGTTAGCAGCCACATGGCACTTTCCGTTAAATATCTAACAGAAAGTATCATGGGACCGAAACTGCTACTTTTTTAAAGTTACATGACCAAAAGTGAGAACCTCGTATCCCATGGGACTAAAAGTGGAAAGGCGTTAAGTTATGGGATGAAAAATGTTATTTCCCCTCAGTATTACATTGATGTAACTATCATCGAACATTATTGAACAGCATGGGTTAATCAGGCTGTCAAAATTCAAATCAAACCGTTAGATATGATGCAATAGACAGAAAATTACATTTCGTAAAGTTTTAGAATTATTGGGTACACAGATGTCGAGATATCGTTCCCGGAACATAAGCATAATCATTGAAGATGGTGTATCATTCAATCAGGCCATCTGATTTTAAATCATATCATCGAATTTGATCTAATTGACATATTCTTATAGATACTTAAATTTGGTATAAATCGGGTGCCCGGATTTTTAGATATCGTACTCGAAAATATAAGTTTTTTGAAAGTAAACAAATGCAGTAATAACAACAACAGAATAATGATCAGGGGGTTCCTCGACTGACTCTCAACCAGATACCCGACGGTCTCAGGGACCCAGCCAAGTGAGAAGTAAGAGGAGGGTTTGGTCTAGGTCTGGTGATAGAAACAGGGAAATATCCAAAAGCGGAAATATCATAGGAGTATCACACAGATAATGTTATTACAGAAATAACCGAAAATATGATAGTTTCAGAAGTATCACAGAGACAGTTCTTATCACAGAGATATCACAAAGATTATACTATTATCAGGATAATAATATCAGAATTTTCAGAATCGAAAAATAACAGAGGATAGCACTGAGCAAATAAGTTTTTCGCACACAGCAAAAGATAATATTCAGTACATAGCAGTAGATCAGGAGTAGGGTTAGAATTTACCTTGGAGCCGTCAGGGCCAGAACCGGATAAACCGGCTCTGATACCACTGTTGGGTTGAGATCCTCCAGTGGAGATTCGAACACTAATTACTATTACAGACCAAAGATCACTTAGATCTACAAATCACAGTATTTAAAATACAATCGGAAGCATGAAAAATAAACCCTAAAAATATCTAAGGCTCAGGGATCCAAGATCCGGGAACTCACGGTCACTCTTAAGGCCGGCTCCCACCACCGGTTGCTCAACCACCACAAAGGACCTAGTCCACTCAGGACTCACAAAGACACACAGTGTTTGGGATCGGAAGAACAAGAACAGAGAAGAAGAAAAAAGGGGAAATGTATCACTTATCAACTTGTGTCGTATACAAAAGGATGAAGCCCTTTTATACGACACAAAGGTGACTACTCAGATGAGACGCAAGGCGGTGACAGATGGTTACAAGGCCATCGGAGAAGGAGAAGAGGGGTGAGAACCCAAGGAGCCATTTCAGAGGTCGAGGGAGTGAGAGAGAAGAGAGGAAACGGCGGATTGAAGAAGGGGACACAACTGACCAAAGTCAAACTAGGGCAAAGATATAAGGTGAGGCGGATGGGCTGGATCAAAAAGCGGGCCAGATAACACAAGAGATGAGCCAAGAACAGATTGGGCCGATAGAGTGGTGGTAGGCCTTCCATGGCAGTGGGAGAGAGTGGGCCTACCGAATGGGTCATGAACCAACTTTAACAATTATTAAAAAATAATATTTTTAACCAATTTGGGTGTGGGTTGGGGAGGTGTTGAAACCATGGGTTGAAACTTTATTGCCACCACTATCTCTGAGAATTAGTGTTTGAACTTTGGTATGCATGCATATTTTTACAAAAAAAAAAAAACACACCGAAAAGGAATAAAATCGTTATACAGCCATGATTTAACTATTACCTGCACAATTTTTAACTTTTATATGTGATAATTAACTATAAAATTCATATTTTTCCTAGCGATCCAACAAGTGTGACTTTAAGATCTTAAACCACGCTCATTTAACAAGAATTCATTTTAAAATTCAAATTATTTATTTATTTTTTTTAATTGGAAGCGATGAATTCTATTAATTGAAAGTAAAGTGATCACATTCAATCATGTTGACTATCGATATCGAGGAAAGATAATTACAAACAATCAAATCAATAATATCACATAAACTAAGACATAATTATTATAACAGCAAATTATACATACTATACAGTACAAATAATATCAACTCAAACAGAAATTCGAACACATAACCTCTATAATCATTTGGATCAACTAACTCGTTGGTCTCTAGTTAATAATATGGGTTGAGTTGAGGCGCAATACATATTTTGGATTGGATTTGAAATAAGAGGTTGTTCATATTATATATAGAATCATTACTTTTATAAAAACAAATAAATAAATATAATTAATTAATGCATTCATAATTACATTGTGCTGCATGCGGAAATGGCCCACGAAGAACAAAGTTAGAAACACAAGATGCTCTTGGCCCCCTCCCTCCCCCCCCCAACCCCCCCCCCCCCCCACCCCCACCCCCCTACCCCAATATAGCCGTTATGAACTCCTCCATTAAACGGCCGGATTTAGTTGCCTATATAAGTTCAAAAATTATCATCTTCGACCACCTCACAAACATCAAGACATTTTCAAGAAACACAAACGTTTGAAAATGGCATCTTCCAAGCGCAGAAGCTCCTGCTCTTTCCTTAATCTCCTCCTCTCCTTCTTCAACTTCATCCTCTTCCTCCTCTCCGCCGCCTCCTTCGCCCCCGTCCTCCTCCTCAAAACCCCGCCGACTTCTCTCGGTTGGGCGTTTCTGCTCATCTCCTCCCTCTCCCTCCTCTCCTCCTTCATCGGCTTCTACTCCCACCTCACTCACTTCTGCTGCGTCACCCACGTCTCCCTCCTCCTCGCCTCCTCCGCCGCCCAGCTGCTCGGCATCTTAGCCCTCTTCACCAAGGAGAAATCCAGCCTCTCCATGCTGAAATCGCCCAGGGATCCCAGAGAAGCCAAGCTTCTCGTCAGGCTGGAGTGCGGGGTTCTCATGGCCATGTTCGTCATGCAATTGGCGGTTGCGCTGCTGTGTTGCGTCGTGCAGAGCTGTTGGGTGAGGGAGTACCAAGGGCTGGAGGCGGAGCGGGAAGCCACGGCGGAGAAACGGCGGCGGAAGATTGCCAGGGTGCAAGAGGAGTCGATGGCCAATGCGGCGAGAATTGCGGAGGTGAGAGGTATGGAGTTGGAGGAGAAGATGAAGAGCAAGTATGGAGCGTGGGGGAAGAATGATGATCTTGAAGGCTGATACTGTAATTAGTGATTATGATTAGAGCTTAATTGCTGTTTATGTATGTGATTATGATGATGATGATGATGTTGTTGTCACTATAGGGTGGCAACATTATTCGAGATAATCTTAAATTCAAAAAATTTGAAATTTTAATTTTAAATTATATTTTATTAAATGTTGATAAATTTTAAATTATATTGATATCGATTTATTTTAAAAAAAATATATATTTAATTTTTTTTAAAAATTCAAATCTATCATTTATATTATGAGTTCTGCATATTGCCAATGTTTATTAGTCTATGGAATCAAATGTGCTAAGCACATATACTTAGGAGGGGCAATGGGGCGAGTCTGGGGGCAGTTTGGGTGGATTCGAGACCCGTTTCGGTAGAAAATCCACCGGGGCGGGTCTAACTTGGTAAACCCAGTTACATTTTTTATTTTTTTATTTTTTTGTTTGTTCTACAAATATATATATAAAAAAAAAGGAAAAGAAAATTCAACTTATCAATTACAAATAAAATTGTTCATCAAATACTTAAGTGAGTTTTACTTTTAGGGCACCACTCTAATTTGAGTGGATGAAACTTACAAAATCCGATTTGTATATGGAGTATAAAAAAAATTATATATATATATATATAAAACATCCGGGGGTGGGTCTTGGGTGGACCCCTCCCGAACTCGTGGCGGGTCCTAAGTGTTAGGACCCATTATCCGTCCCGTCTCCAAATATTTGGACCCGACCCGCCCTATTATGGGTTTGGGTCTTTTTACTACCCCTACATATACTGTGGCACCAAAATGTTACAGCTTCTATCGTGTGCGATCAAAAGTGCAATTGTCATTATAAGTCAATCGTAAGTAAATATAAATTTGGGTTAAATATATTTTGCACCCCTGAATTATGCATGTAGTCGCATTTAGGCCCCTAAAGTATAAAAGGTAACAAAAAGGCCCCTGATAAAATAATTTGACATTAAAAGGATAAAAATACCCATCTCACTTATCTCCTATACATTTCATTTTATTCCCTAAAGGTATTTTTATTACTTCACCGAAACTACTTTTAATAATTTAAATTTTACTCAAATTTTTTACAAAACAGTATTTAAAATTTATAACTTTTTTATTAATTATGTAATGCAAAAAATATTTATAATTGCTCTATATGCATATATGTTTTACAAAGTAAATTATTTATATTAAAAAATACATGAATGTTTTACAAAGTAAATTATTTATGTTAAAAGATACATGTAAATATGTGTAAATACATAATGTATATAAATTTATAAAAAAATATCTTATATAACCTATAAATTTTGTTTAGGTATGTATGCATTTTTAAATTATATCATATCCTTACTCAAAATATTATAGAATATTATAGATTAATTATATTATAGATTTGCATATTTTATAGTGCATTATGTTCGATGTAATATTTTTAAATTGTATTAATAATTTTAATTTTTAAAAAAAGTTCAACATATATATAACAACACAAGCAAAAATTATGTAAATTTTTAAACAGATATGTAAAAAAATATAAGGACTGTAAATTTATAGAGTTTATATAGATTCTATACTAATTATAAAAATAATAAATTTTTGAATAGTATTTATGTTAAATATAATTTTTATAATGATTCAAATTATGTTTTAGGGGAATGATTGAAATAAACATATTTTAGGGGTGTAAACAATAAGGACATTTTCGTCATAAAAATATTAATCCATATCATGAAGGACCTTTTTGTTACCTTTCATACTTTAGGGGCCTAAATGCGACTATATGCATAGTTCAGGGGTGCAAAGTGTATTTAACCCTATAAATTTTCATCTAATTTTTTTGTTACTATTAACAAATTCAGTAAATTTTGATTAATGGAGTGATTTATTTGTTAGATGAAAGCAAATCTCAGATATATTAAAGTATAATTTTTAAACCACAAAAAATCTATATATAATTACACACCAAATCTCATATAAGCACGGTATAATTATCCTACTTAAATAACTAATATAATAAAATTGATAATTACTGAAATGGGAATCGAGTCAGGGGTTATCTTGGGAGCCAATGATGTCATTTATATCATATTGGATTTTTTTTATTTAAATATTATCGTATTTTTGTTTATTAAATGAAATAAAATATTATAAATATTTGAAATAGAATTTCAATTCGCACCTAAACCCAAAATTATAGAACTTGACTGCTTGTGTTCTTTACTTCCAGTGTTTCTGTTTTTTTTTAAGGAAAAAATGCTTATATTGTTATCATTATTATTTGGGGTAAGGTTAATTTTTAAAACAATAAATTAATTATAAAAAAAATTAATTAGTAATTGATATATATTCATTAGCCAATTCCCACCTGGCCAATAGTTTCTTCATTCATACTTTTTTTGTTTTGAATTTTAGGGTAAATCATAGCTACCCTTCCCTGAGTTCTAACATAATTATAAATATTATCTCGTTTTTTGGAAAATTTTAAATATCCATCCCTAAAATTTGTAACCGTCTAACAAATAACCCATTTTCATCCATTTTATAGGTCAATTGACCAAAATGCCCTTGTACAAACAGAATTATTATTAAAAAATTTGAATTTTTTTGGATTACAATGTGTAGGGAGAAATTTTTTAAGTTTTTTAAACAGATGAGTAATATTGCAATTTGCCTTGGTTGATTTTTCTATAAATTTAACTAAAAATTCAAGGACAAAATGATCAATTTGAGGCATCGGTTAAAAATTACAAACTTCAGGAGGGTATTTCTAATTTTTCAAACAATGAGAGAGTATTTGTAATTATGTCAAATCTCAGAGGAGGTGACTGAAATTTACCCTAGAGTTTAAGTTCTAATTTTCATCCCAATTAAAACAAATATATAATATTTTGTCAACCATTAATTACAAAGTCATACATATATATATATATATATAATATTTTTTGTGCACAATTAATTTTAAATTTTAAATTTTAAAAATTAATAATTACTTTAAAGAATGCATATTAATGATACTTAGGTTATTTATTTCTCAAGTAATATAAAGTCAAGCCCAAATTACGTTGAAGAATCAGACCCAATTAGGCTAAAACCTTGTTGGTCTACTTGTCATCATCAGCCCAATTGTAAACATATGGACAAAATATCTTCCAAAAAAAAAATAATATGAACAAAATTTTAGTGAGACGAGGGTTGTACATAATTTGGTAAATCGATCGAATCGAAATCAAAATTAGATACATGTCGGTTTTTATTTTCTTAAATATTTGGCTCGATTTTGATATTTAATATTGATTTACTGAATCGTACCAAATATCAAAATATTTTTTATTTATTTTTATATACACATTTTTTCATATAGTAATTATTTTATAATACTTTTATTACTTTATTTGTTAAAAATTTTAAAAATAAATTAATAGAATGCAATTGTTATTTTTAATATTTTATTTAACTAACTTTTAGCCTTTTAACGAAAAAAATTAATTTTGTCGAATGTCCAATCAAAATGAAAAAAAAGATATTATTTGAAAACTGTCAAAATCGAATCGACTAATTCGAGTCGATATTAGGTATAATATTCTGGAGTACCAAATAAAATATCATACCAAATTTTCGTTGATCGAAATTTTGATTATGTTCGATTAACTTAATGAACACCCACGGTGTGTGGGATCGAGCAACAAACTTTTTTATGGCGTTATCGAAAAAATAATATCTTTTTATATATATGCATGTCTTTATGTTTAATAGTTTCAGATATCATTCATTTTTAATGAAGGAAATAAAAAGTGGTGTTTCTGCTTCTTTTTTTTTTATCTTACTTTCAAAAATATTATTAAAAGATCATTTAATATGAATCGCTTATTTTAGGAGAATTTATGTCACAAGGTAATAGGAGTATATCTTACATAATGTATTTTATTAATTAAATAAAAAATACATATAGTATTTGAAAAATAATTTTAGTTTCTCTATGTGTAAAAATATGTTAAATTGTTGTTTTCAAAATGTTGTGCAAATAAACTTATTAAAGAATTCAATATTGAGTTTTGTATAAATATATTTATACTATTAAAGTATATAGTAAGACGGTCATTAAAATGCAACATACCATTATGTAATTTAAAATTTATGAAAATACTATAAAATTTAGGGCAAATATCACATTTGGTTTCTTAAGTTTTTGTTAAGAATCACTTTGGTCCCTTAAGTTTATTTTTTGATATTAGCATCCCTAAACTTTGATTTTTGTCCCAGTTTGGTCCCTCTGACCATTTTTCGGCAGAAATATTGCCGGATTTTGACTTTTTGGATGGTAAAATGGTCAAATTAAATTAATTTTTCACTTTAGTCCCTTAAGTTTGTAAAATTATCAAAATAGTCCTTTTTTTAGCCAAAAAATTATTTCTTTTATATTTTTATATGCTAAAAATGATGTAAATATATTGTATGAATAATTAAAATTTTGAAATATTGTAAACATAATAATAATATATTGCGTAACTTAAAACAAAATAGTCTCTCTTTTTTTCATTTTCCGAAGTTACAATAAAAATTAAATTATAAATAAATTTTACTGACCTTATATAATATGAAAATATAATAAAAAAAACTTTAGGTTAGTAATTTTTAATCTTAGGACTTAAATAAGTCTAAGAAAATAAATTTTAACAATGTTATGAAATATTAATAGTTGGGATTTTGAACAAAAAGTTGGTGGGATTATTTGATGGATTTCATATATAAGTTTTTATAGAATTAATTCATAATTTTGATGTTTTTTAACTACTGAAAATGAAAAATAAAAAAAGAAGAGACGCTTATTTTAAATTAAGCAATATGTTATTATTATGTTCACAAGAGTTCAAGTTTTGAGTATTCACATAAGATAATTACATCATATTAAACTTACAAAAATATAAAAGAGTTATTTTTTCACTTAAAAAAAAGGACTAATGTAATACTTTTACAAACTTAGGGGACTAAAGTAAAAGTCAAACTTAAATTGACCATTTTACCCTTTATAAAATTAAAATTCGATCACATTTTCGCCGGAAAGTAGTCAGAAGGACCAAACTGAGATAAAAACTAAAGTCTAAGGATGCTAAAGTCAAGAAATGAACTTGAGAGACTAAAGTGAATCCAAACGAAAACTTAAGGGACCAAATATAGCATTTACCCTAAAATTTATAAATTTCTGTGTATAGTATGGGATTTATACTAGTATATATATATACTAGTATATATATATATCTATACTATTATATAAAGCAAACCCTGTTTTCACTAATAAATGGCGGTTACTTATACCGCAACACCAATTTTTTGGTTATACCGATAATACCCCTAAGTTAGTTTTTATTTCTTTTATTTCTTTTTTTTTAATATAATGTGTTGATTAGTATGTATATTTTTTTATTTACAATAATTTTAAAGTGTGCAATAATATTTTATATGCATGCAGGGACGGCGTGCCACGATAGCTAGTATAAAGAAAACTCCCCCCACACTCACAAACAGCGGTTAATTACACCGCTACACCATTTTTTGTGAGGTCAAAAATACCCTTCAACCGATAATTAATATAACCAACTTATTTAACTTTCAAAGTTTCACTAATTGATAATTTTTTTTTTCTTTTATCTTTTTAATGGGATGTAATAGTTTATATTTTTACTCTTATTTATAATAGTAATATATTTTAAAACGCAAAAGAATATTTATTATATGTACACAGGAATGACGTACCACATCAATTAGTATATATAAACGATATCCTGATGAGGACTGGCACGTGATTGGGAGGATGGGGACCCATTTAGCGCGTGGAAAGCGTGAAAGCCACATGCTCCATCACTAATGTTGGCGGTATTGATTCTAACCCATCATTATTGCCTCTTGCTTTTGTCATTAAAGAACAAAATATACATTTTTTTTGCAATGAGGTCCCTAGTTTTTCAATTATTGCATTTTGAATTTAAATTTCATTGATTTTACGCTAAATCTGATTTCCCCGAGTGGCAAAAGATGGAATTCTTATCTAGTGAGAAGTATGAGAAATATAATTTTTATCTTTTTTTTTTCCTGGAGGTGTAAAGAAAGATCACTCAATTTTTTTTTACATGAAATTTTCACTTTTAAAAAATAGATATGTATGTTGCATCAAATTTAATAGTTTTATTAGAAGAAATATAATTTTTTGTCATGGTTAATTTTCATAGTCAAAAATAGAAAATCGTAGTAAATTAATATTAATTAATCATGAATACGCAACGACTATCAGTCATTATTTCTGGATGTGAGATTGAAACATTAGCTATATCTAAAAATTATGTGGCCATATCTGAAACAATGACGCATACTGATCAGTCGTGGCCAAAACTTAATTTTTCGCAATGATTTTGTAGATAGTATTAATTCATCATGATTTTTTAGGTTATAACATTCGTATTATAGAGAATAATCCATTCTTTTGTAATGTTTATACTTTTATCTACTAACCGTCGTGGCACGCGTTCCTGCATGCATATCATAAATAATTTTTCACGTATTAAAATATATTATAAATAAGTGCAACATACATAAATCAACACATCACATTATAAAAAAAAGAAAGTAAAAGAATACTAAGTTAACAGTTAATGAAAAAATTAGAAAAAAGTTGAATGAAGTATCAATTGAAGAGCATTTTTAGTATCACAAAAAAATGGTGCAGCGGTGTCATTAACAGTTATTTATGAGTAAAATGGAGTTTTCTCTTTATATTATTATAGACTAGCCATAGTGGCACGCCGTCCCTACGTGCATATAAAATAATATTACACGTTTAAAATGATTGTAAATGTAAATAATAAATAAATATATATATATATATAAACCCACACATTATATTAAAAAAAAAAAGAAAAAACAAAGAAAAGAAAACTAACTTTAGGGGTATTATTGTCATAATAAAAAAATTGGTGTCGCGGTGTCATAAACCGCCAATTGTGAGTAAAAAAAGGTCTTTTCTTTATATATTAGTATAGATTATATAAATACTAGTCGGCGTGGCACGCCGTCCCTGCTTGCATATAATAAATAATATTTCATGTTTTAAAATATATTATAACACACTTAAAAAAAAAAAGGAAGAAAGAAAGAAATAAAAAAAAAAGAAAAGAAACTAACTTAGGGGTATTATTGACATAACAAAAAATTGGTGTCACGGTGTAAATAACCGCCTTTTGTGAGTAAAACCAGTGTTTTCTTTATATATTAGTATATATTATCAATCGCCTTTTATATGTGGGAAAAATGCAATTACCCTCCTTGTGATATGCAAAATGTGCAAAAAAAACCATGTGAAAAAATAAATAGCAATTTACCCCCTGTATTTTAAAAAATGGAGCAAAAAGTCCCCTAAAAATGGAGCAAAAAACCCCCTGTGGGGGAATTGTTTGCTGCATTTTTAATAACACATGAGGGTAAATTGCTAGTTATTTTTTCACAGGGGGATAAGTACTCTTTTTGGTTAACACAGGGGGCAAATTGCATTTAACCCTTTTATATGTCAAATAAACTGTAATTACATTCAAACACATTTATAAAAAATAATTATCAATTCAAATATAGTCTTAAAGATTTTCTATAGTTTTTGATTGATTTGATCATCGAAGGATTCAACCAAATTATTACCTTCTTGAGAATTTTATTGTATCGTGATCACTCACGTAATATTTTTAACCTTATATGTTCAAAAATTATTAATTTCAGGTCTTTTTTTGGATCAAATTAGATTAACTAAAAGTTTTATCACCAAGCCCAAACTTATTGCAACATTCATATAATCTAAACTTGTCATGTGATTAAATTCAGTACATTCAAACAAATTGGAAATAATTCGACGAAGAATAGTACATAAAATCGTTGAGATCTTTTTCAATATCCTATAATCACAATTTGAGTTAGACGTCATTGAATTGGGGATTTCAGTGAAAACCCCACGACATTTAAGATAAATTAAATAATTTAATTAGTGGTGGAGAATTATAAAGTAATGTCATATATCCTGAATATGTAATAGATGAAAATCAAAAGTATTTATATTATTTTTTGTGAAAAAATAATAAAATTATATTCATGATAGCTGTGTTAAAATGATATCAGTATCAACTAGTGCCTTTAACTTCAAATAGGTTGGCAAAACAAAAAGCATTCTAGGTGACTTCTCTCCTTTTTATGTAAATTACATGGATACCCCGTTGAAATTAGACGAAAATATACAAATACATCTTATTTTTTATAAAATTATAATTATATTCTTTAAGGTTGTAATTGTATTACAATTGTACCCCCAATATTAAGACGAATCTTACACAAACATTTTTTGGAAAATATTACACTAACACCCTTCATGGGGCGTAGCTGTAATTTTTGCAAAAAGGCAGTGATTGTTTATGTAATTTGGTCTAATTTTAAAGGATGTCAATATAATTTTATTACAAAAATAGGAATCATGGGGCAACCCCCGTCCCTGTCGGTAGAGTTATTAAACAAGTCAAATCGAGTCACACATATTATTGTTCAGTCTTCAAATTTGTGTTTGAAATTGATTTGACTAATAATCAAATTGAACTTTAACAAGTTTTAATTAACTCAAACGCAAGCCGAACTAGGGTAGTTTGATATTTTCAAATGTATTTTATTATTATTTTTAGTAGTCAAATCTAACTTTAAAATTTATTAAATGAAAAATTAAGTTCAATTTTAATTTGTTAATTAAGAGTCAAGCTTAAATAAATTTTTACTGATCAATTTTGAATCACAAATCAAATATCGAATAATTTAATTATTTTTTCCACATATAAAGAGGCGACAGTGCAATGAGTCATCTCTCTCTATATACATGCGTGTGTGAGAAATATATAGAGCGAGATAAACAAAACATTAATTTGTCAACCATATCATATTTAATTATGGACTATATAAAATGGAAAACATTACGTAAGAAGCATTTTTTGGGTGATGACACCGACAATGAACTCTCTCTCTCTATATATAATAATTTTCGTAACACGTCGTCTCTGCGTGTATATAAAATAATATTATATGCTTTAAAATTATTTTAAATAAAAAAGTATATATAAACCTACTCATTACATGTCAAAAAAAAAAAAAAAGAGAAAGAAAGAAAGAAAACTAACTTAGAGATAATATCGATATAACAAAAATATTAGTGTCACGGTGTCATAAACCGTCATTTGTTTAGAAATATTTTTTTATACTAGCCGTCGTGGCACGCCGTTCCTGCGTGTATATAATAAATTTTTTTATGCTTTAAAATATTTTATAAATAAGAGTAAAATATATAAATTAACACATCACATTAAACAAACGAAGGAAAAAACTAATTTATCAATTAATATAAAATTTGAAAAGTTGAATAAAGTAGTTATCATATCAATTGATGGTTATTTTTGACGTTACAAAAAAATGATCCGGCGATATCATTAACCGCTATTTGCAAGTAAAAAAGGATTTCTTTTATATGATAGTATATATATATATATATATATTAATATAGATATTGATCCAATTTAGAGAAATATATTACAAACTAGAAACATCTAATCACTATAAAACAACAGTATAATATAATTTATACATAGTTGGACTGCTTCCTAAAGTGTTATTTTAATGTGAGAATTAATTGTATAATTGTCCATGAAATTGACCTCAGAATCTCCACCTTTCCCAAAAAATCATATATTATTATAGGTTTAACGATATACTAGCAATCCACGCACACTCGAGTAGCACACTCGAATATCTGTATTATTTAGATTTTTATCATACATATTTAATTTTAAAAAAGGAAAATAAAACGAGTAGTTGATAAAAAATGATAAAAAAAAAATCAATTTTAAAAGTGTGAATAAGAATTACTGGATGAATGAATTAATTAAAAAAGACAGTTATTTATGAAAAATAAATATATTTGAGGGCATTTTAATGTATAGTTTAGATAAAATTGGGATTTCGTCGTCAAATACTACCATACATTTAACAAGTGCGATAAATTCCAAAAGAATAAGACGAAAGTCATATATATACTATAAGAATTAAATTAATATTTGATATTATTAATTGATATGTAGACAGAAGTGATCATACTATAATAACAACAAATATTAAAACTTCGAGAAAAAAAACAATAGGAAATTAGTCGAATGAGAAATAAGCTCAACTCATATAATAAATGATTCGAGTCGGGTGAAATTGTCGATCCCTTTCTCAATATAATTGGATTTTTGACATGCAATAAGGGTAAATTGTTAGAACAATCAGAAACTAATCCACAAATTTCATACTGTATGAAGTAAAAATATTGTGTTATAAAAAATGAAGAAAAATAATCAAACTAACTCTAGGTATTTTTTTTTCTTTCTCTTCAATTTATACTTTATTCTATTTTTATAAATTAATTTTCTCCCTCCAATTTTTTTCTCTCTATCTAAGTTCCTTCTTTTTCTCCGTGTTTTTCTATTTTTATTATTAATATACCATTTGACAAACCTTTATATGAATATATTATATTCCTTTTTTTTTTAAATATGCATAATTATGGTTAAAAGTATAAAATTTTCAAAATATCATTCAAAAAATATATTCATTCTTTTTTATACTTTATTTAATCAAAATTTGATTTTCTTTTTAAATTTTCATTAAAATCTTAGTAATTTATAATTTGGCAATATGAGTAACGTTTATTTAATATCACAGGGGTGCTTGTAATAACTTATACTTTTGTCAATGGAACAAATAATAACAAAAGTTGTAACTTAAGCAATAGTAAAAATTAAAAGTGTTTGAATATAAAAAATAAAAGTGAAAAAGTCGACGTTTGAGTATTTGAAAAAACAACTTAAAATACTTACAATTTTACCAATAAACTGCAGAAGCTGGTAGGGAGCTAATAATAGATTTCGATTTAAATCAGCTTAATTTAATCAATTAAAAAAAAGGTTATAAAATAAAAACACCTTTTCCAAATTTATGTTCATGGTTTAAAATTTCCATGCGTTTCCATCGAAACTAAGGGAACGTTTTCCTTTTCGATGTTATGGAAACAAAAATATATGGTAGTTTCAAAATTATCTATTTTCCTTCGAAACACTTCATTTTTCTTAATTTTCATTCGAAATCTTTGAGTTTCCTAAAAACTTTTTATTTTTCCTAATTTTTCAGCGAAACATTTATTTAATACTTCTAACGACAAATGTATAAATTCTTGTGTTATACATAAGTATTTCATTTAATGATAACAAATTTAATATTAAACTAAATTAGTAATATTATATGTATAAGTATCAACGTAATATAGATATTTTATAACACATAGTTAAACATAAATATTATATTGTTATTTAGTTTCTATAGCAACTACATCAATTAATAACTCCAAATACATAACTATACTACATAAAAATAATGTTAATTGCCTAAATGATACAAAATTAAACTACATATATTTGAATTAAAGAAAGAAAGATAATATTTTAAAATATTCCATGACTATTATGTATATTTCTTTAATTTTACGATTTTTCTATATCGTTTTCAAAAAATTTCAAATATTTATAAACTCGAAATATTTGTTGGAAATGAAACTTTGATCCATGCTTATGTTCAATGAAATGCTGACACAGATTAGGTCTTGTCGAACTAAATCACTCGATTGGCAAGTGTGATACACTTATTATATAATTGACCACTTTCCTTAAATTATATATTGATAACATGACAAATATATTATATTTATAGTATAATTAACTAGAATCTAATAAATTCGATTTGAGTTAAAATTTCCGATTTTACACATAGAAAGAGTAGTTTACAGCACTGAGTCTTTTGGAAATACAGTTAACGAAAATAGGGAAACTGAATTTGTACAGTTGGAATAAAAGATTGTTTGAAGTGTTTTGTTTATTACACACAGGCACAGCAGTCGCTCGGTCGTCTACCTCTACCCCTCTCCTCTCCATTCCTCTCTCAATCAATCTACTCTTCTCATTAATAATTATCAGCACACACATAGAGAAGCACGATCCATACGAATTTGTTTGTCGGTTGTCTATATTTATGTGATGTACGTAGCAAGAGATGGGGCACCACCATAACAGCCACCACCACCACCACCACGCCACCGCAACCGATGGGGCCGGCGGATTGTCTCAGCGTGTCAACAGCCCAAGATTCTCCGGCCCAATGACCCGCAGAGCACACTCCTTCAAGCGAAACAACAACAACAACCAGAACAGTAATAATAACAGCAACAACAACAGTAGTAACTCTTCGCAGAACGCTCACAATAGCAGCAGTAACAGCAGCAGCCATCATCATGAGGTCATTGATCTCCAGCTCAACTCCCCCAGATCTGAAACCCCGGTTTCTGGTGATGGGCCTGATTCTTTGAGGCCGACCCACGTGAGCAGCGTGGCACAGAGGGTGCATTTGAGGAGAAAGATTTCATCTTTGAGTGTGGACTTGGGAGGATTTGGGTTGGAGCTGAAAGGGAGGAGAAAGTTGGGGCAGTGGATGTTTCTGATGTTTTGTGGGGTGTGTTTGTTTTTGGGTGTTTTCAAGATTTGTGCTACTGGCTGGTTTGGATCTGCCATGGATAGACTTGGAAGCAATCAGGTAGTTACTTGGCTTTGGATGAAGTTATGTACTTGTCATTCTATTTGTGGTTTAGATTTTCCTGTGAAATAATTCTGGTTTGCTGGTAACTTGCTGATTGGCAACGATTTAGTTAAAAGCAATGATATAGTTAAATCTGATGTTGCTGTTAGTTTTCTTTCCCAGTTTCTTGAAATAGATATACTTCCACTATCACAGTGTCTTTATTGGCATTTTAGCTTTTTTTATGTACTCGCTTGTTTCTTGGGGGATCAGTGTGATAATTTTGTATAGAATAAATTATAGCTCATTTGGGATCATAAGTGAATGGAGAGTTGCTTCTAAGTTTGCGATTGCCGTGTGTAGTCTCATCTGGTGTATTGCGGTATATGTAATACTCTGTGAATTTGTAACTGAGTGACTATAGTTGGGAGGCTACGGGACGAAGATCGAGAAGAAAAGGGAAAGAAGTGCTTTCCCAGTCCATGGTTTATTCTTGTACGTAAATGGTATGGATCCATAAGTGGTTGGTGGGGAAGAAATATCAGATATTTCTCTTTGTTCTATTATTTCTTCATACAGATGCCATTCCTTCTCTCATGTTGATTTGCCTGATTGGGGTGTCATCCTTTCGCGTTGATGAATGACTTATTATGCTGACAATTGTGATGTATATTGAAAAAGTCTGCAGAAACTTTTGTGCTTTTGAAAAAGTGCTACTTTGTGGAGAAGGTTGTGCAAACAGTGGAAGTTTGGCTGAGAATGTAGCTGAAACAACCTTTTGCTCCTTAGTACAAACTATGAAATAGAGATTACTTTGTTGATATTTTTGAGATTAATTGTGACCATGTGTATTAATTTTAATTTACCCACAAGTTGATTACCAAAAGTTAATGCAAGTGTTAATAGTTAATAAGCCTGAAACATAATACATATATAAAACATTTGACTGAATTAACTATGATCGCCGTAATAATCCAATTATGAAAAAAGCTAAGATTTCCTTGAGAGTTTTTTGTTTCTAACTCTCTTTTCTTGCCACCACATAAATGTGTGCTCCAGCTAACGGGTCCAGTATATATAGTCTTCCGTTGTATTCAGTTACCTAACAAATATTTTTATGAATAATTTTCCGTTTTTGGAGTGACATACTTTCTGCTTGAACTCAATAAGTAATTTTTTCTTATGTTTTTGCTGGAATGTACTACTTTTATTTACTTAGTCTATTTAGAGAAGCATATGAAAGATTGTTTGAAGAATATGATTTGTGCTGTGTATGGAAAGCGCTATCCATGTTCAGAATTTGTTCCAACTCCTTTTCTTTTCTTAATCTCAGGAACCAATTCTGTAATTACTTTATGTTAGTGTATATTATAATCAGCTGTCCACATGGCTGCTGTTAATCGCTCAACATGTTAGTATGTTCTTGTTGGAATGCTTATTGCCTGTTTTCTTTTCTTGTAACTCAACCAGGATATGTATGACTCCACAGCAAGTCATCTCGATCAACAAGATCTAGGCTCTCACCACTTCAGATATATGGAGAAAGGAACTGATGATGAGAGAAGAGAAATTAAGGTGGAACAAACACTAAATATGGTAGCCTCAGGCGTGGTCGTTGATCATAATAGTGTGGCCGGTGATCAAAATCGTGTGGCTAATGTAAGTCTTGCATCGTAAATTATAACTAATAATTGAAGGTTATATTAAAGAATACAGCCTGTTCTTCTAGTCTTTTGATGAGATTTCTTTTTTCAGCATGCAGAGATATGGTCCGATCCTAATAGCGAGAATTTCACTCAGTGCATTGATCGACCAAAAAGTCACAAAAGTAAGAGCTGTGGGTCTACCTTTGCTGATTTCTTATATGCCTATTCTCCTCTACTCACTTCTTTTTGCTTTTTCATTTTTTGTCAGAGCTGGATTTGAACACGAATGGTTACCTTCTGACGAATGCAAATGGTGGTTTAAATCAGATGAGATTTGGGGTCTGGTTGTCATAAATTTTGATGATTGCATAGGTCATTAGGAGATGTGTTTTAAATTTAATCTGATGAACAGATAATTTTAGAGTGCAGATCTGCGATATGGTTGCTGTTGCTAAAGTCATGAAGGCCACTCTTGTTCTCCCCTCTCTTGATCACACTTCATATTGGGCTGATGAGAGGTGATCTTCTACTTTTTCCATTGATGGTGTTGTGGACTTGTGGTAACAACTATGTTTCTTTTCTAGAACATGCAACCTATATGTTCACTCTGTTTTTGTTACACAAAAAGCTGCTTTCTGCCAGTCATGTTATTAAACTTATGAGAATTTAACACCTATCAGAAGAGCTGTTTTGAGTACTCACCTAAAAATCTAACATTTGCTGATGTAACTAGTATAATAAACTTGTTAAAATGCTTTAGTGCTGTCTTTCATGACCCCATAACTATGTAGTTCTTATGTTTCTCTTTTGTGGTACATGCAGTGGTTTCAAAGATCTGTTTGACTGGCAATACTTCATTGAGTCACTTCAAGGTGATGTTCACATAATTGACGCATTACCACCTGAATATGCCGGAATCGAACCTTTCTCAAAAACACCGATATCTTGGTCTAAGGTATGTATCTTTCGACATTGTGTAGTTTAGATGCAAATTACACTAGGTACAGCTGTTGATTCTCCAGTAGATGCGGCTTTAGATATTAAAAGATAAGAAAAGTATCAAGTAAACTATGGGAATGATACTCCCAATGATAACCAGTCAGTCGAAATGCACGTCCTGGAAAAAATGTGTATTTATATAATTTTCAACCAGAGCTGCCCACAGTGAGTACCTCTAGATTTACCCCTAAAACATAAAGATGGTGTTGTAAATTGCACCAACAAACTGAGACCTTCGTTGGAGTTTGAAAGCTGGTTGGATCTCTGGCAGTAGACCACCAAAAACAGCTTATCCCCATTCACCAAGTCTCATCTTGCCTCCTAAGATGTTTGTACTAGTAGAAAGCTCAAGTTTAGTAAGGAATGATTTGAAGCAAGGATTTCAAATAACTCCATATCAAAAGACGTTGAAATCCATTTGTGTTCAACAAACATAATTCAAATTTAAAGTTGAAGGATTTGAAATCCTTTCTATAGAATTATGTAGACAAATTCGAAGCATTTGTTATTAGGGATTTAAAATCCATAACTTCAAATCTATTAATCCACATGTAGCTTAAGAGAAATGCTCGACCCTATAAGTAATAGTGAGATTTTACGGCTGTGGGATCATTTATAGTTCACCTTGATTTGAAATAATGTGGACTGGCATCTCAGTAACTTTTCTCCAATTCTGGTCTGAATCTGCACTTAAAAAGAGCATTTTTCATGATTGCACATTGCTGATCTGATAATCTCATAGCTTCTGCTTATTTACACAATGTTTTCCTTGCATCAGGTTAGTTACTACAAAACAGAGATCCTTCCCCTTTTGAAGCAGCATAAAGTGATGTACTTTACTCATACTGATTCCCGGCTCGCCAACAATGGAGTTCCCCCATCTATCCAGAAGTTAAGATGCCGCGTAAACTACAGAGCATTAAGGTACTCTGCTCCTATTGAAGATCTTGGGAAAATTTTGGTGTCAAGAATGCGACAAGATGGCAGCCCATATCTTGCACTCCATTTGAGGTTAGTTCTGGTCATCCTATAACTTCAACGGGTTCAAAAGATTATAATAATGTTCTTGTTTTCCTTTCAACTTCAGGTTCTCAGTATGACTTATAAGTTATCATTGCATGTTCAAATATTTAAACAAAGTCCAACATTCTTTCATTAACTTAACTTGGTCCACCTGTTTGCTAAATGAACATGATTTAGAAAGAAAAAGAGAGAATAATTAAATGGGAATCTCTTGGTTGCTCTTGTTGATAATCACATGGTCAGAGGAAGACATACTAATAGTCGGTTTTTGGGAAGGTGAGAGCTATGCGAGCTTTTAATGAGCTCGATAATGATGTCTCTAGATACAGGTCTGGAATCAAGATTCATTACTTAGTGAAAAATAGTTTCCACAGAGTGCACCTCTATGGAGAGTTGGATACTTGAATTATAAGTCATACTGTTTGATTTCCAAAAATATTGTGATTTAAACCATAGTTGTCAAAGGCCGTGGTGCACGGCGCTTCACCTTTTTACAGAACACCACAAATTTACAGAAATAACTTATATATTTAAACCTTAGGTATTTTACCAATATCAACAGGTTTACACTTAGATTTTTCACTTTTTAGCCAATAACTTTCAAGAAAAAAGCAAATTATAATCAGAATTTTAGCAGGAAAAATCACAAATTTCCTTGAGCAAATTGTTTTATATTATAGCAAGAAAATTGAGTTACGACGTTAAATAATAACAATAAATTGAAGTAATCAACAATTTACCAAATTTTCAATGGAAAAAAAGAAAGAAAAGGATAAATAAGGGGTGGAATAGTAGGGCCTTGACAGAAAAGAAAAGGAGAAAGAAAGAAGAGAATAAAGAGAGAAGAGGCAGTAGTATCTGGGAAGAAACATAAAAAGGAAGATATTACTTGAAGGGATGAAAGAGAAATGTTACAGCTCCACAGACGAACCGGAGAAGATAGGGTTCTTCTTTCTTCAGTTTTTTTTTTCTTTTCTTTAAGTAAAAATCCCGACCCAGCCTTCAAAGGTTGGGCTGCAGCCTGGTGCGCCATTGTTGGAAAATGGCGCTGGGCTCGCGCCATGGCGCACACTATTAATAACAATGATTTAAACTAAAAATCAGTTATATCAGTCTTGTTAATCAATCAAATCTTTCCTAGCCTGTTTTGATGCTTGCATAGAACTTGTGGCTTGTCTTTAATGGTGATGATATATGATCATAGTGTACGGAATCACATATACATATGTTTACCTATATGTTTTCGTAGGGTACATGAAAATATCACCATTGGAAATTTTTCCGACCATGTTTGGTTCTCTTTTTAATTTAGTTTAGAGTTAAAATGTCGTACTTTTGGTGATGTCTAGTAACATGAACACACGGTGCGCCTTTAGCAAATATGTTTTTGAAAAATATCAAGTTTATGATTACTAATATATGTCAAATATAATTCAAAAATATTTTAATTATTGTGATCCAAAATATGTTCACAGATGTATTACATGTATAGATATAAAAGTACTGCATTCATATAAATTTGTTTGACATTTATGATTGCTTTAGAATAATTTCTTGACTTGCTTGCCAATTTTCTTTAGTAGTTAATTTTCTACTAATAATATTATGTTTTTATTAGGGGTAATTATGTATCTTTATAATTGCCTATTAAAGTAATAATTTATGAAAAGTAAATTATCATTATCACTTATTCAAGTATTTTCATTTAAAATAATTGGATATTCCAAATCTTATCTAAAATATAAAAAAGGCATCGTTTTAAACTAACTTTTAAGTTTAATCAAACTAATATGTCATTTTTTTGAAAAATAATTTTAGATAATTCTAATGCAAGAAACTTATCATCACATTTTATTAAAATAATTTTTGAGAAAATTTTTTTCCTCACAAATATATATGTGAAATTTTGTCACGTTATCGGATTACCCCAAGTTGTTCTTAATGTGAGGGTTTATTTGTGAAAAGTTTGTGGCAATTTTATTTCCTCACATTAACCTAATGTGACGAAATTAATAATTTTATGCAAGGAGATAGTTCCTTGCAAAACACACACACACACACACATATATATATATATATATTTGTAGTAATGTTGATTTAGTATATAAACTTTTTAAAAAATGCATTTGCATGCATCAAGAGATGCATTTAAAAAATTGCTTAGGAATTTAGTCATGCTGTAACAAAAATTATATAATTCAATGGACACTTAACACTTATCACAAATAAAATTTAATTTCAATGTTCCAAATAATACAAATAACATAAAATATAATCAAAATTAAAATTTATAATAATAGTACCAACTTACATAAATACTATTTTGAAAAATATTATTATTGGGACATAAATTTAAAACTGTATTCATGCTTCTATAATAGTAAAATCAAAGATAGAGATATAATAAATATAGAGTAATAATTTTGGTGTGTCCTTTCTGTTTCTCTGAATTTTTCTAATTATTTCATATTCTACTAAGAGCATTTTTAGTAAGTATATATTACAGTGTGAATACAATGTGAAAGATAATTAGTAAGAGTTAATCAATATAAAAAGTAATTAATAGGAGGTAATAAATATAAAAAGTAATTAATATGAGGTAATGATTATAAAAGGTAACTAATATGAGGTAATAAATATAATAAGTAATTAATATGAGGTAATAAATATAACAAGTAATTAATATGAGGTAATAAATATAACAAGTAACTAATATGAGGTAATAAATATAAAGAGTAATTACTATGAGGTAATAAATATAAAAAGTAATTAATAGGAGGTAATAAATATAAAAAGTAATTAATAGGAGGTAATAAATATAAAAAGTAATTAATATGAATAATAAATATGACACCTAATTATAGGTAATAAATATGTAAAGTAATTAATTGGAGCTAATATGTATATTGTTTTACATTCTTATCCTTAAAATTATTATAAGGTTAATTTAGTAAAACAAAAATATGAAGAAACTTTTAAAGCTGTTCATACTTTTCATATAATATAGATAGAAATATGTAGATATATTTTTTGCCCCAACTAAAGTAATCCAAAATGGTTACAATTATATCTTGTCCCAACTTCACCCAATTTTCCCAAGTTATACCATGCACTTTTTATTCACGCATATACACCGCACGCGCACAAAGGCATTGGCCCGTGGCCTTCCATAGTTCTCGGGTTCGTACATAAGCCCCAACACACGAGCCGCATGCCCCAAGTTTTGATATTTTATATATTGAAAACTCATAAAATAAACTTTATGAGCTAAATATTTAAAATATTATAGGAAAAAATTTGTCTAAAGAATTAAAGATAGAAAATGCATAAATAAGACAAATATCCGACCATTATAGTATAATAATAGTAAAATCATTAGAAAAATATATGAATATTCCTTTAGAAAAAAAGTATCTGAAAGAGAATATATGATATGTGCTTCTAACCTTGAGGAGTAGCATATTAATTAATTTTAAAATCTTTGGGGGGGGGGGGGGGGGGGGAATCCACGATGTCCATCACATAAACTTTGAAGAAGCATTAATGTGTAATGAGTGAAATCAAGCTGTAAAATAATTTGGCTCGTGGACAATAATATTATCCCTTTAATTTAAGTATACACATGTATTGAATATCAATTACTAGTGAACATGGTGTTTTTTTCTTAAATAAATAAATGGGTGAAATCAAGTTGAAAGAACCATATTTTTACTTCAGTTATTGGGCATGAGTCCCAAGCAGCTTTGGGTGCATGCCTCATGCTGTCGGGCGTGCACCCGAAGAGGCAAGCGCCTCCTTCCATTGCCCGAAATTACCTCGTATCCTCCACCCATGTTACAAAGCTAATTTTTGGGCAGTTCTATTGGTTCTTTTCACCGTATATATAAACATGTCTGAGAAGTGCAATAGCTTCTCATATTGTAAGACAGATGCTGTATTTTCTTTAAGGTTCTTTCTTCACATGCTTTGCCATGGTGTTGAAGTGAGACTACAATTAGTCTTCTGATTGAAACCAAATGACAACCTACAGAATATGTCAAGAAATAGTTGCTCGGTTCTCAATGGAACGTTACAAAAGATTGGCTTTTATTGTCCTTGCAAAAGTATATACATTGTTATATGCTATATCTGTATAAGACATTTGGCAATATATGCACTAGCAAGATTCTGACCTAAATTTCTTTTGATCTCTTTATTTGTTTCCTTGCAGGTACGAGAAGGACATGCTTGCTTTTACAGGATGCAGCCATAATTTGACGAGTGAAGAAGATGATGAACTCCGGCAGATGCGGTATGAGGTGAGCCATTGGAAGGAGAAAGAGATTGATGGTGCGGAAAGAAGGCTGCTTGGCGGCTGCCCTTTGACTCCTAGAGAGACTGCCCTCTTGCTTCAAGGGCTGGGCTTCCCATCCACCACTAGAATTTACTTGGTGGCTGGTGAAGCTTATGGTAACGGAAGCATGCAATATCTTACTGAGAGTTTCCCAAATATATTTTCCCACTCGACTCTCTCGATGGAGGAAGAGCTAAATTCGTTTAGAAATCATCAGAACATGCTAGCCGGTTTGGATTATGTTGTTGCTCTTCAGAGTGATGTTTTTGTTTATACTTACGATGGCAATATGGCGAAGGCAGTACAAGGTCATAGACGTTTTGAGGGTTTCAAGAAAACTATTAATCCAGACAGGTAAGCATCAAATTCGAGTATTTTCTCTTGCTTTCATGACCAACATAATTTAATAAGTTGCTTATACATTAGTTATACTCATCTGAATTGGAACATGCGATAATCTTTCTGTTTTTCCAACATGCAGGATGAATTTTGTGAAACTAGTTGATCAGCTTGACGAGGGGAAAATTACTTGGAAGAAATTTAGCTCCAAAGTGAAAAAGCTTCACAAGGATCGTATAGGAGGGCCGTATATGAGGGAGCCCGGCGAGTTCCCCAAGCTGGAAGAGAGTTTCTATGCAAATCCCCTCCCTGGCTGTATTTGTGAGAAAACCCCTGAAGATCGAAGCTCAAACCAATGAAGGGTCCGACTGCATGAGAAATTTAAGGAACTGTTCAGAAATTTCAGTTGACAATCAAAAGTTAGTCAACTGGATTTCGCCAAATACATTCACTGGTTGGTAGTCGAACGAGCCTGCCATATCTAGAAGGGTTCAGGCCACGTATTTTAAGCAGAAGTCGTGACGTCTTGACTCTTAAGAACTGCTGCACAAACTGGGTTGCTGCAGATTGGCGAAGTATACTCATTTAAACGACGGACCAACGTATACTGCATTTAATTTATTGGACACTTTCCACTGATTTAGCTCTTAGAAGTGAGATTGAAGTGGGTTAACAGGTACTATACCCCATTTATGTACTATGGAATACAGATGAAATACTTGAATGAACATATAATAGTATTCAAGTATAAAGTGATCTTCGATTTTACAACTTGATGAAGCTGTTTTATCTGTCAAGATTTGCTCTCTTTATCCTCTTATATTCACCCGGCCATTGATCATTCCATGGATCTTCCAATGTGGGTTTTATTTGCTGAAATTTGTGACACCATCCAGTTCTCTATCTACTCTGTACAGGAAATTTTTCCAGGTTATGCAGAAAGACCCGAATTGTCTCTGTTTTTGATGAAATTCACATCCTAATGTAAAAAAATCTCTTGTTTCTAGCAATACAGAAGGTTTCTACTTTGTTTGATGGGACAAATGTGTAATTCGATACTAGAGAGTTACTTTCGAGTCTTTGATGTTGAATGTTTTTCCAGTTGTTAACTCGTTATGTCTAAATAGACACAACGAGAACATCTATGGAGATTGATAAAAAATAAACAAAGAAGATCCACGACCATCCTACCCGGGTGGGATAGTCATAATTCATTAGTTTGTCTCAGTACCAAACTTCACCCCGTTGTCCCGGACCAACAAGATGAATGTAAACCGCGAATAGGCCAAATAAGGTGGCATATCGGCTCAATCCCACATAGTAAACACACGCAACGTTTATAGAGACGAGCTTCACTTGCACATAAGCTAGAACTTTTTTCATATAGATGGTAGTAAATGGATTACCTAAGTAGTGAAATGACTCCAGTATAGAAACTAGAAGTAAGCTTATGGGACTCAGACATACATCCATATCAGAAATGGTAGTAGTGAAATTTACCTGAACTATCCCTCTCACATTAGTTCTTTCTACTCAAGAGAGTAGTTGCTCTTTGCATGCTGATATTCTGCTTGTTTGTGTGCAAGGAAAAGACTAGGAAGGAAAGGTTGGGTGGGGGTGGGGGGTCGGCGGATTGAATCTTTTGTTGCATATTGTATTCCATCTTCTACTTCATTCAACATATGCACGTCACGTGTATAAACATGACATTGTGTATTTTATCTAGGGAAAGATTTTATACAGATGATGTGTGTATGTTGAATGGAGTAGGAGATGAAATACGGTTTGAAACAGAAAATCCAATCTCGGGAGGGGGGTGGGGGGATGAGTTTTCCTCACAAAAGGGCATCACTGTTCTTTTCTCATCAACATTCTTCAACCAAACAAAGGATAATAGTTGAAAGAATATACCTATATCAATCTACCCTTTGCATCAGAAAGGGTTAAAATTCAAGTGCAGAAACTTCAGCAAAGTGAGAGATCAAGTTAAAATTCAAGTGCAGAAACTTCAGCAAAGTGAGAGATCAAAACTAAGGCATAAACTTCACATTTGTGACACCACAGATGACGGCGAAAACACAATGTACAAGCATAAAATGGCACAGAGAGTGCGAGAGAGGCGTAGCATGTCACACACAACATTCATTCATTCAACCCAATGGTAGTCATGATAGTTTCTGGTTTGACATTTAAAACAGTAACAATCGGCAATAAAAACAGTAACAAACAGCAAGACTTGAACAAGCCAACACACTTCAAACTAGTTGATCACAGCTAAATCCTTCCTACTACCACTTTGTCGTTGGCTCATCTAGCGTTGTAGGATAGACTCGATGATCTCCTCAACAGGTGCGAGCTCCACCTTCTCAATCAAGCCAAATTCCTGCATTAGATGCAAACAAAGAATCAGTTAACAAGATTCGAATATGTCTGAAGCAAGAGTGTAGCCAATGGTTGTCTTAGCAAAGACAAAGATAGACATGTGATAGAAACAATGGGAAAACAACATCTAAGACATTCGAGAAGAAAGTTAAGACGTATCAGAAATGTAGTGCTTACATGATTCTAGTATTAAGCTTACCATTGTAAACAGAACAAAGTGCTTGAAACAAGTATTGAGATGAGCTTCCTCTTTCAGACTCACAACCTTCTGGAAGTGCGAGTGGTAGATATGAGCATACACACGGAACAACCGCTTCAATATGGTCTTGACGACATCCTTAAAGTTGGGTGGAAATGGCACTCCTGCAGCAAATGAAAGATTTAAAACTATGTGGTAATTTGATCAGCACAATAATGTCAAAACGGAAGCAAAACAAACCACAGACATACCGAACTTCTGGGGGAAAATGGCCTCATCGTCAAGCTGAGCCTCGATCCAGTCCATTAAATACTCCACGTATTGTGGAGCAGAAACCACTAGCGGTTTCTTTATGGTGACTCCGTCGGCCCATCTGTACTCATACCTGCAGAAAGCAGACTCAAAGTCTCAAACAATGTTATAGTATAAAGAGTGTTGTTTTGCTAGAAGTAAAGCTGGATTTGTGTATTGTTTATCAACCGGGAAACATTGGTAGACCTGCTATGCACACTCAAATGTCTGATATGTGAAACATAGTACGTTGGATCTTCAGTTACATATTTGGAAAGATATATCATCATATCAATGACACTCACAGCCTAATTAACTTTCATGATCAATCAAAAGAAACTTAGGGAATAAGCACCAAGCAGTGGGGCAGGGGGGAGAGGATGTGAAGTCACTACGTGTCGCATTAGCCATAAGCCGTTATCTGATCTGTAATTAAGAACAGCGCACGATGATAAATAGAGGAACGTACTTTGGCCCTGCTGTCATCGTTGGACAAGTGGCTGCCGTGCAGAATTCAGTCAAAGTTGCATAGAGAATGTTCACTTGGTTGAAGAAGTCGACAGCTGCAACAAAGTAACATAACAGACGTACGGAATCAGTTATGACAAAAAATGCAAGATATGCATTGTTGCTTATTAGATAAGGGACGAATGCAGATAATCCATTCAACGACAACACTAATTGCTCAGAGGAAAACCGACAGAAACAAGACAACGGTAAGTAATGAAGAAAACGACAACTTTTCGTAGCAACTTTCTTTAAATGGAGAAAAGCATTAATATAGTATCATGAGCTGCTATCCACAAAACCTAGGACAATCGCTGCTCACGCTGTAAGAAACTCAACAGAGATCAAATGAACTTGCAGTTTCATATGAAGTAGCATATGATCAGGGGCTCGAATTTTCCATCAATTCTACAACCATGATATAGCAACTTGTGCATCATTCCAATTGTTTTCTTGAAATTCTTTAGCATCTGGTATATTATTGTTGTTAGATCACAGTACTTATCGCAACATCGTCTCAAGAACATCGTTGTCCCTTTACAACCAACATCAGATTTTAGTAACTTGCAACTAGTTGAACTACTTGTTTTAGATTTCAATGAGTCTATCCTTCAAACATAGCTGAATAAATCTGTAAATCCTTATGTATCATTAGCATATCACGGTCTTAGAACCGTAAAAATGGCTCCGTTCTGAATAGACAGACGAGCAAATCATTGATGGAAGATCTTACTATTTACTGCCAACCACTCATCGAGATCCTCCCCAATGGGAAGTTTTACTGCTTCCCTCAAGTTGCCGGTGCCCAAGGTGGCATCAATGTACCTCTTAAGTTGCACTCCCTGCACAAATCAAAACCTCCGTGATTTATGTTTTCTGTTCCTAATAAAGAAACCGCATACAACGATCACACACCATAATAAATATTTCCGATTTCAAGCAACGAGCCGCAACATGCAAGTGATGACTACAATTTTCTTGATTTTTTCAGCTTAAAACTTTCAATTCACTTAGAGATATTTCGAGATATATAACTAAAGAATCAACCACCACAACTTTAGAACACAAGAATTAACCGATTAATGACACACCTTGCTTCCCGAAGGAGATCCCTTCTTTGCACGAAATGTTTTCTGGCTTCTGCAAACATAGAAAGTCATGAAAATCAGCATGCATTGAAAAATCAAACCAAGAAATTAAGTAAAATTCAATTTTTTTTTTTTAAAAAAACTTATATCATAACAACAACATCTTCATCTTGATTTGAACCAAAGAATTTGTAAAAATGAAACTGCAAAATTCACCCAACCATTCAGCAGACAAATCCATATAACAAAAATCCACAGAGATCTGCAGAACAAGAATGCTATCTGACAGAATTCAGAACCTCAGTTGCACCAGTACCAAGAAACAAGCATGAATTAACCAAAATGAACTACAACAGAAACCCTGTACAAATCAAGAAACATGCATGCAACAGGAAAACAACATAAAATCAGACAATTAAAGAAACATAGAATCACAAACTGGAATTAAGAAAGAAAAACACCTGCTCCCAAGTCCAAAAAGAGACATGATTTTGCTGAATTTTGAATAAACAAACCCTCCTTACTCCAGTATCATAAGTTGCTCCTTCTGCTGCTGCAATATTAGTTGAAGGGTTTGCATGTTTGCTTATCCGGTATATATAGGGGGTGGGGTGGGGTGGGGGTGGGTTGGAGGGCTGTTTGGACAGTCTGGCGATGAAGAGTTCATGTAGTATCCAAACTCCCTCTTCCCTCCTTTTCTCTCTTTCCACGTATGAATCTCTCTCTCATAAATTCATACAGGTGAGTGTATGTAAGCAGTGGGTAGAAGCAGACAAGAAAATTTGGCATTGCAAACTCATCTGCCGGAGCCCGTTACTGAACGTGATTTATTACTCCATTTCTAACCTCGTTGGATTTTTGCCTTTTTCAGTATCTTTATTACTTCTTTCCTCTAATGGCACCTCCTCCTTTACATTCGCCTCTATCTTCGCCTCCCGCTTCTTTCCACTTTTTTAATTTTTGACCACAAACCTTAATTATATCCAATGAGCCCTAGTCTAGTTGGCGAACTTGAAAGCTTACGACCTGTCTCCCGTTAGTATTAGGGTATTACTCTAATTTAATAGTAGTTGTTTTTTTGAAGTCGTAATTACATACATGATTCATTAACGTCTCGATAAATCGAGCAATACATTAAACTTGTGACCGCATGACCTGTGTCACCCCAACGTTGGGTTATTGGTTTACTCACTACAAGAAAATAGAAGATTAGTCACAAAAAAATTAAGTGACAATTTTAATATTATCACTAATTATATATATTTAGTGACAAGAATGTTTATTTTGTCACAATAATTATTTTTATGATTTTAATAATTACTATTATTTTGTAAAAATTGTTATTAGTGACAAAAAAATGTGCACAAAGTTGTCACTAAAAACAATTAGTGACAATAAATAATTGTTATTATTATATTGTGTTGTCACTAAGTTGTCACTATAGATGTGTCACTAATTGTATTTAGTGATAATTTTATACACAATTTTTGTCACTAATAATTATATAGTGACAAGATGAAAAATATTGTCTCTTAATACATATTTTTAGTGACAACTTTTAAATTATCATTTGATATTTTGTCACTAATATCATATTTTCTTATAGTGACTTTAATAGTATTTGTTGGCTTACTGTAATAGTAGTTTTTCTTTAAGTGGTATTATATATATGATTCATCAACATTTCGATAAATTGAGCAATACGTCAATTTGACTAAAAACAATAAACAAATTACAATAATTCACATAAAGTGAGATACATACTCACACGTCTGGTAAGACTCGAACCTATAATCTCAAACTTGTTCATGGATTCTCAGTTTTAACCACTAATTAACCTAAGACATTATTGGTATAATAGTAATTATTTGTTAATTATACATATTTGCCATTTGATATTAATAATTGACGTACGTGTATTGATTGTTGATAGTATTCAACATTATCGATTTGCTAAAAAAGAAAAAAAGCTATACAATATAACGCAAGTTAATTATAGATAATGTCGTGCTCATAATCTTTATTACATATTTTACTGTTTACCAATTATTGTACATAATTGTCATTCTTTGTTTCAAATTTTTAATAATTAAGGGTCGCTAATTTAACCTGCTATATATATTGAATCTTGCAGGTTGACTATTAATATTGTACTCTAACACTACAAAAAATGGATTTCCTATTGACCATAGTTAATTAATATTTGCCTTGATTTTAAATATAACAAAAATATTTGCAAATGTTTTAATTACGATTAATGTATTGATTTCGTTTACAGAAATAACGATTAATAGTCATTGAGCATTCATGGTTAATTAACATTTACTACGATTCTCTATTTTTAACTATAGTAATAAGTCGTAAAAAAATGTCATGTTTCTTCTAGGGTTAATATCTTTTGTGTCTTATTTAATATTCTAATTGACAACCAATAATATAATCAGGAATTAATTTGTTTACCTTGGAGGTGTTTGGTTAAGTTAGAGAAGATATATTAAGTAAATATTAAGTTACTATACAATTGATTTATGCAGATAAATGTGAAAAAACAAAGATATATTTATCAAATGATTATTTTTTCTACGAGAAATATGTGGAATACTCTAAATTTACCTTTTCTTTTTTCTTTCATTTGCAAATTCAATATATGTCCAAAAATCTACATTAATTTAGAATTATTGATGCAATGTATACTAGAGATTCATTTGCTAAATCATAAAATGAAAACCTATCTAAAGTATGTAATAAAATACTGTATTTTTCAAAGAAAATCATGAAATTAATAGGGGTTAAATGATTTTTTAGTCCTGTATCTTTTACTGTTTGGCAAAAAAGTCCTGTAAGTTATTAGGTTAGCAAAAAAGTCCTGTAATTATTTCAATTTTCGCGAATTTAGTCCTTTCGGCGACGGAATTTTTATAAGTCGCCGGAATTTAGTCATGTGCTCCGCACATGATTAGATTAATTTGGGGCTTTTGATATAATTGGTCACTTTTTCCACTGTGGCAGTTTTTTTTTTTTTAAAAACATACAAATTGACGTGGCTTTTAAAGCCACATCAGCCAGCTGACATGGAAAAAAGGGGGGAAATGAGGCAGGAGAGAGGCATGTGAGACCATCCTCATTCTTTAGCCCTAATCTGCTTCATTCCTCCCCAAAAATCCCTAATCCCCCTCCAAAAAATCCCTAAGCCCGCAAACCAAATCCCCAAAATATGAAGACCCAGCCTTTGATTCGAAGACCCAGCCTTAGGAAAGTTATTGGACGCAAGGAGCGCATATATTGGAACACGATGGTGATGCGAAGAAATGCGCGGCATGTGGGTTTGCCTCCGCCTCGTTACCGTAAGTTCTCTTCGTCCATTTTTAAATTCCGCAGAAAGTTGTTTGGTTTTGGAGTTTAGTTGCTTTGAATGTTGTAAAATATATATATATATATATATATATATATAAACCACTTACTTTTTGGGTGTTTGAATTGTTTATAGTGTGTGGTCCTTTTTTGGTCCCCCACCTTTTAATATTGTCTTTACTGTAACATGTTTTTGTATTTTTTAACTGTGTAATGACTGCATTTTCCTTTTATCTTTTTTTGGTTTTTGTTTTTTTGGTTATTTTGATCCCTGCACAGACCCAGACAGTAGTTCTGTGACCATATCTATAAATTATGGGGGTCAGTCTGTGCATTTACCTGAAGCGAAATATGTGGGTGGTAGTGTTGTTAAGTTTGACTATGTAAATGCAAATGAATGTTGTATGGGGAGTCTGGAAATGTGGTGTGATAGTGTTGGGGTTACAAAGGAGAGAAGATATTACATAATTGTTAATAAAGGGTTTAAGTTGTTAATTGACACAAATGATCTTAGGAAAGAATACAAAAAGGTATTTGGCAGTAGAGAAGTGCTGGTTTATGTTGACACTGTTTCAGGGGCTGAAGATGGGGGTGTTGATGAGGGTGGTGCAGGGGCTGAGGTTGGTGAAGAGGGTGGTGCAAGGGGTGAGGTTGTTGCTGATGATGGTGCAGATGGTGGTTCAGGGGGTGAGGTTGGTGCTGATGATGGTGCAGAGGGTGGTTCAGGGGGTGAGATTGGTGCTGATGATGGTGCAGAGGGTGGTTCAGGAGATGAGCTTATAGATAGTGATTATGAGATGGGGGAGGGGAACAATACTGAAACACCTGTAACAGAACCTGAACAAAGGGAAAATGTGGAGGAGCAGAATGGGTCTAGTAGTGAGGAGGAAGAAATTGATGTAGTTGACAATGAGGGTGACTTAGATGAGTATAGGGATTCTGATAGAGATGAGGGGCATACAGATCCTATGTTTAATCCTGAAGATGTCTATGACCCAACCTTTGAATTGGGAATGAGGTTCAGTAATAAAAGTGAGTTTCAAAAGGCCATCCATTCACATGCTATTAAGACCAAGAGAAGAATCAGATTCATAAAGAATGACAAGATTAGGGTCTATGCAATATGTGGTAATGATGAATGTGAGTGGAGAATGCATACAATTAAGTTGCAAAATGAGGAAACTTTCCATATAAATCTGTACAGTTTTAATCACTCTTGCCCTCAGATTTTTGATGTAAAAAATGTGAAGACTGGATGGTTGAAAGACAAATATATGCAGAAATTCAAGTCTGATCCTAAGAGAAACATGAAGGGATTTAGAGTGGATAGTATAAATGAACTTAGGGTGAATGTGTCAAAAGATCAAGCCTATAGGGCTAAAAGAGCTGCACTGAAGGCAATTGAGGGGCCACCTGATTATCAGTACACTAGGTTGTGGGATTATGCTGATGAGGTGAGGGCCACAAATCCTGGATCTACTGTTATCTTGGGTACTGAAGACACTGATGATGGGGAACAAAGGTTCAGTAGGATGTATGTTTGTTTTGGGGCTTTGAAAAGAGGTTTTAAAGCTGGATGTAGGCCTATAATTGGGGTAGATGGGTGTCATCTGAAAGGCCCTCATGGAGGTATCTTGCAAACAACAGTTGGTGTAGACCCAAACAACAATTTATTTCCAATTGCTTATTCTGTTGTTAACAAAGAGTGTAGAGAGACCTGGGAGTGGTTTTTGATTATTCTGAAGAATGATTTGGGCATCATAAGACAACATGAATACACTTTCATGTCTGACAAGCAAAAAGGACTTGTGCAGGCATTTGAAGAAGTCTTTCCTGGTTCTGATCACAGATTTTGTGTCAGAAACCCCCATAATAACTTTAAACAAGCTGGTTTTAGAGGGTTGGCATATAAGGTTGCTTTGTGGAAAGTTGCAAAAGCCTGCACAGTAAGTGAATGGAAAATGAGGATGCAAGAAATGAAGAGAATTTCACAGGCTGCATTTGATTGGTTGAATGATAAACCACCTACTCAGTGGTCCAGATCCCATTTCAGTGAAATGTCTATGCGTGACATGCTATTGAACAATGTATGTAAAACATTCAATGCATGTATTCTAGATGCCAGGGAAAAACCTGTCTTAACTATGCTAGAATGGATAAGGGAGCACTTGATGAGAAGGCTGCAAGAAAACAGGGACAGGGCATGTAGTAAGTGAAATGGCAAGATTTGCCCAAAGATACAACAAATTTTGCAAAAACAAATTTTCAAAGTGTCAGATTGTATACCAATTAAGGCTGATGATATACACTATCAAGTATCATGCTTTGATGGGAGTTAACACAGTGTGGATTTGAGGGCAAGAAGCTGCAGTTGTAGGAAGTTTTAGTTATCTGGCATACCATGCAAGCATGCATGTTGTGCCATTTTTAATAAAAAACAGGACCCTGTTGATTATGTGGATCAGCGCTACTATGTTGAAACCTATAAGAGTGTCTATCAACCCTCAATTCAGCCCATATGTCATTAATCACTATGGGCTGAATCTTTCATCATACCCCCACTGCCACCCACCTTTGGAAGGGCCCCAAGTAGACCAGTTAAGGCAAGGAGAAGAGAATCAGATGAACCAGTGAAGAAGACAAAAAAAAAAGAGAGGGTTGCAGAAAATGAAGAGAAATCAAAAGACAGTTCATTGTAGGACTTGTGGAGAACCTGGACATAACACTGCTAAGTGTCCAGAGAAGGTACACTTCACTTTCAATTTCTGTTAATTTTCTATTTTCCAAACCAATGCCAAGTTCCTAAGTTTGTGTAGTTTTATAGGAGCAAAATGAATCTAATGTTGTCAACCAGTTTGGAAGAAAGGTAAAATTGTTAACTTTTTTAGTATATGATGGTTTCATTATTAACTTCAATTTTCTGAAGCAGCAAAGCAGGAGGATAGCTGAAAATGTGCATCAAGATGCTGAAACTGAAGATCCTGTAAGTATTTTGCTTTTATACTCATTCCACTTACTTTCAATAGCATCATTATCTGACTTTGCAATTATGGGGATCCAATGCGAATCCAACCATTCTGCCACATCTGAATGAAGTTTTAAATGAGGAAGATGCTCTTGAAGATGCAGTCATAACACAAGATTGGCAATGTCTAACTCAAGACACTCCAGTTTACAGACCTGGGCCATCAATGTACCAGCAATTAGGTCTCTCAAACTAACATCTCGGGGTACAACCAAGGGTGAAAATTAGGGCACCCCCACCAATGTTTGCAAGTCAAGGAGTTCCAAGATTCATTCCACCAAGGATGTCAAGCCAATTAGAGCATCCAATCATCAATGAGGGTGGATACAAATACCTGGACCTTAGCAAATATGCTAGAAATTAAGGCTCAGTTTAAGTATTTTGTTTCCTGGGATACTGTTACAGCTACTGTTTTGGCAGAATTTTACCAACATCTTTTGTGAATGATGTATTTTGCTATCTGGCATAGTGTTATAGCCAGTGTTTTGGCAGAATTTCACCAAGTATTATGAACATGATGCTTGTAAACCAAACTGCTGCTTTGATCATTTAATGACAAGTATTTTCAACAGGTTTCTGGTTCTAATTCATCCCAGTTTTTATTTTGCAATGTTATGTCATTTTTAAGTTCTGCAATGTTATGCATTATCAAGTACTTACAATCCCAGTATATTCATATGACAGAAACAGAAAAATAACTAGTATAATTGCAAAGTACACAATGGCACATCAAACATCAATACTTCCATTAACTGCAAAAACTTCATTAATATACAATTACATCCTTACGAAATAAGTCCCAAATTGCAAAAGAAATTAAAAATTACAGTAGGAAAATGGCCAAATTTAAGCAATCTTCAAAATGCCATCTTTTTTCTTTTTCAAACCAGTGAGTTTCAAGCTCCAACACCACCAACAAATTACAACCAAATGCAAGATCACTATGCTGATAATTAACTTTCTGTTTCTTCTTCTTAGCTTCTCAATATCCTCTTCCAAACGATTCACCGTCCTCATCAGACCAGGGATGATAGCTCGAGCCCTTCTACAAATTGGAGGATCCTCCCATGCAAAAAATCGACATCCTCCCCTCTGCCATTTCCCCAAAACAAAAAAAGTTAAGGAATGAAACTTCATCATATGTTTTCTTTTAACTTTTACCTTGTATTTCTTACCTTGTAATTTCTACAGGAGTGAAACCTAGGCCCCGGATTTTCGTCGGTCCAAGCTGTTCGGAGGGCGGCAGGCCTTCCACAATAGCATTCTACAAAGCCGGTCACCGACGACATTGGCTCGAGTCCCTCAATACAGCATCATGCCATAGTTGATTTTTTAGGGTTCTTCAGGGGAGTGATTTGGGGGTTTTTAATATAGTGGGAGGGAAGAAACGTGTTTTGCTTCCTCTTTTTTCCATGTCAGCTGGCTGATGTGGCTTTAAAAGCCACGTCAATTTGTATGTTTTTTTTTTTAAAAAAATTTGCCACAGTGGAAAAGTGACCAATTATATCAAAAGCCCCAAATTAATCTAGTTATGTGCGGAGCACATGACTAAATTCCGACGACTTATGAAAATTCCATATCCGGAAGGACTAATTTGCAAAAATCAAAATAATTACAGGACTTTTTTGCTAACCTAATAACTTACAGGACTTTTTTGTCAAACAGTAAAAGATACAGGACCAAAAAATCATTTAAGTCAAGTAATAATTATGCGATCAATTTCTCCGCATTTGTGGGTAGAATTGATATTTGCAGAACTTCGATTGCACTAATTATAAATCATGATTACGTATTGATAATTAATATGTTGATTGAAATTCGTAATACATAATAATAATAATCATAATAATCAATTTTTTCTCAATTTTTTTTAAAAAAATAATTACATGGTTGCGCAGCAATTGAAGTTTTGACTATCTTACAAATTCTTCAATTTCCTTTTGATTTTCTTTAATTCAAAAAATGTTAGTTTTACTGGAATGTATATTGGTGAATTAATTTGTTCCCTATAATATTGTGAAGAGTTAGAATTAATATATGGAAGTAGTGAGGATATATATATATATATATATATATATATAGTACTCTCTCCATCTGCAAAACATATTTAAGTTTCTATTTTGATTTGATCAAAAAAAAAAAAACTGTATTTATTTATTGCATTAGAAGAAATAGTTTTACAATGGTTAATCTATGGTCCGGAATAAAAAAATTATTGTGAATACTAATTAACTACGACTGCATAACGGTTATTAGTTATTGTATTTTCAAGCAAGTTCAAAATACTAGTTATAGCTAAAATTCATGGCAAAGCTTGATTAACCATGATAAAATTTAAGGCGTTTGGTTTTGTTTCATAGTTAACTTTAAATTTCAGTAATTTTAAGTGGTTTTTTTTTATTTTATATTACATTTTGTGAGATAAATAAAAATATATTTGGATGAGTGCATTGCAATAAGTTTTCTTCCAAAGAGATGTAATAGAATGAAAGTACGTATGAATATGCTAATGAAGTCTAACTCAGTTGGCGAAGCTGAGGCCCCATGATTCTTGAGGTCATGGGTTCGAATCCCCTGCGTGGGATGATTTTTGTTTCTACTGCATAGTAGGTTTATTTGTTACTACTGTATAGTAGGTTATTTGTTGCTGTAATAGCACGATGTTAGTATATGTGATATTGTTGATATGAATGTTGTATTTGTCTCTGTCAGTTGATATTGACAGAATTGATTGTAATAGCTTTATTTCAATTAATAAAATTCATCGCTTCCAACTCAAAAAAAAGTACGTATGAATATGATGTTTTGTAATAACTTTTAGTGAAAAAACACGATAGGATCACGATGTTTTTGTTATAGTTTTTTGTACGAAAAAATATAATATTTTGTAATAGTTTTTCTTTATTTTGTACGAAAGTACATAATAGGATTAGTCTTTTTAAATTTACGGCCAAATTCAAAAAAAAAAAAAAAAAGGGGTCCAATCGAACATTATAACACAATTTAAAATAGTATAAACTTAAAAATTAACCTTTCAAAATGAAATCAAACAAGTTTTTATATTGATTTTGTTTAATTGTAGTAGATTATTCATAAAATTTAAAATATAGATATTTATAATGCAGTAAATAATCAATTTTTTTTATGGAGTTTATTGAAATATCTCTTATATATACCTCAATATTATAACCCCCTTATATAAAGGAGTAAATTACTTAATTGGCTCAATTGTACAAATTTTATCTAAAAAAATAAACAACTAATTAAATCAGCAATTAATATTAAACAACTAACCATAAGTTGGATTCATTTAAAACTCATCACTAATTCATATTAAAAGTCCTGATGTGGAAAAATATTAATTAAATTCAACCCATCTGGACCCACTTTAAAATATCTTAAAACCAACACAACCCAAAATTAGTTGGTTTCAATTAAACTGTAGGTTGTAACCCAAATTGTCACCTTTAATTCTAAACTTGATTATTTATCATAATACTATTTATACTATTTTTCAACTTCTCACTTTGACAGTATAAAAATGTCGTCTTCTTCTTCCTTTTTTTTAGTTACATTTATTTATTTTTGAATTACAATTTTGAATGCCATGCTTCTTAATCACTACCATATTTTATATACATGAATTTAATAGATATTATTATTTTAATCGAATACTAACATCTTATTCCTATAGTTTAAGTTTCTATATATATCTTGTTAATTGTTGTTCTAATTTGATAAGATAGTTGATCTTTTATTTGCAACAATTTTGATTGATAAATTTGAATGTAGGAATTTCAAACTCCTAATAATAAATTCTTTATGCTTGTTTGGATAATTTTATATTACAAAAGTTACAAATTGTTCATCTTTTATTTTAGGGTAAATTACAACGATCTTCTTGAGGTTTGACATAATTATAAATACCCACTCGCTGTTTAAAAAATTATAGATACCCCTGAGGTTTGTAATTTTTAAACAAAGTCCTGAAATTGACCATTTTGTCATTGAATTTTTAGTTGAAATTGCAAAAAAAGCAACTGAGGCAAATTGCATTTATTGCTCCTTTGTGTAAAAAACTTAAGAAACCTCTCCCCACGCATTGTAGTCCAAAAAAATTCAAAATATTTTAAGAATGATTCAGTTTGCATAAGGGCATTTTTGTCAGTTCACCCAAAAATATGGATGAAAATTGGTTATTTATTAGACGGTTACAAATATTAGGGATATTCATAATTTTTCAAACAACAAAGGGGTATTTGTAATTATACCAAACCTCATGAGAGGTACCTGTTTATTTTAAACTACTAGCATGAACCCGCTGCTATGCACGGGAATATATAAAACTATAGTATTTTAATAAATTCTAAATAACATAATGGTATGCCATATGTATTTTAATTAATAACCATCTTACTTTATACGATAGTGCAAAATTATTTGTACAAAATCCAATATTAAATTCTTTGCTAAGTTTACTTTTTGAAATATTTTGAAAATAATAATAAAATATTATAATATTTTTACACATTGAGAAAATTTATATATATATTCTTATTCAATTAATTATACTTTTAGTAAAATAAAAATATTAGTATTAAAATACATCATTTTATAGTTACTATCATATTACCCTGTGATACAAATTCCCATGGAAAAAGTACAATCGAATTAAATGATCTTTTAATAAAAAATCTGGAACTAATAACAAAAAAGCATTAGTAATATTGGAAAAAAAGATTACAATATCTTAAACTAATAGACCAGTAAAGATATATATATATATATATATTTTTTTTTTTCTAAATTATATGGTACTCAATATCTTCAAAATATTATAATATTTTTACACATTGAGAAAATTTATATATATTTTCTTATTCAATTAATTATACTTTTAGTAAAATAAAAATATTAGTGTTAAAATACATCATTTTATAGTTACTATCATATTACCCTATGATACAAATTTTCATGAAAAAAGTACAATCGAATTAAATGATCTTTTAATAAAAAATCTGGAACTAATAACAAAAAAACATTAGTTATATTGGAAAAAAAGATTAACAATACCTTAAACTAATAGACCAGTAAAGATGTATATATATATATATATATATATATTTCTAAGTTATATGGTACTCAATACAAATATACAATGAGAAATTTGAAATGGTACAATCATAAAATATATAATTAAGGGGATTGTTATAAGCCTATAGCATATTAATACGGCCATTTTTTAATTTTTTAATAAAATTTAGTGGTTATAATTGCCTACTTATATGTTTTATCTTTATAATTATAGCTAGCTTTTCTTTTCTCTTGCTAACCTTTCTTATCAATATATTCAGGCTTCTAGAAATATGTATGATAAATATTTATTGTTTTAATTGTTGATTTATTTTTGTTCAACTCGTTCTTTTGTTTTGATATTAATCTTTCAACTTTTAGGATCTCTTTACGCCGATGAAGTATTTTTATTCTCATGGCCGGTGATAATGTTGCTATATTTTTTATTTAATTGAACTTAGTTATTTATATTTATTTGTTTGTTCAAAATGTTGAAATGATATTGATATTTTGAAATTATTTGAAATTATTTTTTATAATCTTCCATCTTTTTGTTTGTATCATTTTAGGCCCCGTTTACTTTGAATTATTAGCCTGTATAAGAAAATTAGTTTATGATGATATGTTGTTTACTTTCATATATGGGGGCCCTGTACAATTTCAGGACCCGGTACTAATCACTGTTACACTTACATAACTTATACCACCAAAGGTAGTGGTATAAGTTATGTAATGTGTTATACAACAATTAATACATGTGGCTAAAGTCAGTTTTGCCCTCTAATAGGATAAAGGAGTTGCTCACCTAACACTCAATGACCAAAACAATTTGACCCCATTTCTTCATTTCTTCACCTATGCACGGGAATTTATAAATTCTATAATATTTTCATAAGTTCTAAATTACATAATGGTATGTCATATTTTAATTAATAACCATCTTTATATACAATAGTGCAAATTTGTTTATACAAAATCCAACATAAAATTCTTGGCTAAGTTTATTTATGAAACATTTTGAAAATAACAATAGAATATTACAATATTTTTACACATTGAGAAAATTTATATATGTTTTCTTATTCAATTAATTATATTTTTAGTAAAATAAAAATATTAGTATTAAAATACATCATTTTAAGTTACTATCATATTACCTTGTAATACAAATTCCCCTAAAAAAATATGATCAAATTAAATAATTTAATAAAAATTCTGGAACTAATAATTAACAAAGCATATTAATACTACAAAAAGTTAACAATATCTTATACTAATTGAACAGTAAAGCTATATATATATATTTCTAAATTATATGGTAATAATATAAATATACAATAAGAAATTTAAAATGGTACAATCATAACATATATAATTAAGGGGAAATTACAATTTTAGTCTTGTAACTTAAGGGGGTGGCATTTTTGGTCCTACAAGAACAGATTTTGGGAATTTAGTCCTGGAACTTTAAAATTTTGGCAATTTTAGTCATTTTCGGTCAATTTGACTGCAAAATCGCATGTGACCTGCGCATGACCCAATCAAATTGCAAATCTATTCCTATAAATCCATTCGTGTAGGACCAAAAATGCCATCCCCCTAAGTTACAGGACTAACATTTGCAATTCAAAAAGGTTCAAGTAAATACTTCGGAATTAGTAATAACAAATACAAAACTAATAAAATCATAAAACTTTTAGGAAGTAAAGAAGAACACTTCACAGTAGATTCGCAAAACAAAACATCAAAATAAGATTAATCAAAACACATAGGAAAATACATAAAAGACTTGAAATTGGGCAACATAAATGAAAAAGATAGAAAAATTGTTTGATAATGCATGAGGAAAAGAAGCTAGCACTACTATATCAAGTTGTCTATTACATTAATGAAAAGTATACTATCTATGAAATATATGTAAAAGACAAAAAAAGACAAAATAATTATGAGGAAGAAGTAAAATAATTGAAATAACCTAGGGTAAAGAAATATTTGAAAATTATAATTGTAATTTTTAAAATAATTGATTTGAACTAAACACAAAAAATTGTTATAGCATATGTACATTGAGAAACCTTGTTACTTTCTAAAAACAGTTATAAGCAAAAATTAAAATTTAAAAATTCACATATTTGTCAAGTATGAACATCCTTTTTCACTGTAATGCATGCAAACCTACGAAGCTCACGATATATTTTATGTTCTTTTGATAGATAAACATAAATAAAATTATTCATTGAATAAAAAAAAGATATTTATACGGGTGAATATGTCAAAATGTCTTTTATAACATAATATAATTGGATTTTTGTAGTAGGAGGATTCGAATTAAGAACATTTAGAATATAAATCTATCAATATTTAAACGAGTAAAACTCATTTTAATACCCTAGTTATGTTACCATTTTGGTACTTAAGTAATTATGAAATTTTCAATTGGTACCGAGTTTTATCATTATATCCTTTGATACCCACTTGTGTTTTTCATTTACTTTTTCAATCATTCTTTTATGTAATTGTCATTTTACCCTTAGATATTAAAAGAATAATAATTATAGCAAATAAAAACTTACATAAATTTCTATCAATATAATTTGTCTTTATTTAAACCATTTTACTAATTTCATTTTCATATTTGGTTATCAAAATTATTATATTTTATTTTGACATCTTTTACTATCTTCATGCCCAATATTACCAAAAAAAAAAAAAAAACTCATTATTAAATAAATTATATTAATAGTCAAGTCCATCAAGAAATATAGTTGAAGTAGAAATTTGTTCTAATATAATAAAAAATAGGATTTAAATATTTGTTCTCCATCAAAGATATTGTTGCATTTAATCAAGATAAAAAGTTTGATTGCAAAAGCTTAAATTTAGATTCAAAAGTTTACATTTTATATTACAAAATTTCAAAAATTACAAAATGCATATTGAGTTTTGTAATTTTGCAATGCATTTTGTAGGTTACTTGTAATATAATTAATTACAAAGTAATGAGTTGTCTTATAAATATTAATAGATAAAGTGAGTGAAAAATAACAAAATATATATAATAAAGATATAGGACTTAAATATTTGTTTTTAGTCAAAATACTTATGCATTTAATCGAGAAATTAAAATTTGATTGGAAAACCAAAATTTATATTCAAAAGTTTAAATTTTATATTACGAATTTTCAAAAACTAAAATGCAGATTGAATTTTTGTAAGGTTGCAATGCATTTTGTATTTTACATGTAATATAATTAATTACTTAGTAATCGTTATCTTATAAATATTAATAGATAAAGTGAGTAGAAAATAATAAATTAATAAAATATTATTATCAAGCATAATACTACAATGTCAAAAAAATAAAAATTAAATGGTTCAAAAGACAAAATATATTAATTGAAAATTATTCAAATTTTTCTTTAGTATATTTTGTTATATATTTTTTGTATTATCTTTTTATGTAATGGCCATTTTTTCTTAGATCATAACTCAGCGACATAAATAATTTTACCCATTTAAAACATAATATATTGGTGGTATTTAAGTTTTTAATCCTAAGTGACATTAGTGATTAAAATAAAATCCAATAAAAAAAAAATTGAGAACGAACCAAAAAAGAAAAAACATCAATTTGACTGAAATGGAAAAACTTACTTTATGAGTGATAGTAAATATAAAACAAAAATATCTAACAAAAATGATAACGAAAGATCTCAATTTAAAAATAACGATTTTAGCTGATTAAATTAAAAATTTACTGCATATGGTAGGAGATTTATATAACTTTGGTGCATGAATGAAAAGTATATGATTAAAATAAAAAATAAGAATTGCTGATAAGATACATAATTTTTTTTTTGGATGGATATTTAATTCTAATTTTGAATTTGTTTAAAATATATATGGATTGAATGTGTATCCTAATTGTGAAGGTGGAATCTAGTATAGATAAACACTAATTTTGAATATAGGATTTTTTTTACATAAATACAAATTTAATTTAAATTTTAAATAGATGAGATCTTCTAACTAATGAAATTTTTCTTGACAATTAAAAAACTCAAAATTATAAAAATTGAGAATTGAGTCAAAATTAGCTTAATTGTGGTCAACTATTGTTTTGCTATATATTATTCATCTTCTCACTTGATTATTTATCATAATAATACTTATACTATTTTTCAACTTCTCACTTTGACAGTATAAAAATGTCGTCTTCTTCTTCCTTTTTTTTAGTTACATTTATTTATTTTTGAATTACAATTTTGAATGCCATGCTTCTTAATCACTACCATATTTTATATACATGAATTTAATAGCTATTATTATTTTAATCGAATACTAACATCTTATTCCTATAGTTTAAGTTTCTATATATATCTTGTTAATTGTTGTTCTAATTTGATGAGATAGTTGATCTTTTATTTGCAACAATTTTGATTGATAAATTTGAATGTAGGAATTTCAAACTCCTAATAATAAATTCTTTATGCTTGTTTGGATAATTTCATATTACAAAAATTACAAATTGTTCATCTTTTATTTTAGGGTAAATTACAACAACCTTCCTGAGGTTTGACATAATTACAAATACCTACTTGTTGTTTAAAAAATTATAGATATCCCCTGAGGTTTATAATTTTTAACCACTCGCTGTTTGTAATATATATATATATAGATAGATATAGATATTTTGTGAAATATTGACATAAAAATTTTCTGATTCAGAGTTATCCGAAAAAATTTCCATGAATTCTTCCGTCCAAATATAGCTCAAGGTTATTTGCTCATATGCTTCCCAATAGTGTTGAAGTGAGACTACATTTAGACTGATTGCAACCAAATGACAAACCTAAAGAACTTGTCCAGAGAGTTCCTGGATTTGTTATGGTCAACGTAAATATAAAAAAAAAAAACCCCACAAAAAAAATAATAAAACAAAAAATATCTCCGACATTTGGAAAATGATGCACTTTGCGTCCCTGCTTAGAGGGGTTTTTTTCATCATTTTTTATACCCTTCTAATGCTGGTCGGGATTGTTCGGCAGATGGTGCGCACATGATCGGGCAAGGGTGCCGGACGGGCTTAGCACGAGGGAAACGTTGGTATCGGCAGATGGTGTGGGCTATTGGTATGTGTTGGTGCCATGACACGGGGTTGGTGGTCGGCACATGGTACAGACGTTGGCGGGACGGGTAATGTTGGGTGACAGTACATCCAAGGCTGCACGGCCGGTGGATGAGCAGACTTGGGCATCGACAGGCAGTGTCGACATAGAGTGGGCAGGTTGGTCGGGACTTGTGGGAAAGTCGGCAGATAGATGTGCACGTATGCGCAGACATGGGTGAGACGAGGCGGCCTTGTGCGCAGACGGTCAGCAGGCTGCATGGGCATGGGCGAGCTGGGCGCCCATGTGCCGAGTTATAGAGAATTTTTGAACTTTTCAAATTTCATAGGGGTTAAATTGCATTGAACCCGATTTTGTATTAAATATTAGACTGTGCTTCAGTTGTATGTAAACTTCAATTAGTAAAGATGATCATAACAGTGAAGAAACTTCTGTTGCTCAGGTAAACTTCAGCAAGCAGAGATCATGCCTAATGCCGAGCAACACACTTACATCCGTGACAACAAACATGACAGCAAAAATACAGTGTACGAGCACGAACACATAGAGCGCGAGGGAGGTCGTAGCGTGTGGCGTACTTACCATTTCGTTCAACCAAAGGATAGTCGACGTAGTTGCTGGTTTGCCGTTAAAAACAGAACAACGAGCAAGACGTAAACAAGCCATCGCGCTTGAAAATAGATAGACGGTTGCGACTTGCATGTTATGCACCACTAGCTCATCAGCACCACTAGCTCATCAGCTCTAAATCCTTCCTACTACCACTTTTGTCACTGGCTCAAGGCTTTCTAGCGTTGTAAGATAGAGTCGATGATTTCTTCGAGTGGTGCAAGCTCTGCCTTCTCAATTAAGCCAAATTCCTGCATCGGATGCAGTCAGAAAATCGATAACCAGATATCATTATAAGAGTGCTTGGAGGCGTTACAAGCTTATAATCTCCGTCAGGAAAAGATTTCTAACTTACTTCTAAGATCTTAACAAACGCTTTCAATTATGGTAATCTTAACTACAAAATATCCGTTAGTAAATCTTATAAGTTCCATGATCTTATTAGACAAAGACAAAGATAGACGTTGTCTTACTGATGTAAACAGAACAAAATGCTTAAAGCAAGTGTTGAGATGAGCTTCCTCTTTCAGACTCACAATCTTCTGGAAATGCGAGAGATAGATGTGGGCATACACACGAAACAACCGCTTCAATATGGTTTTGACGACATCATGAAAGTTGGGAGGAAACGGCATGCCTGCAGAAGATGATGAATTAAAAACGACGTGGTAATTTGATCAGCAAATTAATGTGAACACTCAACGGATAGCAGACTTAACCAGCATACCCAACTTCTGGGGGAAAATGGCCTCGTCGTCCAGCTGAGCCTCAATCCAGTCCATTAAATACTCAACGTATTGTGGAGCAGAAACCACTATAGGTTTCTTTATGATGACTCCATCTGCCCATCTGTACTCGTACCTGTAGAAAGCAGACTCGACCAAATAATGTATTGTTTGTGAAATATCAGCAGGCCTGTTATGTACATTAAATTCCGCGTCTATCCAAAGACGTTGGAAACTAAAAAACTTGTCTTGCTTCGTCAAATGTATCAGATCTTCAGTTACATAAGCATCATACACAAAACACATATGCCATCATCTGATCTGTAGTTAAGAACGACAGACGATAATAAAGAAGAGAAGAACATACTTTGGCCCTGCCATCATTGTTGGACAAGTTGATGATGTGCAGAATTCAGTGAGAGTGCCATAGAGAATGTTTACTTGATTAAAGAAGTCCACAGCTGCGCAAAGTAATGTAACAGATGTATGGAATCAATTACGACAAAATTCACAAGATACGCGTTGTTGTTTGTTACATAAGGAACGGAACGGAAGCAGATAGTCCAAAACGAGACGACAATGGTAATTACGACGAAAGCAACAACATTACCAAATCCACTCCACTATATACTTAGAAGTCTTAACATGGTGACTCCTCATTAAGCATGCAATGAATACCATTCCTTTTCCTTTTTCCTTTGATCATGTCATATGATTGTTGTTAGATCACAATACTTACCGGGACGTCTATGCAAGAACGTTTTTTCCCCTTTAGGCCTTTACAAACCCAAACTACTTATCCTACATGCTTTGGATTTCAATAAGTCCCATCCTTCAGATAAAACGAAGATAAAATTTTCGATTCGTAAGTCATTAGCATATATATCGCAATCCTAGAACCATAAAATTTGCGCTGTTCTAAACAAAGCGGATGAACAGCTGTCAAATCAAAGATGAGCAGATCATCGAACAAAAATCTTACTATTCACTGCCAACCACTCATTAAGATCCTCCCCAGTGGGAAGTTTTACAGCTTCCCTCAAGTTGCCGCTGCCCAAGGTGGCATCTATGTGCTTCTTCAGCTGCACGCCCTGCATAAATCGAAACCGTGATGATTTTTAGTTTCTGTTCCGACTGAAAGAACCCACATACACAGATCAAACGCCTTAATAAATATATCCCATTATCTATTCACCAGGGAAATTTTCGAGATATATAACCAAAGAATCGGCTACCGGAACTCAAAGAACTGATCAATGACAGACCTTGCTGCCGGACGGAGAACCCTTCTTTGGACGGAATGTTTTCTGGTTTCTGCACTCATTCAATGTCATGGAAAATCAGCGTACATTGCAAAATTACACCAAGAAATCTCGAAGGCCAAGTCAAAGTCAAGTCTTTTAACTGATATCATATCAAGACAATCTTAAACGAAATTACCTATAGTAAAAATGATTCACAAAGATTTGCAGAGCAAGAATGTGAAGAAGTAAGCATGAATTGATCAATATGAACTAGAACAGAAGCTCTGTGAAAATATATCAAGAAACATAATTCACATGCATGCAATAGAAAAAACCCGGGACAATTTAACAAACAACATATGATCACAAACTGGAAAAGAGAAAATTACCTGCTTCCAAGTCCAAAAAGACTCATGATTATGCAGAGTGTGGTGAAAATATTGAATAAACCGTAGTCTAGTAGGCCTAGTATCATAAGTTGCTGCTGCAGTAGTTGAAGGGCTTTTCATGCTTGCTAATCTGGAATATATATACATATGTGGAGGGGGTAGGGTGGGGTGGGGGAGGGAGGTTAGGACAGACTGGCAATGAACAGTTCAGGTAGTAGCCAAACTCCCCCTTCTCTCTTTCCACGTATGGATCCATACCTCTCTCTCTCTCCATAAATATATAGAGGTGAGTATGTATAAGTATGCATATGTAAGCAGTGGGTAAAAGCAGACAAGAACTTCGCAATTGCTAACTCATCTGCCTGGTTCTTTTACTCGCTTCTGTCTGAATGTTAGTTCCCATCTGTTTGAAAAAATTGCAATTTCAATCCCACAGTATAGGGTGATTTGTAATATTTAGTCCCATATTTTTTTAAATAGTCAATATTAATCTTACACTTTAAAAAAACATTACGAAGTTAGTCTCATCGTCAAAAATTTGCAATGATCGGGACTAACTTTTCAATATTTGGGACTAACTTTGCAATATTTTTCTAAAATGTGGAACTAACTTTGCAATATTTTTTTAAAACGTGGGACTAATTTTATAATTTTTTTTAAAGTGTAAGATTAATATTTGCTATTACAATATATATAGGACTAATATTATAAATCATCCTACATTTTGGGACCCAAATTATAATTTTTCTCCCTCTATTTATTACTACTAGTGCTCTGCTCAGGAATGAGGAATCCATTTCTAACCTTGTATGTTGCTTTTCTTTTGTGTACAACATAATAATTGTGTGCATACAATCACATTGATACGACGGAGGTTTTAAAATAAAAGTTGAGTGAGCAATAAAGATGACTAGATGAGTCCAAGTGGGAATCTATGTAAGGATACATCGTCTTCTTATAAGATTTGGTATAATTACATATAATGAAGTGAGGTTTGGTATAATTATGCGTAAATTTTTCATGGTTTAAAAAATTACATATAATATTCTTGAAATTTACTTTCGTCTAACAACTAAGTTATTTCATTAGTCAGAATTCACCAAATTTGATTAGTTAACAAAAAAATTGGATTAAAATACATATTTACTATTGATTGACTTATTCCTGACTTAATGCAGGTCAAATATTTTTTTTATGATATAATTATCTTATACATCTGCACACATTAATGCATGTGAGAGGTATGTGTTTACTCTTGTAATGGTAGTTTAGTCAGAATATCAATCGAGGGTAAATATCAATTTTCATCTAGTTTTTTTTTTATTAATATTAACAAATTCGGTGAATTTTGACTAATAGAGTGACCTATTTATTATACGAAAGCAAACCCCAGGAATACTAGGTTTAATTTTTCAAATCATAGGGGATCTAAATATAATTGCACTAAACCTCAGGAGAGGGTGGTGTAGTTATCCCTAAACATAATAGTATATTGATGGTTAAATTATTTGTAAGATATAAATCATTGTATTATTATAGATATTTAAGGGTATAATTGATATTATACAAATCGTCGTTTGTGTGTGAGAAGTGACTTATAATTAGTATTTCTAACTTTGTTTCTATTTAATAAATAGATCCCTTCATTAGTCAAAATTCACAAAATTTGCTGAAATTAGCAAAAAAAAAAAAAAATAAAAAATCCCTTGATTGACTTATTACCGAGCAAGTCAAATAAATTATTTCTGGCCAAACTATCCTTATAATTAAGGGTGAGACATATCTCCTCACATGCATTAGAGTGTGAAGATGTAAAAGTATAGTTTTGTTCGAAAAAGATTTGTTTGACCTGCAATAGGTCAATAATAAGTCAATCGAGGGTAAATATAGATCTTCATTCAAATTGTGCTAATATCAGCAAATTTTTTGAATTTGGACTATCGAATGGATCTACTTGTCAGACATAAACAAACGTTGGGAACTAAATATAATTTTTCAAATTCAGGGGTATATGTGTAATTATACCAACTTTTTTGCGACTGCTAGGACTACAGGAGCTGTCGGACCACTTTCCGTATCACATTCCTCAGAGCGTCACACACGAGGGCCTCTCTCTCTCTGATTCACCTTCCAAATACCTGACTTCATTTAGAGAGCGGTTTAATCATCCGTTTAAAATACAGTGTTACGGTGTTATGAACCGTTAAAATTGTGGGTAAAAATGGCTTTTTTTTTTTTTTTTTTTATATATTCGTATAGATATTAGTATAAATTATATATTAGATGGGGTGATTTTTGTATTACTTCTTTTTGGGAAAAATTGCATACTACCCCCTGTGTTATATGGAAATTGCAAAAAAACTTACTCGTGTTAATTAAATAGTCAAAAGAGACCCTCTATAATTATAAACGCTGCAAAAAAAAACCCTCTCCGTTAAAAAAAAAAAAAAAAAACGGAGAGTGGCCTACACTTGCTCGCAATGCGAGTGGAATATGATTTTGGCCTGTTTTCAGCCTTTTGCCCTTCTTGAATAGACAAAATTACCCCTATCTTATGCTATTATTTACTCTCTTTACTTCTTTTTTATTAATTCTTTACCTTTTTCATATTTTATTAAAAAATATAATAAATACTAAATAATTAATATTCATTAATATTTACATAGAAAAATATTATTACATCAAATTAAATTATTATATATATAAATATGATATTTTTTAGGTATTTTAATATTTATAAAATTTAAAAATCAAAAATACCTGATTTTATTTTAAATATATTAATTAATTTAATTTTGTGTTGAATTTATTTTAAAATTATATTATTAATATAAATCACACTAAATAAATTTTAATATTTCAATATAATTACATTTAAACATAAAAATATATAATTAAGTAATTCATTATTTGAAATTTACAAAATTTAAAAAATACGAAAAGAAAGGAAAGCAAATAGTCGTCTTCCCAAGTGCCCCCACGGCGTCGCACCTGCGCCTACCTACCGCCACCACCGCATCGTCTCGCCTCCCCACTGTCTCCACCCGATCGCCTTGCTCCCCCCGCCTACCTCTCCAAGTCGCGACCACTCGTCGCCTGATTTGGGCGGCGAGTGGTCGACCCAAATCTAGGCAGGATGTTGCTGCCCAAATTTGGGCGGCGAGTGGTCGACCCAAATTTGGGCGGCGACGTCCTGGCGACGACGCCCGTCATGAAGGTGACAACCGGTGGAGTGCGGCGGCGACCCTCCACCGGTGTATAGATATACAAGATATATACATATAATGTATATATTATATTTTATAATATAGTATATTTTGTTTTTATATAAATTAAAATACAATTTTAATCTAGATCGTTCATTTTTAACTATTGAAATCAATGGCTACTAAAATTTGATTAGATCCTACGATTCTGATTCAATCAAACAAAATCCAACGGTCATTGTAATAATAATAATTTATATAATATAAGGGTATAATGGGAAATTGCAAAAAAAAAAAAAAAATTAACGGCGTTAACATAACTAACGGCAAAGGGAGCGTGTGCAAAATTTTCAAGAACACAGAATTTTTTTCGTCTATATTTTTAATATAGGGAATTTTTAGCTGAATTTCTATATCACAATGGGGGGTTTTATGCAATTTACCCCTTGTTTTTGTGATAGGACATCGCCGTCATCAATCTTCGCCTCGGTGCAGCAAACAGTATACGCCCCCTTCCGCTGCTAAGCACTTATATACTTGACTAGTGTCCAAGCACATACCAATACCATACAAGCAAATTCTGAATTTTTATTATATCTATTTAATTAAATAAATGAAATAAAATAAAATGAATAATTAATCAAAATTGATAAAATAAATTAATTAAAAAATAAAAATTTATTGATGAAACTAATTTAATAAAGCGGCAGTTATTTGATAAAAGATAAATATATTTAATCAACGGGCATTTTAATTTGTATATGATGTGAGCTGAAAGAGCTCGCTCTTGGGTTTGAACGGATTAGACTTTGATTTTCTGCAAGCTTTGATACGGGAACCTGCAAAAAAAAGCGTTAGCACTCCGACGCTCAAGTTAGTAAGCAGTTATGGAAGAATAAACGTAAATGAAACAAAAAGAAGATGAAATCTCGTGAATGAAGAGCATAAAATAAGTAGAGTGTAAGTGTGAATCATAAATCGTGTATTAGAGTGCTAGAAAAAGGTTACTTGAGCCAGCAAGGTGGACTGGCATTTATAGAGGAAGAGTTATGGTGAGGAAGGACTCCTTGTTGTCTCAGACTATGGAAGGACCGCGTACCAGACTTCTGTAGCCTTTGGACTCCTTTAAAGTAGGGAGTCTGCTGAAGGGGTCTTCTGCGGATAAGGATAGGGGGTAGACTCGGTCAACCCTTATCTACTCTCGGTGAGCTTGGGCCTCATTCTTAGGCCACATTGCTGGGCATTCCACCCTAGGCCTCCCTCTTGGGCCACTTTGGTGGGGCTTCCTCTCAAGCTTGGGCTGGACTTCCTCCTTGTCAGGGGCAGGCTTGGCTAATACTTCCTTAGGGGTGGATCGGTGCCTCCAATGGGCCTCTTTTTGAACGTAGGTGGGCCTTTGTGTGAGGCTCCATCACCTTCTTTCAGACTCCTACAAGTATCTTTGGACTTCTGGGCCTCGGTTTTGGGCTGACCTTTTTATCATATATCAATCAGTCTCCCCCAGAGTAGAGTCCTTTCTGAAGTTGTCGAGGGAGCTATGACCCCCTTTCATATTTGTTGAGCTCCGACATGCTTCCTTTCTGGCTATGGGAAGCGGAACAGTCGCCTAGGGTGCCGGACGTCTGGTCGTCTGCGGATGTCATGATGATTGGGGTTGCCTTTATGGCAGGCTAGGCCATAGGCCTGCACAGGGGCTAAGCGAGTGACCGCCATGCACCCTGGCTGAGGGGCAGTTATTGTTTGCGCGCCAGTTACTTTCTCGTCTTGGTAACTGCCTAATAGGAGGCAGTTTCTTGCATGACCCTCAGGTTACCGTATCTTTTTCCCATGTCCACCCTCGATCGCATTATTATGCCTGTCCCCCTTCATTCTTCTACCTTTCCACGTCTTTGCAAGAAGGAAACCACAACTTTATACAACCTCCATCTCTGTAAAAGCCCTTCTTCCCTTCTTTGCATCTCTTAGCTTTTTTCTTTTTGCAAAATGTCTTCTTCTACCCCTTCTGACGAGTCCATTCAGTTTGTGGGGAGTGGGCTGGAGACGATGATCCCCCCACTGCATCTTCCATAGGGGCGGCGTCTGATCCTACAGCCTATCGCGACGGCCGGAGGTGGAGCCTGAGAAACCTCGCTCGTGTTCCTAGGTGCTTGATTGATGAGGAGGAAGAGAATGAGGATTTTGAAGAGGTAGAGAGTCCACTTGGGGGAGACGACGAGGCAGGTTCTTCCCCGGAGGATGAGAAAGAGGAGCCGCCCGAGGCGGAAGATATGGAGGAGGAGGAAAGGGAGGCAAGCTCCCTCCCTCTAAAAAGGGCGACTTTCTTCCGAGTTTTCGACGCCGCCCACCTGCGGGGGGAGTACGAGATCCCTTAGGGTTACACTATTTATGGCCCCTCTCCTGATAGTTCGCCCCAATATCCCCCCACCGGTTGCTTGTGTTTTTATTGGGCCTAGTTGAGGGCTGGCCTTAGGTTTTCCCTCACTTCCTTCTACCGGGACGTTGCTAGATTATTTAGGGTTCTTTTGAACTAATTGACCCCCAACTCCTTCCGCCTCCTTGCTACTTTTTCCATGATCTTTAAGTACCACAGTTGGCCTGCTACTAGTCAGCACTTTTCCTTTTGTTTTCAATTGAGAAAGTCAGAGCCCGGCATCTTCCATTTCTTTCCTGGAAGGGGGGTTCGCTTCCTGCCTGCCCCGAGCGCGCCTAAGTCTTGGAGGGGCAATTTCTTTTTTGTGCGCCCCCCTCTTCCTTGGTCTTTTCCTTGTGAGTGGATTTCTAATCTCCCTCTATTGACCCAGCAGCTGGGAAGGACAAGCCACCAGCCCTCATTGCTTTCTTGGAGGAGTTGAACGAGGACCCCTATGATGTCAGGCGCCTCATAAAGGAAGGGCTCCTCTGTCAGTTTGGGTTGAGTCCCAAGGTCCCCTTGGAGGAGCCCTTAGGTACCTTTCATTTTGTTTATTGATTCCTTTCTTTGTGTGTTCTATGTTTTCTAAATTCATGTTTTTCTTCTGTGCAGAGAAAATTATGTTTGACAAGTTGCTACGGAAAACCGCTCGAGGGAGTCCAGCAGGGACGCCTTCTGCTGCACGAACTCCAGAGAGGACCTCGGCCCCTGGAAAAGGGAAACGCCCAGCCACTCTCTCCTATGATGGGTCTTCCAAGTGAGCAAAGGGGGGTTCATCCAACCACCCTCCTTTCGGGAGCTCCTCGCGGGTGTCCACCCGATCGACTGCGGCCCCTCCGCCTCCCCCCTACTCCCTCCTCTGGGGGGTCTTCTCCCCAACACCAGCGGTTTGTGCCTGACTGGGGGGCGTATACCCACCAGTCCCTTCTAAGGGGGAGGGAAAGAGAATTGAGCCTTGCTGTTGAGTTCCTATGGGGGCTGATCCTTCCAGTAGACCGTCGTTCGTTGGCTTCCCTCCTTAGGGAGGAGTTGGCTGGAGCCTTCGCAGGCCATATAGCCAAGGTATGACATCTTACCCCGCCTATGCTTTTTGTATTTGATGGGATTTTGACTTTTATCTTTGTCCTTTCTTTTAGGTGACCTCGATGGCTGGGGGAGTTCCTAACCCGCCCCATGGAGACCCCTCCTTCTTCTCTACCTGACGCCTACCGAAAACGGTTGGAATATCGCGTAGAGCGGTTGTCCTCCGACTTAGCCAAGCTCAAGGAGGCCAAAAAGGAGGTCACTGTAAGTATTAGCAGTCGGAGAAGAAAAGGAAGAGGCTGCAACAGGACTTTCTGACCCTATCCGATGATCAGTCGGAAGCTCTACATTAAGCTGCTGACAAGGCCCGCTTGGAATTTCCCAACACGAAGGAGGGAAAATAGTTCTTGGAGATGTACTAGGAGAGCCACCTCCTGGAGTACAAGAAGTCTGCAGACTTTCAGGGGGAGGTGGCTAAAATTGCGGGGCCATTCCTGATATACGGCTTCATATCTTGCCAGGAGTTGTTTGCGGCCCAGGGCTATCCTCCAGAGGGGACGGACCTTTCCTTATTAGACTGCGATGGGGTTGTGAAGAGGGCCTCAAACCCTTTTGTTCCCCCTCCCCCCGTAATCGAGTCTTCCCCTTTGATCCAGGTAACAAGTTTGCCCGTTTTATTTAGGGCTTTTGGGTTCATGAATGACATGGCCGGCAAATTCTTTCTAGAAGAAACTGGATCAAGTGTTGGAGATAGTGATGGGGGAGATCCGAGCCCCGAAAGGAGGAGAGGTGGAGGCTCCGGCCATCGAGCCCTCCGCGCCTATTCTAGCCTCTACGGCCGAGCCCACTGATGTTGTTCCCCCCTCTCTTGAGCCGAAAGCCCTGGAAGAACCTGAGAAGACCTCGCCTGTGGGGAAGGATGCTTGATTGTACCCCCTCATTTAAACTTTTAATTTCCTACTGTGTTTGCCCCCCGGTGCAGGGGGATGAAACAATTTTATTTTTTGTTGTTGAATGTTGCTACTGCTTTTCCGCCTCCAAGTCGGTTTGGCTTGGGGTTTTGCTATGATATGCTTTTCCTTTGCTCCATACGCGTGTTCTTGTGATTTTTAATGATTGGGGGCTAGCAGCCCCACGTATGTTTCCTTGTAGCTCATTAAAATGAGATAGGATGACTTTGTTGATGACTTGAATGATGTCTGAGGTAGGAAGTGATGTTCTTCCTTGCGGGGAAGGCATCCAATGCACCTTGATCTGTTTTGAGGTTTTGTTGCCCTTATCTGGATGTGATTGCCTGCGAAAACAGGACTTGTTTTGCCCCAACGCCTGCAATACAATAAGATTTATTTAAAATGTGTCTGCAAAGTACCAGGACTTGCCTGAATGCCTACAAGGAAGTAGGGTGAACACGCATTTTTCCAGCTAGAAGGGTGAATTCCAGTGAAAAAAAAAAAGACTAAAATCGCAAAAATTAAAAAGATACAGGACCAAAATGCTACCATAGAAAAATAAAGGGCGAAAACGCCAATGACCTAAACTATGAGATCAAAACATTTAAGCCCCATAAATTTTGTGCTCATGATAAAGTTCAAAACAAGGAGCAAGAAGCTTTTCCATGGATCAATCTCCTCATTTATGAAAATTGTTGTATCTAAAATATGTCGGATGCGCCATCAGTATGCACAACAAAAAAATGCGAGAATTGACACGGATAAAAACGACGATTCCAAATTGGAACAGTTAAAGGAACTGTTGTGCAACGGTAACCCATTGCTAACGTCACTTTCGTGTTCTTCGAAATCCATACGTATTGGAACGGCATGACCATTCCTGGTACTGTGCCAATTTATGTGTGCCACACTGTAGTCCTACAACCTTTCCAAAAAGGGGGCGGATATATTTGTGGCATTACCATTTGGAATGCATATATGGCACTTGGAGCGGTTCCTTGACCTAAAAACATGAACGTTCCTAAAAGTGTTCCAACGACCATGACTAATTGAAACGTTTGGCTGACCGTTCCAAAATGTAGTGCTAAATGAGATCCTTTTACGCCTTATGTAAACATTGTAATGCAATGACCGTTCCTAATTGTGGGTCTTGTGAAAACTAAGTTAGAGTTGCAAGAACCGTCCCAACATGTGTTACTATCAGGAACGATCCATGTGCATAACATATTATATATTTCGAATACCGTTTCAAATATGCTTCAACGGCTATATTTTAACAGATAGCTTAGTGTTCGTGTTGCCGTTCCTGGGGCCCGTTCCTAATGCAAAAGCAACGGCTATATTTTAACGGCTAGTTTAGGTGTTCCAAATAATATTCAATGCCCGTTCCACTTTTTTTGTGTTTATGTCCCCTTCATTTTCTTTGTTCATACTCTCTCTCCAATTCATTTCTTCTAACACCCTCTCTTGAATTTTTATACGTAAAATCGGAAATATCAACAATCTCCGCTAAATTTGCATTGATCTTCGAAGGTGTTTTGTTCAGGTAACAAGTTGAAACCCTTTAATAGTTGTATATACATATATAAATTTGTTTTGCTTACTCAATTACTGTTGTGAATTACTTGTGTATATAGGACTAATCATGTTAGGACAGTTGAGGAGATGGGATGTATGATCAAGACCTGCTGGATGTGACGCCGAAGTTTGAGGATGGTGTCACTGCATTTCTAGAATAGGCCAAGTCTCAACATGCATGTATGGACGGGGAGAAGATTAAGTGTTCGTGTCGAAAGTGCAAAAATGAACGGTTCAAAATGTCTGACGAGAAAAATTTCGTCTTGTGTATGAAAGGGTTTATGCCGGAGTATTATAATTGGACTTTGCATGGTGAAGAGAGGGTGCAAGAATACTTTGATGCATTGACCGCGCCCCCTGTTCAGCAACAACAAACGCTAGTCGTTCAGGAGGAGGGTAGTCACATTGGGGTGATGCAACTCAGATGGATTGGGCGCAGAGGATGGTTTTCGATCCGTTGGGTCGTCTTTCTGTTCTTCTTATAATTAGGGGGGTGTGCATGATGATGGTACTAGGTATTTTCCTTCTAATGTCGGGCCTAGTTCATATTACGGCAAGGGGCCCTATAATTATGTGTCTGGGTTGTCAGACCGTTTTTTTTTATGTAATGCATGCTGTCTACCAACCGTTGTACTGGGACTGGAACGAGGAGTTCAAGAGCGAGGCTGCCAAGAATAAGTCTGTTGTCTACCGGGGGGTTCTTCCCCCGTCAGCATGCACAAGAGGAAGATGGTAAGTAATTTAATTTTTTTCAAGCATTCATCAATATTAAATAAAAACTTGAATAACTGATCCTTTTTTGTACAGGAGGCACATCCTAGTCGACCAGTCAAGCAGATGGAGTTATTCTCTAGATGTTACAAGAAGAAGACCGATGGCGACTGGAGCGGGCCGAGGGCAGCAGAGGTGGCGGTAAGTACTCAATTATATTTTAATTTTTTTCCTTTAATTTTTGGCAATAATAATAATAATTTGTTGTGTTTTGCAGGAGACGTTCATGAAGTTATTGGAGGATCACCAGCCTCTGGCCACGGCTGATCCTCAGGATATTCCGGCCGAATCGAAGGGCTCGATGGCGATGACCGAGAAAGATCTGTGGCTGGCAGCGGTAGGGGGCAAGAACGAGGGTCGGATATTCAGTCTTGGTTCTGAGGCCCACGACCTTAACTAGACCTATATACCGCCACCGCCACGGTCGAAAATGGAGGATCGCATGGTCCGACTTGAGAGGATGATGGTTGACATGATGGCTATGATGAAGTTTCATGCAAACCAACAACTCCATTGTCGGCCCGTTACAACCTCCGCAGACCCCCGTGCTCCAGACGATGCTGACATGGACCATGACGAGGGGCATGAGGTGTAGATTTAGGATATTTTTCTTAATTATTTGTAATTAAATTGGATAATATTTTTGTTAATATATTTTTTTCGTAATTAAGCATACTTTGGTATTGCATAACATCATTTACTTGTTTCATTATTTAACCAAATTAAAAAAATAATAATTAATAATTTTATTTTTATTATATAAATAATTATTATTATATAAAATAAAAAATTTTTAATTAATAAATTGTTTAGGAACGGTCTTTTGCCGGTCACAAAATGCTAAAAATATCGAGCTCACTGTTCCAAACAAGGATCGGTGAAATATGTCAACTTTTCCTACAGCCGTACAAACTGACCATTCCCCATACCGTGCCAACTGTGTATTCCAAATAAAGATCAGAACCGTTTCTAAGTTCAGTACAAAGTCAGGTTCAAGTAAAGTTTCACATACCGCTCCAAAATCTATCACTCAGATTAAAAATAAACCGTTCTAATGTGTATTCCTAAATCAGTGGAAAAATGCATCTCCCATATATTACCATTCCAAATTATGTCAATCACATAACATGTGACCGTTCCAAATATTAACTGAGTGTTCCAAATACACAAATTATATATTCATAGACACAAAGCTAATCAAGAACGATTTTTAGCTTGTGCATCAAAAACAGTTCCAAAATAGGAACGATCTAGTTGTAATCGTTCCTAAATATTAGGAACGTCGTCAATTACAATGGAAGGTTTACCATTCCTTAACCGTTCCAAAAGGCAATCCAGGAACATCCAGTGAGCTTTTATCCGTTTCAAATTGAAAATAAATATCGTGCATACGCCCGTTGTAATTATCGTATTTTTTATTTTTTTTTTTGGTAGTGATGTTAGCTTTTTTTTTTTTTTTTTTTTTTTTGTAGTGATGTTAGTGATGCATCCATGCAATTTCTTAACCGTGAACAATTTTGTTTCTTGGTGGAACCATGTTGGTGTTTTGACCTTACTCAATACTGCAACAAACGGTATATATTTCCAAGTATCAACATATTGTATATAGTGTATATATATTGTACTAAAAATTAATAATCCAAAAATTCACCAACCAAACGACCCTTTAGTACCCATTAATGTTTGGTATAGGTTCATAATCATCCAAGATCTTGAAAAGATTTAATGGTCAATCTAGTTTGAAATACCAGGAAGAATTATAGAAAAAAAAGAAAAAAAGTTTGCAAAATGATGATTTGAGGAAATTAACAATATTAGTTGTGGGCAGCCATCATAGGGTTTATATACTGAGATACTGTAAGATTTCTGATGTTAATTATGTGGGTAGGGTCTTAAAATTATTGCAATTAGCTGTATGAGCAAAGGACTTGACTAAACCATCAGAAGCTACATTAATATAAGCAATTTGCTGCAATTTTTGGGCCACATGAGGCAGATACACAACTACATTCATCAATTCTCACTAACCCTATTTTTCTTCATGTTTTTAATGACAGAGTGGCCAATCACATTATAAGTGAACAACGTTTTATAAATGAAATAAAATTTTATCTCAAATTTGATGGGGCATATGATTCAGAGACTGATGATCTAGAAAATTCTTTGTCGGGAGTTAATTAATTAAGAAAAATGACGAGAAAAATAGCATCTTTTATTCATGGCATGTAAAAGGATTCCCTTTTTTTTGTGTTTTATAAGATGCGATTTACATTATTTAATATATTTAAATTTAAAAACTGATTTGATACATCAATAATTCAAATCAATGAATACATTTAAAAGAGACAAAAAAGCAAAAATAACAAATCACTATAGAAGTGGACCTACACTCACATTCACATCACTCGAACTCATAAAAGATTGTAAGAAATCAACCTTACTAGTCGAGCAATGTTCATTAGTTGCACAAACGTATGAAGAATTGCTAATGGATTGTATATATTATTTCATGCAAATATTAATTAACACGCGAAAATTAAAAAAACAAAAGGTATTAATTTTGGGCTAAGGATTTAAAATTAGGGTTTGGAAAATTAAAGGGTGATGGGTTTGGGAGGGGGCCTAGTATAAAAATGGTGAGCCAACAGCTGTCTTAAAATTTAAGTAATTGCAACACATGACCAATTACATTAATTATGTGTAAACTTGAAAATTTATGAAATTTATATATATATATATATATATGCATGCACACATTTGGGTAATTGGAATAGATTTTTTCTATCCAACCACGCTTAACTTAATTGGCGAAATTGAAGCTCATAATTACGGGTTCGAGTATTACCAATTTGTGATATTAATCTACTTTAATAATAATAATGATTGATCTATTATAATAATAATTATTGGTTAGTTATATATATATATATATTTAATATTTATAATTAGCTTACTAATTAGTTATACATATTTGACATTTATAATTGACGTATATTCATTATTGATGATTGAAATTCATGATGTAATTGTAACTAATTCCAAAAAAAAAAAAAAGATTTTTCGTGTGAACAAAGCAGAATCTATACTATCTATACTATTATATTAAGGGAGAGCACCTCTTTGGTGTCTCTCCCAAATTTGATCTGCCATTTTTTTATTTTTTTAATATTTTATTATTCTTTTCTCTTTTTCTCAGTTTCTTATTTTTTTACTCTCTTCTCAACTTTCCATTTTCTCTCTTATCAACTTTCACATCCCTTTTTCTTCTCTTATTTTCTTTCATTATTTTTTCATTTTTTATATTTTTAATATTTTTTAATCTAATTCATTTATTTTTAAAAAAATAATTATTTTTTTAAAAATTTAATTTAATTGTGCACACACACGTTTGATTGTGCTACATATACAAGTTTAATGTATTTCTCAGAAAAAATCGGATAACAGACAACAATATGATGTGGAGACAAAATTAGGGTTAACAACTGTGCATGCATGTAAACAGAACCAGGCAAATAACATTTTTCGTTCGTAATTGTGGGTCTTTTTATTTTTGATTTTGTTGATTACGGGATTCTCATTTTCGGTTCCGTAACTTCTAAAAAATAGCATTTTCGTCTCATGATATCTTTTTGTTAGATATTTTAACGAAAAATGTCATGCGCTTAGCACGTGGTCGTCAAAGCTTTTACACTTTTGGTCTCATATGTTACAAGATTCTCATTTTTGGTCTCATAACTTTCAAAATGTAACACTTTTGGTATCATATATTTAACGGCCACGTGACATTTTTCGTTAAATATCTAACGAAAATGTGTCATGAGACCAAAAGTGCTACTTTTTGCAAGTTACTGAACCAAATGAGATAATCTCGTAACCAATGAGACGAAAAGTAAAAAAGATCTAAGTTACGAGGCGAAAAACACCATTTTCACAAAGAGAAAGATTGTTGTTCATGATAGTTAATGACCAAATTAAATAGAATGCACAAGACAATCCATGATAAGAAATATGCTTGTTTTCATAATTAAGTTGTTATTAAGCTGTCAATATTATACTTGTGTAATTAGTGAAAATCAAGTAAATATAATTTTTGTCACTGTTAAAATTTTAAAAATAATATTATGCAAGGACGGATTTATAGAGAAGGAAGTTGGGGTGGGGGTGGGGGTGGGGAGGTGAGTTCTAATTTTTCTTAATTAGAATTTGATGGTGACAAGATCAACCAAGGAAAAAAAGTCAAAAGTTTTTCATATAGAGCAAGGTGGAATGAAGACCGCATAACTTGAATTATCATGTAATTACTAGATGATCCCTATATAGTAAATTATGATCACAAATTAGTAGTCGGTGAGGGGGTAAAATTGACTTTTACACACCCTCGTATTTATGACTAGTCTAGTATAAATACCCAATAACTTCATTGTAAGAGGGACTCTTGGAAAAGCAATTGAAGAAAGTTTGAAGTTTCTGACTTGTGACATGTGAAGTGGCTTTGATCACAACCCCCCTAATTATTTCCCTATCAACTTTGGCGCCGTCTATGGGAACGAGGTCATGTGTCAGTTCCAAGCCCCTCGTCTTCGGGGTTGATGATGTAGGCAAGCGTCCCACATCGGTTGCAGACGAAGAACTTGAGTGGCTTATAAGTTTCAATGCCTCCCTTCCCTAGCGAGGCACATTTTTTAGAACAAAACCGTGAGGCTCATTTGTAGCTAAAACGGACAATATCTCGCACAATGGGGCACGATCAAGTTGCAAGCAGCATCAAATTTATATATAAATTTAGATTTTTTTACCACCAATGTACCTTTTTATCACTAATATTATATTTTATTTTAATTATTATATGATTTTTTTTACGGTGTGTAAAAAATCATGTGATTATTTATATCTCAAAGTACATATATAATTAAATTGCATAAAAAAATTATTGTACTTATTTTTGTTAATGGGGGGTGACC